>JAOQGM010000031.1:77629790-77672260 GCA_027564225.1 Gallinago stenura | reverse complement strand
GGAGGGGTTCAAGGGCAGGTTGGAGGGGGCTTGGAGCAACCTGGGCTGGTGGGGGGTGTCCCTGCCCAGGGCAGGGGTGGCACTGGGGGGGCTTTAAGGTCCCTTCCAACTCAAATGGTTCTATGATTCTATGCTGAGGGGAGGGACTGACTTGGGGTTTTGTGGGTGATGGAGAGACATTGGTGGGCTTGCTTTTAAAAATGTACTTCTAAAACCCAAGTATAACAAATATAAAAAGAGACACTAGTGTAAACTCACTGGCTGGAGGCACAAACTGGTGTCTCCATCCCTTTATTCCTGCCTTCCTCTAAAGATCTGAGAACATTTAGTAAGAATAGCTTCTTGGAGCTGAGCTTGATACTTTCCTTAAGACCCTGTGCGGTTTGCATGTTTGTCTACAAAATAACGTGGTTACCTGCTGAGATTTGTTTTCTGGGTGTAAACTCATTTTGTGTTGCAGTCAGGGTGGGTTAGCAGCAGAAAGGAGGCGGTGGGAAGGGAACAAAAGGAGAAGTGGTGGGGCAGGAGACGGCAGGAGAAAGGTGATGTGGCGGTTGCAGGAAATAATCCTTCCTAAAAAAACCCCCATGTTTATTACCAATGGAAAGCCCAAGGTGCCTGGGGCTGATAAAGAGAGGAAAAGAAAGAAAATGACAGTGCCTTTGAGTTTTCCACTAGAAAGGAGGTTACGGGACCTTCAGCACAGGGCACAGACAAAGAAGGAGGAAGCAAAAGGAAGGTGAAGCAATTTTCTCTCAGGATTGCTTGGCTTGTTTCTATTTAGTGTTTGAAAATACACACTAAATACACTAATTGCACTGTTACAAGTACTGTTCTGAACAGCAAACATCAAGAGGGAAGTTTCTGAGAAATGTTTCTTCCACACCAACAATTTGGGAAGGTGACAGGGGGGAAACAGGTATTTAAGAATTAATAAACAAAATATTTTACAAAACATGTCAAAACAGTTATATATTCCAAGCCATTTAACTTTATTTTGAATTGAATATATCACATTTTGATAATTTTTCCTTAACCTCAGCTCAAGCAAGCTAGAGTGCACACTCTTTCCTACAAATCTTTAGGTTATTCTTAAATGATTGGAACATTTGCCAAACTGTTTGCGTATGATCGGAGCCGTACTCGCCGAGAACATGCTGTGCATACCTGGTTGATGTACGTAATTATCCTTAAAGCCGTTCCGTATGGAATGAAGGGTGTTTGAAGGCATTTCAGTTTGTGCAGTGCAAAGGGAGGGAAAGGAGGAGAGGGTTTGCACTGCTGGTGTTTGTGCTTCAGTGGGTGCTGGAGCAGCCCAGCAGCAGGGGGGGGTTGGAGGGGGTGTCCCGCTCCGTCCACAGGCTGACGGGGAGATTTGCCCCTCCAGGAAGGGTCGGGAGTTGAATAACTGTGGCCTTAATTAGTGACTGGAAATGCAGCCTGTGCCTTTGCTGTTTCACCACAAGGAGGTCACTCCCAGAGTGATGGGGGGACAAACAGGAGTCCCTTTTTGTAGGAAAATCCAAGGTATTCAGATGTGCACTGGGGAGACCTCGTACTGGGGAACTACCTGCAAGTAGTAACACACAGGAAAACGTTTGCCTGTGGGAAAGAGCATAATCTACTAGTTGTAATTTGGTTGCAGTTACAGGTTCCAGCCATTTAAAAAATTGGGACAGCCTTAAGAATTTTATACTATTCACTTTCAATTTTAAAAAAAGTAATATTCCAAAGACATCCAAAATTGCAGATAAACACTTGAAACACCTGTACCAGGCTTTAAATGTTATAAGGTGCTGTAATTTTACTGACGTCAGAATTAATTCTAATGTGTTGAGAAACTGTCTCTTCACTTTGAATTTTCAATAATTTATCACAGTAGCTGAGCTCAGGGAAAAATGCTGTTAGATTCCACAAACCTGGAAGAAAATGCAAAACCCATCAGGGGCGGGGAGGAGGTGGGGGTGGAAATTCAAATGAATGTTTACAATAATTGGTGTTTGACATCCTGTTCATGAGCAAAAGTGTTTATTGGCACAGTTTATGTAATGGAAAAAGCATTCTATTTTAAAACTCAGAAGGACTTCAGAAACTGCTAAAGGAGAAACTGAACAGTTTACGGTGAAGAAATTCTTCAATATTTGGTCTTTCTTTAGCAGCTTCTTTAATGATTTATCTGCCGTTGCAATATAATTTTTGATACACCTTATTAAAAAATCTACGGTTGTAAGTCCTATCGCTGAAGCAAATAATTAAACTTGTCTCTCTGCTCCCTCAAATTCAAGTAAGTGACATGAGATGCTGATTGCTGCCTTCCAAGGCCACAACTGCTGGAGGGCGGTGGGAGTTGGAGCAGGTGTGTTGGGGGCACTGAGGTCTCTGGGGAAGGCAGGGGCAGTGGGAAGGTGTTCTCCCCCATGGCCCAGCGCTGCTGGCTGGCAGGAGATGCTGTGTGCAGAAATCTCTGAAAATACAGTAAGGACATCAAAGCACTCACTGAAATATGCACTGAAATTTTCAGGCTGGACAGAGGACTACATCAAAAAGGTTAAAGATTTTTGCTTTCATAGACAAAGACAAAATAAACATACAGGTGAAAACACTGAAACAGAAGGCCCAGCAGAAACACAGAATTTTGTGCATCTGCATGAAGAGCTCTTCATGCTCTATAGTCCCTGGAGCCTTTAAAGTCATTTAGTTTATCTTAAACAGGATTAGGTGTGATCATCAAGAGACGAAAGAAACAAGCAAATTAATGCATTTGTAATTTGTAATCTGGATTATATAGAAACTCTGGTGAGGAAATAAGTATGTTCTTTATAGGCACTTAGAAATGAATCTACGGTACTTGTAGTAAAATCTTGCAAACTGTTGAAGTATATAAAACAATTGTCAGAAGAAGAAATAAAAAAAGGACTTTGCAGACAAGGCAGTTATTTTGGCTGCTGTGCTAATACAAGACGATCCGCAGGAGAGGGGTAACGGCAGTGCATTAATGAGTTCTGAAGGAGAGACAACGGGGGGAAAAAAGTGTTAACTTACAGTTCCCACAGATGTAGGACTTTTAATTGGGGCTGATTCCTGTTCTTGAGGACAATGAGGAAAGGGTTCAGTTCTGGGTTTTATGAGGACATCAGCTGGGATGCTGTGACAGCTTTATTGTGACTGTCATCCCTGTGGTGTGTGCAATTCCCAGCACTCTGTCCTTTCTCTCTTGATCTTTTCCTGGCCATGGCACTGCTGTCGGAGAGTGGAAGGATGGCTGAGGGAGACAGGCACCTGGAGTACTGAAGCTATCGTGAGCAGAGTTACAAATATTAAAAGGTTATAAGCTAACACATAATATTTAGGTATTTTTGCCATGTGATTTCCCTCTTCCCCACCTCCCCCCTGACTCCCCCGAGTGGAAATAGTTAACTGAAGCCTATTCAGTAAGTAAAGGCTACTTCATTTTATTTTTTCTTAAAGTGAAACTCTGTTTTTCAGTTTGAAAGGGGCTGTGCTTTCCATCCCTCTTTTAGAGGGCTCGTTGATAGGAAGCAGGTGCCTTTTTCCTGCCTGCAGATACTGTAGCAGGTCCCTGGGGCTGTGAACTCTGTGTTGTTTGAATTGGATATCCCTGCAGTGCTGCACACATTGCAAAAACAAACAAATAAAACCCCAGCCAGACCATAGCCTACACGTTTATAGTAAAGGAACAGAGTTCTGAAACTGTAATCCATGAATGTGATCTGCTTATTGTCAAAAATCTCTTGAAACTTCCAATTTGACTTGATGGTCAGTGAGAGATGTGGCTGGCGATCCCAGTAAGAATTTTGTTCCTTACTTCTGGTGTCTAGTATCTTACAGGTTTTACAGCAGAGAGACAATTCCACCATGCTTTCAGTAAAAATGAAAGATACAACCTTCATGTTTGGAGAGAGAGGGGAAACTAAAATCTCTGCAAAGCACACTCTGTACCCCAGGGAGCGGGGCAGTTTTGCATCCGTGGACACGTTATCCCTGCACGCGAACGCAGCGCTATCAGCGCCCTGATCGCCGGCACTACTGAACTGCCTTCCACATCTTAGGCTTATCTACATTGGTTAATTAAATACTGCATTTTATATTGGAAAAAGTATGTTTTCTGAGCATTAAGGACTAACAAGCGTGACACAGTGCTTATCTTCTAGTCATCAGCAATTTGTCTTCAAGCAAATTGTAATGGAAGCCTCTGCTCCTTCCTGAATACTTCAAAGGGGGCCGTTGAAATCAGGAGCTGACGCGAGAGTGGTGGCTAAAAGCAGCGAGGAACACCTGGAGAAGTTTTGGCAAATGTAGTGTTTTGAAGTAGTTCATATTTGTCATCATAATTCTGAATGCTGGATCTTTAACTTTTTAAAACGTTAATAGCGGCAGAGACTTGGATGAGTAACAGTCCATTTGTCTTTCATGATGAGCTCCTCCAGGTGGCCATGCTTTTCTCTCTTGGCAAAATCCCAGTGCCACCCAGTAGCATGCACTGGTCCCTGTGTGTGCCCTTCGGGAGCAGGGGCTCTCTGGGGCTCCTGTCTGCTGAAGCCTCTCAAAACCTGCTTGCCCCTAAGCACAGGATGTTCTCCAGGTGATTTCAAAGTGAGGCAATGTCTCACTTTTGATAAAAGGAGGTCTGAGAAAGTTTAAGTTTTAGTTTAAGCTACTTACCTCAGCGACCCAGCTGAGGTGCCAGAGATGCTGGAGTCGATGCTGCCCACGTGATGTGGTGGTGACTGGAGACCAGTAATGGTGTTCAGCAGCAACCGCTCCTGCTGGAGCTCCTCTCCTGGGCTTGTGATGGAGTCACCCCGCCAGCCCCGAAACATCCCCCCCGCCTCTGCAGCGACCCTCACTGCCTTCCTCATCCCGGCCAGGGGGACACACGGGAGGATGAAGTTATTCCTGGGCGGGAGGGTTTGCTTATCAAATATTTAACAGAAGAGTTCAGGTTTTTCTGAGAAAATATTTGTCCAGACTTGACATCTGCTGAAGGAGGTTTCGGAAGCCTGACAAAGAATTAACTAGAGAGGAAAGAAATAATCTTTGGCATATTTTCAGGAGAGGAAAGCATAAAGTAAACATATTTTGCATAGTGAGGCACTGTCTACACTCAGATTCTGACTATATTAAAACACAGATGGATAGCAAAGTTTCCCTGCTATAGGTGCACTTTAAAAGAAAGAAAGTGATTGTGCAAAGTCTGGTGAAGGTGGTTTGGTACTGGAGGACCACAGCAAGAGCTGATCCAACCAAAGGAATCGGTGCCAGAAGGCATCTTGCCCAGAGCAAAGGAAATCTGCTCCAGAGGTGGTACTTGCTGAATGCCATTTACAGAGAAAGCCCCCCCCACCCCGGTCACCTCGTAAAGTGTCAGAGCTCTAGAGCCAGCTTCTCAGTGCTGCTTTGATGTCTCTGGTGCTACAGCCTGCCTGTATGTGCCCGCGAGCCAAGGGGCCAGTGGTAGCCAGGGGGCCGTGCGCGGCTGTGTGCTCTGGAGGCAGCAGCCTGCAGCTGAGAGGCTCCACGTCCTCGCAGAGGTCCCTTTCATCACCCCACAGTGTGACCGTGAAGTGCCAAAGGAGATGTCTGAGGGGGAGGTACCATCACAGCCTCACACACAGCGAGAGGCAACTTACAAAGTCATCACTCCACCATTTGAAACCATTGTTTAATTATTTCCTTAATTCGCTTAATTGAAATTATATTGAATCTATTTCTTAATAAATGTATTTAGTTCCATTTAGTGGGAAAAATATGGTGTGGAGAAAGCATATCTAACTATTAGTGAATGCCTAGGAATGCAGTTAATACGCTGTATGTCTTTAAAAAAAAATCTTAATCTTGAGAAAGTGACCCTCTCTGTATAAAGTGTGAATCTTTATAGTCCTTTCTATTGTAGGCTTTAAAATTATTCATATTGCTGCTTTTATGCGATAAACTATTGACTGGAAAAGCACAGCTTGGGGAAAGTTTTTAAAAAGTTTTAATGAATCGCCCTAATCTGTGTACACACATATTTATGTACCCTCAGAGGTAAAAACAGTTGGTGTTTCCTAAGCTCTTGTGAAACTGAGATGAGGAGCGGGGGTTGCACGGGGCTACTGCTTCTGGGCATGGGCAAGTTACCTTTGAAGTGGGAGTAGTGTCTATCCCTTACATACAGGAGGTGTAAACACAAAAGAGCCACATCCTTAGATAACTAAATCTTGACTTTTAAATTCAACTTGGGAGCCTAGCTCCTGTGGGGATCTGAATAAGGGAAAATAAGACCTTAAATAAAGCAGTAGGACTTACTTAACCATTTTAAGGGCTTCCTTTTATTTATTTATTTATAAATAAATATAATTTTTCTATATTTTTTAGAAATAATATGCATTTATTAAAGATTTACTGAAAGATTGAGTTGGTTCAGTAGCTCTTAAATAAAGCTTTGCAAATCTGAAGTCATGCTAATAACTTATTAAGTCGGAAGCAATTTTTTTTTAGATCTTGTTAATAAATGGTTAATAAAATATGTTAAAAGATCTCATCATTCTCTACTAGCTGTGTAAAACTGCCGTGCAATTTGTAGTGTCAAAAAGTGAATTATGAATTCCACAGTTGATTACCAATTATTGCTAAAATAATTCTTTATAGCCATTTATTTCTTACGTTTCTAATTTTCTCAAATCGCTGGCTTCTTGCGATAGATTTCATAGGAGCCCTAAACACCACTTGGAGCAGCTGTTCTTCCCCAGTCCTGACACCCCCCTGAGGTTCACTTCATTTTAGTCTCTGCTTAGACTTGGTGTCTCCCAGTCCCGTTATTTTACAGAAATATTGCAAGCAGGACAACTTTAAAATTGGAGAGTTTCCAAATGTGCCTATTTTTGAGAAAATAATGGAGAGATGAGATTATAATGTCCCTAATTGTTTTTATATTGGATAAGCAGAAGAATATCTGTGATACAGGTTTCATACAGCCGCCAGCTTTTTTCAGGAGGACAAGATTGGTGTGGTTGGTATGTGCAGGTGCACAAGATCTGTTATTTAAGAAGCATCAGTGCCAAATGAGGAGTGGGATGTAAGGGGGGCAGTGCCCACGGTAAGGGTCATTTCCTGGTCGGGGGGTTGTGCTCAGCCTGCAGACAGTGCTGTAAATTCAGTCTGAGATGTGGTTGCCCAAGGGGCAAAATCTGCCCTCGCCTGAGACATTGAGTAGAGAAGGGCATTCTGTTCCACGCGCAGATGCTGCTTTTGCATTTTTTCAGTTCTTAAGTTCTCTGTTTTTAAGGTCTTTTAATTTTCAGTGATAATAATTACCAGTGATAAAAAGGGGCCATTTAAGTTATTTGTAATGCGGAAATGTGTAAATAACTGTGTGAGACATGTGCTATGTAGTATAGGTGATGCTCTATATATGTGTGATGCTCACATGCCTTCATAGACATGGATGGATGTCAATCCTTTCCTTCTCTGTCTGTCCAGTCTCTACTACCCCCACGCAGGACGGTTGGCAGTGTAAGGTTTTCATAAAAAGGTAATTCAATATAACTCATACCTGGCATAAGAAAATATGGTGATCGAAGTGATAGAGTTTATCAATTACAGTCGCTACACATTTTATGATATGATACACTTTACATTTTATTATAATACGCATTTTATGATTATTATGAAGATTGTAGCTTACAAGAAGCATAAGCCCAGGACTAGCTGTGTGCTCACGGCGAGTCCAAGGCACCCACAACAACTCTGCTCTGCAGTAGAATTTCACGGGCATAACGATGGTACTATTGAACTGGTGATGCTTGCCCGGCTCAGCCTGCTCGCTGGGACCATGCCACCTTAGCAACTGGGTGCCACCAAGCCCACAGGACACCGGTAGCATCAGCTACTGGTGATCCCCCCATGAGCAGGTTCAGTGGGGACTGGGTTGTGGAACCAATACGTCTGGATAGGAATTTCTGGTATTCCTGCATCTTTCTGTAAAGTTATGCTCTCTTGATAACTATTTAAGTCATGCATTTGACATGATTTCGTTAGTCATCTGATAACTCTAATCAGCATCACTGTATGACACAAAAAATGTGTATCCTTAAAAAAATGAGGTTCTAGTCAGGGTTGACAGTCACTGGGAGGTTTTTTGGATTATACAGTCTTTTACATTTAAATGTCATCTCTGAGGGGTATTGCAGGGGAAGAGCTTGTGCTTGACTTAGCGTATGTCTCCTCAGATGGTGTTCCCTGGAGCTCAGCAACTGGATCGCTCTCTTTCCGAGAAGGGTAGAAATAGGGGCCATTTCTGACATCAGAAGTAGTTCTTTCTCTTTGTTTTAAAACATGCCTTTCTAACTCACAGATGGAAAATATGAGGGAACATAGGATTAAAACCTCAGGATCTCTTCCTGACTCAGATAATGACTTGCTCAACAGAACTCCCGAGGCTGATGGAGTTACACTGCTACGTCTCTAGAAGAATATGAGAAAAAAAAATAGAATTTTAGATTTCAGGATTACTTCAGGTAGGGTATTTTTATCTGATTGCAATGGGCCACAGAGGAAAGACTGACCTCTCTTCTAGCTTTCCGTATGGGGGCTTCATAGGAAGGTCCTGCTACCTAGTTCCATTCAGGTGACTGGTGGCTCCAGAGGAGATCCCCTCATTGCCTCGCCTTTGGAAGCCCACCTGATCTGAGCTCAGCTCCCTTTGAAAGCCCCCAGTCACCAAGAGGAATCCAAGCTCCTGGCTGCCTGGTCTAGCTCTTTCTGACCACTCTTGCCCATCGAATCCTTGACCTTAAAAGTGTATTTTATAAATTATATTAAAATTTGAGAATTAAAAAAACTATGTGCAAATTGTGTGGCAGATTGTTGGGTATTTTTTAGATGTTGTGTGTCTGTGTCACTGAGTACTCTTTAGGAGGTATTGGTGGTGAAGAGAGGCAAGCAGTGTCTCGAAGGTAACCCCACAGTCAAGTGTTCTCTCCTCATAGATCAATGCACAGGGTTTGATTAGGGACAGTGTGATTTCTGTGGTGGATCACGTGTCTACACGTTGATGAAACAACCTTGCCCTTGGGCTTGAGCTCTCAAAGTCATCGAGGTGGCCCACAGCAGCTTGCAAAACTGGGCTTTTCCGTGTAAATCCAGATGATCTAAATTCTATTCATCTTCGTTTCTTTATTGACTGCCCGTAAGCCTCCAGAACTGAGGGTCTCAGGAACATAAATAGATTCAGACTGTCTGGACCTGAGCTTTAGTCCCCAGGATAAAATGAGATTCATAGTATGTACAAATTGGAGTTTGTGTCCTTTAACTGCAGTTCGTGGACAAGTGGATTTCACCCTTTAAAAATGCATTGGGGTCTGGAGTTCATAAAAGAGAGGTTTTCATCCTGAAGTTTTGGGTTTGCTTTAAATAGCTCAATGCTAAACTTCTGGTAAGTAGGGGAAATTGTGCTTTCATCCAGCCTCATGTGCCCTTGTTTGGGTAAATAAACAGACAGCAGCGAGAGAGTTCAGAAGCCGTGCCCAAAACACACGGAGCACATTTAATAGGGAAACTTGGGACATCTACTCTACACATCACTTCCATAATGCCTTGTTGTATTTTTTTTGGTGGGGGAGTTTGTGCTAACCTGCTTAAGAAGTGTTGTCATGCCTGGGAATTCCCTTCGGAAAGTAACAGAGGAATTGCTATTCTGTTTTGTATTTTAACTTCAAGTGATCTTTTGAAAGGAGTGTACAGCCTTTCACTTCTGCACCAGGAGAAAACTATTTAGTGGGAAAAAACCACACCTTCAAAGAAGTTTAGTTGAATAGAATTCTGTCATCTCTCATTGGACAAATGAAAAAAAGACCCTTCAGCCATGATGGGGAAAGTAATATAGAATAAAAGAACATTGTATTAGTTACAAATTCCTTTTAAATTCAATGTTTAATTGCAATAGGATCCTTTTTAATTATTGCTATTTTACTCATAACATTTTTCATGATAAAAAAGCAAAAGCACTGACACACTGCATGTCTTTTACCTAATTTTACCTAATTGTCAATTAAAATTTTATTTAATTGAAATCCGTTAAGGATCTCTGCTAACTTTTTTACTGCGTTAGTTGTCATGAAGGTGGTTTAGTATTTAACTTTGGTCTAGATGGCTCACATAGCTTCTTTTCTTTTTTTTCTTTCTTTTCTTTCTTTCCTTCCTGTTCCCACCGAGATCCCGCAGTAGCTGCTGGGTTGGTCACCTCTCATGGGCTGCTTTGGAGGAGCCAGAAAGTTTCCAGCTTGGTTTCAGTCTCACCTTGCCTTGCATGAAGGAGGCAGTTGGGCGGCAGAAAGCAGCCTCTTTATTAGATCTTCTCTGGAAACCATTTCTTGGGTTCTGCATTTTGCAGTGATAGATCCAAGGGCCTGACGCAGGGAGGGAGCAGAAGGGGCTGCCCAGCTGAGCTGGTCACTCACCGTTTCTGTCTCCTGCCCTCTCCATGCCCTGGGAGAACAGAACTCCGGGCACTGGCATTTTTTCCCCTGTATATCCTCTGTGGTTATCCCTTCCTTTCAGTAGTTTATCCTCAGTCAGTGGAAATGGGAATATAGAATAACCTTTGCAAGAGCAGTGCTGGTGATGTCCTACCTCACCCGGCGGATGGAAAAGGAAGAACGGAAAACCGGCATGTGGCCCTGCTGCTCTTGCTCTTGTGGAGGAGCCAAGCAGACACCAGTCCTGCGCTAGTATTTAATTCCTCTTCATGTTGCAGTCAATAGCAGTAGATGTTTCTCAATTCAATACAGGAGGAAGGAAAAAATACTTTTCTTTTTTTTTTTTTTTTTTTAATAGAGTTGCAGTAAATCCTGCTTTCAGACCACTGCAATTAAAGGAATGTCCTTTGCTGTCACGGATCAACTGTGACAAAGTATGCCCGAATCTGTCCCAGAGATTCCTGTGAATGAAAGGCTTTCATACTCAGTTATTTTTAAGAATATAGAGTGCTAAAAAAAGTAGTAATAAAATTAGAAAACCATTTTATTTCCCACTCCATCTTACAGAATTTTTCTCTGCTAAAGTGGGAATATAAAGCACTTATAAAAATGAGTTAGTGTATTTTGTACAAGCAGTAATGTGTAATTCTAGCTATAGATGTAGTGGGTACTCCAAGGAGATTAGGAGAAGCAGGGAACATGCCTTACCTTCCAAAGGTGTGTGGGGGCTCTTTCCTGGCATCTTTGTTCCTCAAATAGAAATTGAAAGGAGTTTTATGCCCAGCATCTATGCAATCTTTGCTATAAGATCAAAGAAGGACAAGAATCCAGAAAGTACAGCATGGTTAATAACCAAGGAGAAACATAGTGTATTGACATCAAGAAAGCAAAGACAGATAATGTGAATAAATTTGAATTGTTTTAAAACATAGGCCTAAAATGCTATATTATTTAGAAGTTGCTTAATCTCTCTTTGAACCTAACTTCTTCAAACTTAAATCTTCTTTTCCTTATACTTCAATACAAATGATACAGCAAGGTGTAAAATTTAAGCTTTGTTGGGTGATTAATTATAAATGGCAAGTGAATGCTGATAAGTGTACTTTATTAATCTCTGGTCATCTTTTCTACCGTTACAATGCCTGGAGTCTGCCTCGAGCCTGCCCCACAGACAGAGCACGAATCCACCCGAGTGAGCAGAGCTGAACAACCAGTCAGATGGGTTTGTTCTGCCATTGAGCAATCTGCTGCGAACGCCCATGGCTGGGAATCAGCAGCTGCTATGATCACCAAAGAGAGACTGTCAGTGGCTCTGAAGATGGAGTTTTCTCCTTTTTGTAAGATTTACATAAGTGTTTTTCTCAACAGAGCGAACAGTTATTGTCTAGACATTTGGTGTTTTCATTTGGATCTTCCAGTCGCTTTCTCTTCTCCGAGACCTATCAGAATGCAGATGAAATCCATCCAAATAACCAAATAAACACAAGTGGCTTGCGTATAAGATCTGAGCTCTCTTGTCAAAGTCACTGGCTGAGTTTAGGGTTTAAAAAAGCAGAAACAGATAGGGAATTTGAAATTCATGGCTTTTGTTGTTTTAGTGAGTTGATTTCACAGAAAGGGCTTTTCCCAGAGGATTTGTGCCTCTTGGTGGGGCAGCCCCACAGTAACTGGGAGGAGGTGGAGCTCAAATGGTGAGGGATAAATTTTTGACACTATTTATGAGTTAATACTCAGGAAAGGTTAGAGAAAATGAAATGAATATTGAAAAGTAATAAGATATAAGGAATGTTTTAGTAATATGAGATAAAGTTAATATTTGAAATATGATTTAATGTTTCTTAAGTCTAATGTGTAGTAAAGCATAGATATTTTAAAATAATTAACTCCATTATGTTAACTGCAGTAATACTGAAGCATCGGGGAGGTGTATGGCTCCATAGCTCTGTAGTACCCAGAATTACACAGGCAATAGTGTGTACAGGGAAAGATGATGGGTATAGATGGCCTCTGTGATGTGCAGGAGGGTGTCTGGTGCACATTTGAGGACTGTTGGCTCCTCAAGGAGACCAGAGAAGCTCATTATAAAAGGTCACAGGGGTTTTTAGGACAAGGGACTGTGATCCCTACCAGTGATACGGGAGCAAAATGTGAGGTGTGAGCCATGGGGATGGCAACTATGTCATTTCAAAGGGAAAACAGATAAATGTACGACATAACCGAATATATTCAATTACTGTATTTTGAAAAGAATTATTTGGAATTTTCAATATTAGCCTCAATTTTAGCTTCTCCTCTGTTGGTTAGCTCAGTCATGGTGTTATTTCTGCTCCTTGAAAGATGGTGAACGTTCACAAGCAGTTCCGGCAGGAATCGGGAGATTTTCCTGTCATTTGCTCTCCGCAGAACTGAGAATGCTGGTGCACTGAGAACCTAAGTTATTCTATGGAACATATGCATATTATATATTTCCTGTGTACATCTAGACATTATTTCCCCCGTAGTTCGTGCACCTTTAATTGCAGGGCTTTCTTGGTTCACCTCACTGATATTTTTGCAGAGCCAAGCCTGTAATTCTGATAAATTAGACTGTTTGGGGCAGGGCTGGCTGCTGTGGGAGGGGTTTGCTCCTGGTGTTACCCGCCCCCCGAGGAAGAATCACTGCAGAAAGAAATTGTGCTGCAGATTTATTATCTTTCTTGTTTTTTCCTTTCTTTCCCTTTTCCATTTCCCCACTCCTTCAGTCCCCGTTACTTGTAGAATCAAGGCTTGAGTTGGCTAAAATAGGTTTTACTTTCCTAAGAAAATAACAATGAATTATTTTTTATTTGTTTGTTTATTTGCTGCTCCAACTTTCAGAGACATGTGGGTGGCTCAACATCTCACAGTCCTAGACTCAAAGTTTTTCCTAAGCTGAAAGGGAAAGTTCTTCTTTAGCAGTATAAAGTAGCAGCCATATTCTTTGCAACTTGTAGCTCCTTTTGAACATGTTTCTTTGTGTGTTCCCCTGTGTATATAATTGCAAATGTGCTGCAAATGAATGCTATATACATACTGTGAGAAGCACAATGACATCGGTGTAGTGACTGCAAACTTATTGTGAGAGGAGCAGGGAAGAAATCCCTGTCTTCTTTTACCCTCACGCTCCCAAACTTTCTTTTGTTACTTTGAATAGCCAAAACCTTAATGAAGCTGTTTTGACAAGCTGAAATAAATGATACTCTCTTCCTCTGCCTCTCTTCTTTTGTGGAATCTCAAAGCGCCTCCCCAGCCAGGTGAGACATTGCCACCCCGTGCAATGACCTGTCCCTGGGGTGGGGGCTTTGGCCAAGCCTCCCTCCGCAGCAGGGTTCTGTCTGCCTCAAGATGGGGCTCGCCGGGATTGACAGGTTTTGTTGGGGCTCTTGTCTCAGGCAGAGTGTTTAATATAAATGAACGTGCCATGTTGAGCAGCAATACAGCAGATGGATGAGGAACTGTTGTCAGAATGGACTCTATCGGAGTAGGAGGTGTGCAGAACACCTTAGGCTAAGGACCTTTCTGCTCTTCTCTGAGGGCATATGCAAATACCTGCGCTCTCAATCTGGCTCTCCTCCTGCAGCTGGCTTTGCTTCCTTTGTCTACAAATCATTAGCCAAGCAAATGTCAAAATCCTGAAAAGAAAGGCTCGTGTGGAAAAAGCGCTGTGTATTATAAATACTGATGTGATTTATGGATATTCACTGCAGGAAATTTTCTGGTGTTTTTGAAGGAGTAGCTTTTTAGCTATTTATTTACCTAGAGCAATAAATCAATAAACATGTTACACCTATGAATAAATTTTGAAGTGTTCACCCCAATGTGAAAAATGTGATTGGTATTAGAAGTCATTATGTTCTGAAACTGTAACACACCTGGGACTTCTTACACAAGGAGTTTCTAATGTGATCAGAGGTGTTCACTGTAGTTACTACAAATATTCTTGATACTAACGTGGGATTTAATTTAATAATTTTAATTTTAAAAGTTAATAATTTTTCCCTAGAATGCCTGTAAATGGTTGAGGTTGCATTTATAATTATATAATGTTTTTGGAAACAAGTTCCCTGTTTGTGTACCTTTGGCTGGTTACTGCTCCCTCCGACTGACATCTCAGACCCACAGACACACTGCTCTTAGTTTTGGTGACAGGCTGGGACTGACAGTATTTTAATACGGGATGTTGGAATAATTTAATTTACAGTTCATTAATAGGAATATCGTTATTGGAGAAGTAGTACTTGTTGTATATATATACACGTAAAAATTAATTCCTCTAATAATTTTTTTAAAATCTTTTTGTAAAGAAATTTTTGTTAATCCTTACATAAAAAACAATGTTATTCTACACATACACGTCCTAGGCTATAACATCTCTCTCTCTGATCAAGAGATTCCTTGAATTATTATCATGGCACTAATTTATTGGAAAAAGAAAATCAGGTTTCAAATGTGTTGTTACTCCTGGTGAAACATGTAAGTGTAGTTGACAAAGTATCCTAGGGTTTTGGGAGGCATTTAAATTCATTGTTGTCGTGATTTAACCCCTCTGTCATTCTGATTAAAACCCAAACGATCCAGCAGTGCAAAATCCAGAGTGGGCACAATGGCATCACAAACCGGCTTATTTGACTAGGTATTTTAATATTATCCAATAAAATGTACATTTGACAAAGAGCATAATCTTAGAGGACCCAAATTATTAGTCCTTTTTGTTTTCGCTCCTCCCCTGTAATATTCTGGTTTTGGAATCAGAGCTGACAGTGCCACCTTCTCCCAGGCGTTAGCCCTGTTTGTGAATGGGGCTGCGGGAGGCGAGGCAGAGGCAGCCCCCCAGCCCCAGGTCCCCGCGGGGTAACAGACCCCCCTGTCCTCTGGGTGGTGGAGCGAGGAACGAGACCCCAGGTGATGCTGAGCTGTGTTAACAACCCCCAGAGTGGAGTAGCGTAGGTGTGAGCATTCATAAATGTCTTGTGTGAGCTTCAGAAGGTGATTTAGGAGCGAGGAGCCCCCAAAAGGCAGTGCCATCTGCACGCCCCACAGACACTAACGTGGGGAATGTGGTAAGCAATGTAAGAGCCATGGGATGAGCAGGTTTCAACCTCTATTTAAGATACACCTCTTTCTTTTTTTTTTGGTGTAAGTTTGCCAAACTAAACAAACACCTTGCACACCTCCTTCAAAAGTTAGTGAGCTGGTCACGAATCCCTCTGTTCCCCGTTGTGAACACCAAAGATGTGACACTTTGTTCTAAACGCTTTTCCCCTGTGCAATCTGGCTGTTCTCCAGAAGAAGATCTTTCCAGAGCTGTGTAAACGCCAGCAGGTCGGTGTGTTTTCCTTCCCCCGCCCATAAGGGCCTTTGCTGTGGGGCTGGTGCAGGGTGCCGGGCAGAGATGGACAGAAGGACACGACTCTGGTCACTCCCCGTTGACTGGCCAAGCGTGAGTGGCTGCTGCTCCCCGTGTCTCGGGAAACCACGGGATGCAAAGTGCCAATACTCTTTAAAAACTTCATTGACTTCAATCTGGTGGTTTTACTCTCGCACTAGTAAATTGTCTGGAGAGCAGTGCCTTTCCCCTGGGACGTGGTTATCATGAACAGCACCCAGGCTGTTCCGCAGCCCTGCTCTGACCAAGAACCAAGAGCAGGCTGGTCTCCGGTGGCTCTGCCTGCGGAGGAGCCTCCCTGCCCCCTGCCCTGTGAATAGTTCAGTGCTGTTTGTGAGGGCAATGCAACCAGATTCCCTTATTCTGCACAGGCTCCTGTGGTGTGTGCTTTCCAGATGGCAAATAAGAGTGTTTCTCACTGTTAGCACCAATCTGTGGTGGCAAACCAGGTTTCCTCGTGCCATTGCTGTTGGGTTTGACTCTCAAGCTCGGTTTGTCTCCCTGGCTGCCAGCTGAGGGCTTCAGCCCCACTGCCCTGCTGAGACTCCTCTCTGGGACTGATGGCAGTCTCTCGCTGCAACCCCTGAAAGGAGGGGGTAGCCAGGGGGGGTCAGTCTCTTCTCTCAAGTCACGGGCGATGGGAGAAGAGGAAACGGCCTCAAGTTGTGCTGGGGAGGTTTAGGATGGGTATCAGGAGACATTTCTTCACCCAAAGGGCTGTCGAGCCTTGGCAGAGGCTGCCCAGGGCAGAGGTGGAGTCCCCAGCCCTGGAGGTGGTTAAAAGCCGGGAGAGGTGGTGCTGAGGGACACGGGTCAGGGGTGGGTGGACAGTGCTGGGGTGATGGTTGGACTCGATGATCTGAAAGGTCCCTCCCAACCATAACGATTCTACGATTCTATGAACCAATGCCATAAGGTAGACCCTGCTTCTCAAGAGGGAGAAGCCAGCTGGGCCAGTTGGGCTGTAGCAGCCTCCCTGCCACTTGTGCCACAGGAAGGTCCCCAGAGGTGACAAACCCCCACTCCGGTTCCCCCTCCGCTCTCTGTGGGTCGGGGCTGTCCCGCGGGGGGCAGAGAGCCACCCTCGCTGGTGCCGAGGGAGAGATGGGGCTTTCACAACGCTTCTGTGCCACAGGGAAAGCTCCAAGTGACAATGGTGATTTGTTTTTTATTGCTCTTGGTGGTGGCTGTTAGGAACAGCCCTCAAGAGGTTATGGCTCAGAGCCTTTTGTACCACATCCCAGCCAGGGCGGTGTTTGTAGGGCAGGCATGGCCAGTGCAAATGCAGAAACCAGTCAACTGGCACCAATAAACCCCCCCATCGCTGACATTTCTGTGAAACTGTGTACCCAGGCTTGACCTTGTCATTTGTTCCCGTTTGCAAGTGCTTTTGTTTTTCTCTTTTTGTATACGTGGTTTGGGGGAGGCAGCTGTTGGGTTTTCTTTGCATTTATTGTTGGGTGGGTTTTTTGAGAAGCTGGAGAGAGAAGCTGCTCCATGGGGAAGAAATAATAAAAGAGTATTTCCTTTTTCTTGTGTTGTTTGTGAAGGCATTACAGGGAAACTAAGGTTAAAAATAAAATATAATTTCCTGTGAAAGTGACAGTAAATGGGAAAGATATTTTGTTTATTTCTTTTGAACCAGTAGGAGACATAAACAAAAAAAAGTAGATGTTGCTTTGAGTCAGCCTGTGGTACTTGTCTTAGGAAATAAAACTTTTGCATAAAGTCTTCTTATTTGTTCTGACATTACAGAACTATTCAATTTGAAAGTAAAATAAGTAGCATATATAGTAATTTGTTCATGCCTGTGGCTTCAGTATTGAAGCATTGAAAATGTATGTTATATTTAGCAATGGTTAAACTCTTTAACAAGTTTGGAAACATACACCTCTTTCTTTTTTATTTGAAGAAAATAGTTTTAAAAGATGCTCATTCATTTAAATTTGCTGAGAATATTCAGTCACAACACAGGAGTTGGGTTTAGAATGTGCCCAGTGGTCTCAGTGCGTCCCTCTCTCCCGGCACAGGGCAAGGACTTCCATGCAGTTACGGCTGATTTTGTAAGTGATTTTTTTCCTCTTCTGTGGACTTGGAGATTTGAGGGTATTTTTTTTTTTTTTACAGAAATGTGTTTTCTTCAAAGATAAGCACACTTTCATTTAATGTCATTGGCATGTCATAGACAGAAGTCATATATATATATTTATTTTATATTACCATTGTTTATATTATAGGGAAAGATTTTCAGATCTAAAGTGTCATAATGTCTTTAAAAATATATAATGAAGAGACCATAGATAAAGCAAAATGTTATCACCGTCCTTTCAAAAAAAAATCAGATTGTGATCTTTGAATCAAGATTTGAAGGTTTGTTCCTGTTATCTTACAGTGTGTTCTTTGTCACAGACCGTTATAACTCCTGTATCTCATATATCCTAAAGTTTAGCTGCTGTACCCTTGGCTGCTCGTATTGAACAGTGAGGGCTGCTCTGCCAATGCGCAGGATGTATCTACTCCATTTTTTAGCTGACAGAATAGATTTAATGAAGAATGGCCTGATTTCCTGGATCTATTTGAAAGTCCTTACAGAAAACTAATAATTTCCCTTTTTCTTTTGCAAATACAGCAACTCCAGTTGCTCTGTTGCTCTGTGCTGTGCTGGCAGAGATGGAGAGGTGGCAGGTCCTGTGTGGAGGCTGCAGTTTGGGGGTCTCCCTTCCTGGGGGAGCGTGCCAGGCTGGAGGTCAGCCCCTCCTGCCCCACAGCACCCTATTCAATGCTGGCCTTGTTGTGGGCAAAACCTACCGCTATTTCAACATAGTGTCAAACACTATTGGTTACTTGGTGCTTTGAATTACCGCTTGTCCAAGCGATGTTTGCTTTGGAGGTAGAATTTTTCAGGGTTTTCATAGTTTCTTTATTGTAGCCCAAGTATTTTTTTTTATTCATTTATTTGGTTCTAGCAGGCTGAACAGCAGCAGAGCAGCAGTAACTCAGTTATGGCCCTAACTAAAATGTGCTGTACAAGATGACATTGAGGATTTATAGTTGGCTTCTTATTTACAAAATGTAGTGATAGATGGGCTGGATTCTTCACCCCATACAAATGAAGAATTGCTAACATGAAGGGATAAATTAAAGCAATTTATGGGTTTGGTGGTGGTGGTGGTTTGGTAAAGAATTAACCTTTCTCTTTCCAATGTAATGTTGAGTTTTTTTCTGCATGTACTTCTACTCACTTCACTCCTTTATGTGGATAGTCTTTTATTCTCTAAACATTAAGATGCCCACAGAAAAAGTAGGATAATTTTAATGAGAAATTTTTCATTTTTCATTGAAAAGAAATCTGGTAGAAACACTTGAAAGTAGAAGGTATAAAATTTCTTGTGTAGGAATGTTGCATCTGGGGGGAATTCTTAGTCCTTCAGTTACCTTCTGTAACCTCAAACCTCTCCTTTTGTTCTTTGGAGTATCTGGAAAAACAGAAGTTTCTACAAAACATAATATATCTGCCTTCTGATGAATTTTCACCATTACTCATCTTTAATAACTCTTTAATATATTTGGCTTCCACAGTGTCCTGCATTGGCTGGTTGGATATAAAGTGCCCTCGATGTGTGGCACATCCTGGAAGAGGGCCTTTCTAGGGATCCTCGACCACCTTTGTTGCCTTTCTTCGTACAAGGTTTTAATTTTAGTCAGGTGTTTTTGAGATTGGGCGAATACCGAGGAATACTGTTGAACACTGAAGGTGTTCAACAACCATAGAGTTATAGAGCGAGTGGCCTAATAATTTATTCTCTATTCCTTTATAATAATTCCACAAGCTTTGTTATTCTTTTGGCTTCTACTGCAAACAGATTGCAATTTCTTTTTTTTTTTCCCTAAGAAATAACAATAAATTTACAACTTATCATAAAAATTATCATGTGACTTTCCAACCATGTGACTTTCATGTGACTTATCATGTGACTTTCTTGTTTTAGCAACTTATGCTTTTCCGTTTAGCTTTACTTTTCATTATTCTGAATAATTTCAAATCATCATTAAACTTTGATATGACGTTATTCCTTCCCTCTTCCACATCAATGTGTGGCTGTGATGGTACGGGGTGTAAGAGGCCACTGACCATTCGTGGCTGTTGCACAAAACCCTGCGGCCACGACACGGGGCGTAAAAGAGTGTGAATGGAAAAGGAAAGCTCTTTAAAAAATGCAAGCACTTTACCAGGATATAAATAAGGAATTGTCAGGCTCATACTTAGATTTGTCAGCAGGAATAGACTCCTTTAACCTAATCAAACATTAATACCTCCCTTGCATTGACATTGCAGTAATGCTGTGAATAATTGAAAACCCTAGATTGTCATCAGCCTGTAACGAGAAAACATTTTCTGTTTAATTTCTTTGTTAGTAAACAGCCATACAATAATTTTCCTAAAATCTTTTCTTCTCCCTCCATCTGGGTTGCTCAGCATAGGTCTCTCCTGCTCCACGCTGTACTTTTGCTGTGATGGGTGACAGAAGCTGTGAAGTGGTGCTCCTGAGGCCATATCTCGAGCTTGCCGTTCCTGTGGCTCGTTGGGGTCCTTTGGCTGCCAACGTGTGTAATGTAAAGCAGGTGTGTTCCCTGTCCCGCCGCAGCTGGGCCTGATCATACATGGGCTCGTAGAAAACACAGTTTTGTGGATATCTTTGGAAATGTATCTTTGAAATTATTTTTCTCAATATGACGAGTATTCTATATCAGAGAAAATAATTTTCCTATAAGATGTGTTTGTGGGAGAGTGTTTTACATACAGGTGGTCTGATACCTTAATCACCTAGCGCTATGTGCAGCCAAAAATATAGCCCAAAATAATAATTGCCACAAGGTGTAGGGCAGGTTCCTGGAGGTTATTATGGGCTGGCTTCCTGGGGCACTCAGGTGGCTACAGCAGGAGAGAGGGCGAAGCGCTGTGCCTGACGCACAAAAGAGCAGAGTAGAGAGATTTTCTGTGTTTGCCAGAATTTGTGAAGATCATTGTTCGTCTTTTACTTCATAACAGTGTTGCTCATTCTGGAATATCTGGAGCCATCATACACAGAGCTGTTAAAGCTCAGTCTGTGGAAATGTCACATAGACACTGAATATCTGATTTTTCATAGGCAAAGTCATGTTGCTTAATTAAAATTGCAAACTCTTTTTAGTGCTATTGTTCTAGTTCAGTATTTTTCACTGCTAAGAGTATTTGCTGTCTTCACAACTTCCACTTTCTAGCTTACTTCAACAAATGTTCTGAGTCTCAGCAGCTGTATCAGGTGTATAAATCATTACCAGCTGGAAATACTTGTACTTAATTAACTTCTGTTAAAGCCTACTCAGGTCACATGCACAGCTTTCTGCCCTTTGGTGCTCCTGGTGTGAGCTGGGACGTGCTGGGTGGGATGCTGGCAGGGGGATGCCGTGCAGTTGGGAATTGGGAGAAGCCCCTTCCAGCCCTCCCTGGGCATCCAGATGTGCTTCAGACCTTCGGTGCCACCAGCTGAGTGGGCAAACGCCGCTGTGGGCCATCCTGGGAGCCCCCGGGCACACATCGCTGCCGGGTGTATGAAATTCAGGCACCGCGATGGAAACCGTGTGGGCACGGAGGATCACGCTGTCTTTGGGAGCCATGAGGTGATCCATCTTGGGAAGTAAGAGACGTTTCTTTATATTTCTGAGAGATGCTACAGTAGTGACATTTTGTGCGTGACTAATTTGTAGAGGGTAGAGGTTAGCAGACTTCCTCAAAATCACAGGACTGAGTTAAACAAATTTTCCAAGGTATGCCACTAAACTCTTGGCAAGAGAGGAGACAAACCAGAAATCACTTTTCCCTTTGGTTTGTTTTTCTGTTTGTTTGTTTTTATAATTATTGTATTCATGTTTCAACCTGGAGGTGATGGGAAATGTGCTGACTATGGTTCCCCTTTTTTTGGTGTATGTCTGCATAGTTTGGATAATCCAGAATGTAAGTTTCCATACCTGGTTAACATGATAACAAATGAGAAAGTTCTGCACTGAGGATATCTTGATGTTAATACATATCTTGACATTTTAAATACATGTGCTTAAATACTGATGTAGAAGTAGTGGGGTTGCTTGGTTTTGGGTTGGTTTGTTTTTTTTCTTTTTTCCTCTTCAAAAGAAGCTACGGTACTGTGCAGTATTTGGTACTTGGGGAAGTTTGGAAGAAGCACAGAAGGGCCATAGTAGTCTTAATATTAATAATTAGCAGTAAATAAAATAATGTGAGAGAGTAAAGCAAGAGAAGAGGATCGGGATGGGATGCTGCGGGCTTGCAGCTGATGCCCAAATGCTACCAGGTGGGAATCCTGGTGCTGGAATTCAACTGGGAGTGGGAGGGAGAATAAAAAGGCAAGGTGGCTTATTTGTGGGTAGTGGGGGCCAGATAAACAAGAGTTCTCTAAACCAGTCCTTTACCTTGAGGAAACCAGTGAGTGGTAGAATAGTAACCCGGTGTAAGGGCCGTGAGAGGGGCGCCGAGGGACCAGCTGTCCCAGCACTGCCCTGTTGGAGCCCGGGGGCACGGAGTGTGTGCAGTGATGGGGGAGGACTCAGGCCAAATCATTTCTTGCTTTGAAATGATTCCAGAACCGGTGTGGGGGTCTTTTGCCATCTCCCTCATAGAAGGCCAGGCTGGATGGGGCTTGGAGCAACCTGCTCTGGTGGGAGGTGTCCCTGCCCAGGGCTGCGGGGTGGAACTCAGTGATCTTTAAGGTCCCTTCCAACCCAACTATTCTATGATTCCATGATGGAGTTTTGGCTGTCTCTTCCCTTGTAGGGCCTTGGGTTGCTTGTAAGAGCAGAAAATGTCAGCAGACCCAGGTGGGATGTTCTGATAGTTTTTGCAAGAATTGTTTTGAAGCATCATGCCAGGATGTATTTTTGGGTCCAGAACAGTGTGCTCGTATTTCAGGTCCTTTGTAGTCTGGAATACTTTTAGGCAGATTGCGGTATTTCTGGCATTTGTCACATTCTTAACATGCTTTAAGTTATTGCACGTTAAAAAAAAAAAAAAGGTTGTGCATAAGAACCAGTTCTCATCTTCATTGAGAGTTCTCATCCTCATTTGTAACTAGTGCTCAATAATAATTTGAAGTGCTGTATGAAATTCCTTTTTTCTACATATTTCTGTTCTTTTAAAGACTCTTGTTTAATATTCTAAGTAAATATTATTTCAGCTTGCTTTCTATTTTCAGAAATTGCATAGAGTTATGAAGCTCTACCGAATAGTGCCTATAACCTCATCCGCGTGAGACAGGAACAAGTTCCAACAACTAGTTTAAAGGGCCCAAGCCTTGAATAGTATATTAAGTATGAGTTCTTGTTGTGTATTCTGAGTATAAACCATCACAGGGTCAGAAGTGTGAGTTGGTTTAGTTTGCAGAGAGGTTGTTGCTTATACACATGCCAGCTGCGTGGTAATGCGGCAAGTTTCTACTGTATGGCAAACTGTTATTTTTCTATTTTAAAAGTATAATGGATGCTTGATAGGTTGAAATATATTTGCATAAACTCTTGTGGGTCAAATTCATGGATCTTCTTTCTGAGTTTGTAATGAGACATGAAAATATTGTAATTGCAAGAGGTTCTTACTCTGTGAAACACATCATGAGAAATGGAACAAAAAGAGAACTGGGTGGTGTTTTCTCTGAAAGAGTTTTAAAAACCAAACAAGCTTCCTTACCAAGAGAGCTGCTCGTGCTGGTTCTCCTCTGACTCAGTGCAAACTCTGTTCAGGTGAACCTGGGGAAAAAAGATCAGCAATGGAGAAAGCAATTAAGAGTTTCATAAAAATCTGTGACTGGTTGCATTTACCAGTGGAGATAAAGGTTAAACAAGCGGCTGCCAATGAAGTAATCAACTCATCTTTCCTCATCTTTGTTAGCTAGTGGTGAATTTATCTGTTTCTTATTCCAGTTTAGTTCATACAATGGAAATACTGGTTTATTGGAAGTGAATTTAGAGCTCTTGGCTGGGACTCAGACCCGTCTGTGAATTTAGCTGGTAATTTCTGGAAGTTGTCGCTCACAGCATTAGGTACTTGTGCAACCTGTAGTAACAGAGAATACTTTTAAAAGTGATGATCAGTAGCACAAAAGATAATTTCTGTTTTAACAGGTATGCAATTATAAGATATCGATGAAATTCTGTGATGTCAGAAATATTGATAGAACTGTAATTTATTTTAAAAATAAGACAGTCTGAAAGATGATGTGAAATGGCTGAATAATGTCAGAAAAGTCGTGTTACTGGACAATTTTCCAGAAGCTCTCCTGAAAAAAGAGCTGCTGAAGCCATGCTGTCTCCTCCTCCCGGTGACGCCTGGTGTGCCAGCGCAGCTGAAAGAGCGCATTTATCTCCCTACACCTCATTTGAGTCCCTTATTATTGCTGACATCTGTTCAAATCTTAATTACCACATTACCACAAACAGTCCCTTGTCAAATCTAACCTAATTTAAAAATAGCTCAAAAACAGAAGTGCAAAATGTCTCTATGTAACACAATGATGTTTTATTAATAAAGTAAATGGATAAATCATTTGCATAATATTAAAAGCCTCGAGATTACACAGCTTTTTATTCAGTTTTTGGAGATTTAGGGCATGAAAATCTATACTGTTGGTAACTTTTGTATGTATGAAAACTGACTCAAATGTATGAGTGATAGATGATGGTAGATGGATCCATAATCTTCCTAAAGAAACTTTTTGTATATGGTATACAGTAGTTTCCTAGTTATATGTCCCTAGGTGATACCTTTCACAGAACAACTACCAACATTCTTATTAAAAAAGGGGAAAAAACCCGCAAGACAAACAAAAAAGACTGAAGTATTTCTGTGTCTTTTTTGATACCTAACTATCAAGCACATTATGGAGTGCTTGAGCAGCAGGAGCAGAGTGCTGGGCTGTCTCCTGCCGAGCAGCAGGGTCAGAGCAGTCAGTGCCTTTCTACCGAGCTCCAGTGCTTCCAGAGGCACCCCGAGAACTGCAAAGGTCACTTCCAGGTGATGTGCCAGCCAAATGCTATCACACCGGTTATCGTTCTTAATGATACTGTTCAAGCCTTTGCACGGTCTCGTGGCCTTTAACCATCAGGTGAAGAGGCAAAATATTGATGGTCGAAATTCCAGCACAAGTCAAAATTTGCCCCTTGGGGCTATCGAGGTGGGTTGTGGGGCTTTGGGGTGCACCTAACCCTTGCTCAGCTGTAAAAGCCCTGTAAAGAGTCCTGAGGCTGTGCTCACCAAGCCAGGACAGAGCCTTGGAGTGGGGCAGGGAAGGTCTGTGTCTCTGGGTCTGAGCCTTCTGCCTGGGCATCTGGAGCTCGGGCTCCAGGGCTCCTGGCCAAATGCCCTTCTGAAGCATTCTCCCGGCCCAGCTGTTGGCAAAATAAGAGCTATATCTGAAACATGGAAATTTCCCTCACTACATGGATTAATGCTTCTGGGGAAGGTTTTGAGGCAAAACCTACCGGATTGGATTTGAGAGTTGATAATCCTTAGAGTTTTCCGTTGCTACAGCTCATCTGTGCAAAGGGACTTTATTAACAGTTCTGTCACACCCAGGAGTAGGAAGGCTGCCTTTGTGGACGGCCAGTCTATAAAACCTCGGTTGGGGGTTCTCATCCCAGTAAAAAGTAATTGCCATTTGGATATTTTTCTTGTGTTGTTTTCAGCGGCTGATACGACTGGACGATGCTGTTGTAGATCAATGTTAGTGCCATAATCTCAGTAACCGGTCAGGGGGTGTCTGTGCCTCGAGACCTCAGCCCCCCACGGTAGAAACTTGTTTGATTTGAAGCACGTAAGCGCTCTTGCTGAGTCTCACTGACTTGTCTGAGGCTTTAACCTTTTGTTGTAAATAGGTTCAGTCTCTGGATCTTGCCATTGGATGGGCTTCTAAATGGGTACTTAGTGATACACTTCTCTTGGGGGGTTGTGCTTGTGCAAATAGTGAGCAGTAGTGCTCAGGGCACTCGGATACAACAAAGCATGGTGCTCGGTCACGAACATGTTGTACCAACGTTAACAGTTGTGCCCTCTGATTGTGTAAACTCTATTCCCCTAAAGTGCAAGTTTTAATTTCTGTGCTTTGGATGTGAAGCCCGGTTAGAGTATGATGTCGCCTTCTGTGTTTGCGCATACCCTCGCATTCGGTTCGCAAGCTGAGAACACTCGTGTGTTCCCATAAAGATTTAAGGGAAAACCGTCTTCATGTAAGTTTGTAGGGAACAGGAAAATCTAAACTGAGGTCTTACATTTTCAGTTCTCTACACTGTGTTTTAACTTCACTCCACCGGACTGTGAGAAGACTCAGATGATGATATTTTCTGTCAAGGTTTTTCAAACTGAGATCATGTCTTTCAGCAGGTCTGATGAATGTTGGTATTTGGAAAATCTATTGTGTATTGAGAACGAGTTTATCTGCTGGCTTGTCGTACATCAATAACGCTGATTCTGTTTTTGGGGCTTTTTTTGGTAATGCCTTTTGTGAATAAAAAACTATAAGAACCCTTAGCAGTTTTGAATGGGACAAATCAATGAGCTGAAAAATCAAATAATGCCTTCCTCCTAAAAATTATGTTCTCTTGAGGTATTAGGAATATGAAATTACGATGGAAGCAGGCAGCTGAATTTGCTGTTTTCTCACCTCTGTACTATCAGAAAAAAAACACCCAACCCATGTTCTGTTAGTTTTCCCAAATTCTTGAGTCTACTAGGCAGCAATGGTTTTTAAAGAGTTTAAGTGGAAATCTGCTGAATGGAAGGTGATGTTCAGATTCAGGTGATAAAGAACCGCAAACAAGTATTTGCTTTTATTCTTTGTCTTTTTCTGATGCCAAAATTAACTTATGTCTATGATCCAATACACGTGATGTCCCTTCCTCCAAAAGCACCCCAGAACTGCCCCTCCAGAGGAGAGGCTGGCAGGACCCTGCCCTGTACTCTGTTAAACGCCCTGAGCCTTGTCCCCGACCCACGCTGGGTGGAACACCCCGATCCTTGTCTCACATCCCTCTGGGCAGCTCATGTCGTGGTGATACCCAGCCCTTGAATAGTTTCTGCCTTTGTGTGTATTTTATTTTTTTACATCTAGTGGTGCGTTTTGTTTTCTGGTTTGTTTATTCCAGCACAGCTGGCCCTCACAGCACATCCCAGGCTGAGCGAGCTGCAATCTGTGCGGGTGCCCGATGGCTTACCCCAGCGAAGGAGCTGCGTCTGCGAGCTGCAGCCCATGCCGAGAGCACGGCTGGGATCCCAGCCCTGCTTGGTGTGTAATCCTGGGACAGCCCACAGCTGGCTGCTGGGGGAAAATAGTCTGTTTCCACATTTAAACACGGCAGAGTTTTGCTAGCCAGTGGGAACAGGGTTCGGTCATGCATAGTTTAAGAGTTTAAACTTTCTAATGGGCATCTGGGTCATTGCGTGCTTCTGCCTCTTAGAAGGAAGGGAATGAGGCAAAAATCAGGGAATGCTGTTCAGAATTGTTCCTCTGAATGGGGGCCTCCTTTTCCTACTTTTCATGTCTTGGGCTCTCTTTGGTTAAAAACAAGTAGGATTCAGTAAATGCAGAGATGGTGTTCAGTGGCTTCTGGTGCTCTAAAAAGGAGGTGCATTACATCAGGATCAGCCAAAATCAATTAGTTGTGTATTCTCTCTCCATATGTAGAACACCATAATAATGACAGAAGTCATTATTATTAACACTAATCACTAAGTGTTTAAGTATTACGATTCTTAAGTAAGTGTAAAAACATTTTAAAAAAAACCTTTGGAAAAGGGAAAAGTAGCTTAGGTAAAAATGCTTTTCCTTAGGTAAGAATAGGTACACTCAGGCATTTTTGCATGTGTTTTTTTTCTCTGATCTTAGAAAATGCCTTCCAACCATGGTGATTCTGTGAAAATATAGATGTAATTTTTTATTACTACAGTACTTATACTTTATTCCATGTAGTGTCTAATAGAATTACTGGTAAGGGAAGCATCTGTTGCAGTTAGCTTATTGGGATTACTGCTTAAATTCCTGTAGCTTTCAGTGTGCAAACAGCACCATCCAACTAATGTTCTTTTCATTTCTGTAGTAAAATGAGGAAACATTATTTATGTTAAAATGTAAATAGTTTGCTTGAACAGCATCACTATGTGGGCAGGATAATCTTAATTATATGCAAACACTTTTGGTTTTCATGCCTTTCTGAACACCAGGAAACATTTTCCTGAATTGTGTTTTGGTTTAGGGGGTATTATTCGTATAAGAGTCGAGGTGCTGGTGCTTTTGCTCCGTGTCCCTGGTGAAGCAGCTGTGCATCCCGTGCAGCTGGTGGTGGTGCCGGGTGCTGCTCCTCACTTTGGACATCATGCTTTGTGCCAGCGGGTGATCCTGCGCGGGCTGACGTTCTCTGTTCTGGGATTGGATTTATGAGTTCAGGAAAGAGCAGCTCTTGGCTTCTTTGATACTTCCTATTTGTGGAACAGGCGCTTGTCCACATGTGGAGTTGCCCATGGCACAGCCCGTGGTGGCCCCTGCTGTGTGGGTATACGGCTTCCCCGTCAGCTTTGCCCGTTCTTGGCAGTGAGCTCCCTTAACTCGGGTCCTGGGTACAAGGGCTGGGACAATGCTCGAGAGAAATCCCTTTAAGAAGGAGAGGATTGCAATATTCCAGCACTTTTCAGGCAAATTCACTGATTTGTATTTCCCTGCTTTGGTTTTCATCATACTTCTCTTAAAAAAGAAAAAAACTTTTTTTTTTTTAGAGTATTTAAATGCAGGTGATGCTTTTTCTGGAGTGTTGCAGTACCACATCACATCTCACCAATTAGCCAGTGCATCTCACAGAAATAGCATGCCAAGGCTTGGACAAGACAAGCTGTGATAACACTGAATAGCCAGTTCTTTGGTCAGCAGCCTTAAGGTGTTGTGGGTTTTTATTATTATTTTATTCTTTTTATTTCTTTTTCCTTAGAGCTGTAAGTGCAAGGTGTTAGTCTCTGTAAAGGAGCATCCTCCTTGGAGGAGGGGTGCTGTGTTTTGATTTCTGCCAATTGAATTAGTTTCTGAACGAAATCTCTAGCTTTCTTTCCTGCAAAAGGTTTTGGCATCTGTTTTGAGGGTTTTCTTTTTAATTCCGTGAGGTTTATGAACGGACAGGCACAGCAGCCTTGCTGTAAGCACTTAGAGGAGGAAGTGGCAGAAGGAAAGAACCCTAGGGCTGCTTTTGTACTTTGAAAGATAATAACTTCAGTGGTGTGGGAAGGAAAAAAAGGTCAATTAAAATATCCAATATCATGCTTGAGTGTAAGTGTATCTATTGAGTAATTGAAATTTGTGATTAAGAGTTATGACGAAGTGTATTCCTCTTCTTAAAGGAGATTTTTTTGTGTGTAAGGTTTTGGTTTTAGCTTTTTACATAAGATGTTGCTTGTCTGAAAGCAAACTCTTGTTGCAATTCACTCTCCATGTATCTATCAATAGAAGGGCAGGAGCTGGCTGCCAATTAATGGTATATGATTTTTTTGGTTATAAGTTCTCCCTTAAGATAATTCCATTAAATTCAGTTTTTGGTAAGCTGATACCTTGCTGAAGAAAACTGATTTCTGATTATTTCTCCTGCTCACTTTGATAGAATAGCTTTACTGTGCCATTGTGTGCCAGCTCTGTTCTGGGGCTGAGTTACCCCAAGAAATCTTCAGTAAATGGAGACCCAGAGGAGCTCCAGTCCTGCCAGTTCCCACGTGTCCCTTCCCCCTGAGAGGGGAGACCTTATCAACACTTGTAAGCATCTAAGGGTGGTCTGAGGGAGGAGGGAGCCAGACTCTTTTCAGCGGTTGCCAGTGAGAGGACGAGGGACAACGGGCATAAGTTGGAACATGGGAGGTTCCTCTCAAATATGAGGAAAAACTATTTCCCAGTGAGGGTGTCAGAGCCCTGGCACAGGCTGCCCAGGGAGGTCGTGGAGTCCCCTTCTCTGGAGATCTTCAATACCCACCTGGATGCTCCTGAGTAACATGCTCTGACATGCTCTGGGTGGCCCTGCTTCAGCAGGGGAGTTGGACTAGATGGTCTCTACAGTCCCTTCCAACTCTAAAAATTCAGTGGAATTGGGATCTGTGTTTTTAGCGTGTGACTCTGCTCTGACTCAGTATTTCCTTAGGGAGATGTTTGTGTTCAAGGAGTTACTTTTGGTATTTCTTAAATATGTATTTAACGTGCTGGATTAGTGTGGAGTTTGGGTCTCGAAGGTGACAGGTTTCCTGTGGAATCTTTGGAACAGTGAGAGCAGAGAGTGGGAGTTTTGTTTAGTTCAGCAAGGACCCAGCAGGGCTCTGGGCTGGAGAAGGTATGGAACTGATCTGAGGTGCCGGGAGTTTGGAAATCTGGAGTCGGCAATTAGGGCAGAGTTCAGCAATAGCAGTTTTCTGGGTTGTGGAGATCTGTAATATCTCAATGGCCATAACTGGATTTACATCTATGACAAGTGTGGAGAATGGCTGGGAAATTGAAAATGTTTGACTGCCTGAATGTAAGAAAAAAAAAAAAAAACCTAACACTATATATATATAAAAAAGAGGATGCATGCTTTAGTATTCTTACTTTTTTTATGACAGGCATTGCATTTGACATTATTACTGCACTGCCCAAAGTAAAAGGCCCATCTCTGTTATGCTTTGCTTTTATTACTTGAGTTATTTTAGAGAATAAATGTAAATTGTGGTGCTGTTGTTGGAGTGTGCTGCGTCTGACAGCGTTTAATTCTGCTCTCCTGTGCTTTCATAGCATAAGCACTAGCTGAATTATTTTGTTGACATTCTCTTTATACTACATTTATTTAAAAATCAATAAAGAAGCCACATTAAATAAATATGTTTTTTAAACGGTGTGCTCTGTGCCTATGCTGACATTTTTCCTAGGAAAACAGGCAAACCACAGCCCAACTGGTCGCTGCCGGAGACTTGGAAGAACTTTTGGAAGGTTTCCGTGGGCTGTGCTCCCGGGTGGTTGGTACCGGCTGTTGGGACCTGTGCTGGGAACCTGTGACACACACCTTTAAACCCTAAAACCTGCTTAATATTTGTAGCTACCCCACAGCGTACTGCCAAAAGAAGGGCTTTTTCACTTAACAGTGGCCTTATAATATATGTTTTAATTAAGCTTTTTCTTAAGTTAATTTTCTTTTATAGGATAGCATTAAAATGTAACGACAAATGCTGTTTTCACTGATGCCATTTTGATTCCATTAGCTGGCACCCGAACGTGCTTCAAAAGCATCTATCACAGCTCCAGGCTCTGTCTTGGGGCAGCGTGCTTTCAGGAAATTGATTTTTGAGTTAAACACTGAACATGCTAAATCTGGGAAGGCTTTATATGCTACTGGGGCTATTCGTTACGTGTCAGAGAGGGAAGGGACTCCCGTGTGTTGGAATGAAGTCGTCTTGGCCTCCTGATGGAGGAAAACCTGGACACGGTGACACCTCTGCCTGGTGGTGGTCACACTGGGCTTCTGCTGGTCTGTCACTGAGAAATGCCACATGAAAATTGCCTTCTCTTGGGCACGGGCTGGGCTACGGAGGGCTGAGCTGAAATCCTCCCGGGTGAAGGGGTTCTGGCAAGGGTTCCTCCTGTGCAGGAAATAAAAGGCTTCAGATAACCACCACTGCGCTGCTTTGTCTTGGGGAGAAAGAGAAGTACAGGGCCATGGGATTCTTTGTCTTTGCTTTTGGATTAAAATGTGCCTCAATCAAAGCTCTTCACAGATTGTCTATTTAGACTTGATTTTCTGTCGCTTCTGTCATTTGCTGTCATTACATTATTGTTTTTTGTCTTCTCATTGCCAGCTGCATTTGCTGACTGCCCAGTCTGGATTCGAGTTTTCATCAATTTCTGGATAATTTTGGTTTTTGTAAACTAGGAAGAAACTTTATTCTGTTGCTATTTTATTGAGTCTAAAAAGTTTTCTGAAAGTCTCCAGATTGGTTTTTAGTGAATCTTGTGGTGCCTTAGGCTTGTGGGTTCCTGGGACACAGTCCTCCTTTACCAAACCTCTCTACTTAGGGGCTGTGAGTAACTGTTCTGATCAGTTTGGCTTTTCTCCTGTGTGCAGTTCTTCACCCTTCTCCTGTGTCCCAAGGTCCCTGCTCAAGGTGTTCAGGCCATGCACTTGCTTCTGGAAGTGGTAGCAGATAGTTCCCGTGCATAAACTGTCCTGGTTTAAACGTAGTGGAAGCCCTGGTCGCAAGCAAGGGTGTTGGGAGAAGGGGAATGTCAGAGGCCAGTCTGGGCTCTGGGGGGGTGGATGGAGGAGCCTTGTAGGCTCCGTGAATGAGCAGAGTCAGTAATTGCTGGAGCCTCTGAAATCCAGAGCCCATTTCCCACACCAGTCAAGCTCTGGATATCGATTGTTCTGCATTTATTTGGACTTAAATGCTGCCCTGGTGCCACGGAGTGACTCTGCTAGATTAAACTCATGGGCAGACTTTGAGTTTCAATCTTGTCACATTTCTGCTTTTAAGTTATTTATTGCCTTGTGTCCATTTGTATGTCTTGTTCCTAATTACAGCCAGCAATTAAGATGAATGCCTGCCTCCGGCACGCAGTGTTTGCCAGGTTTACCTTTTGTTTTGCCTGGGTGATGGATGTGCTGCCAGGAGAAGGCTTTCCCCCAGAACCAGGGGAGATTGATCAACTGGGATGATAAGAACCACGGAGTCAATTCAGCTGCACCGTGGGGTGAAAGCAGTGATAGAGTCGGTTCCTGAAATCCAGGCAAATCCAGGCACTAGTCTGATCTGTGAAATGGAGAGCTGTATGACTGTTGGTTTGATGATAAGCCCATATTTCATGATTTAATCCTCTTTTCTATAAATATTATATAGATCTTAAAATGGAAACAAATTATGTAATAAACTGCTTTAAAAAGAGACTTCAGAAAAGATGGAAATATACTTTTGAGAATCTATTCCAGCTACTTTCCTTTCAACAAATGTTCTTAATAGAAGCCTAATCGGCGTTGTCCGTTTTTATTGTCCTTTGCTGTTTCTCCCGAAGCTAAATGTGCCAGGCGTGGTAATGAATTCATTCTACATGGATGTCAGAATGGGCTTTGGCTTTTCCCATTTGCCGACAGGTAATGAACAAGAACAATTGGCGATCTCTGCAGATTTCTGACTGTGAAGGCAGTTTCTTTAATTGGAACAGATGACCTGAGCATGGGCTCCATCGGCATCGCCAGAGATGGTGCAAGGAGGAAAGAGCAAGGGGAGCTTCTTAGCATTTTTCCTTTTCCCTCTTTTGACAGAAATAGATGACATTTGATTTTGCAGTTACTTTAAGCCAAGAATGCTTTGTCAAGGACAGTGTTTCATTAACAGAAAACACTAAATCTTGACACCAAAATCTAGAAACATGAATTTTTCGTGTGGAATATCTTTACTGATACGTTGTATGTGATCGTCCCACAACATACCACAAATAAGTCGCTTATTGAGTTAAAATAGGAAAGGCAAGCTAGAGAGAATAGGGATCGGATGGGATCCTAGAGTGACTCCATCTCTTAAATATAACTCCGTAGGCAAAGCAGGCCAACCCCTTTGACCCTTCCCAGGCGTTACCTCCCTCCGCTTTCCCCTGGTTCCTTTGGATCGCTATGAAGCCTAAAGGCTTTTGTCTCGTGATTCCATTTTTACCCTGTTGGGGTTAAATCCCGTTCTGTGCATGGCAGTGAGCATACCTGGGGCTGTGTTTTCCCGGTGAGGTGTGTGCCGGCGGTGACCCCGCAGAGGAGCCCGGCGCGGCTCTGCTTTGCCGGGTGCTGGCGGCGTGGTACACAGCAGGAGAGGTGACAAGCAGCTGGAAAGGGTTAATCGCTGCCTCTGGCTCAGCACCACTGCCCAGGGAGAAAACGCCTCCAGTTCCCAGCTGGCAGTTTGGGTTTGCTCAATGTGCCCTATAAGGGAAAGCTGAAAATCCTTACAGGAAGGCAAACCAGGCTTCTTCAATGAGTTCCTCTGCCCGGGGAGTAGAATGTAGAAAGCCATGGGGGGGGGGCTGGTTTCACTGCCCAAGGGTGAAACTCGGGGCTGAAGATGTCCTGACAAAGGTGGACTTTGGGGAATTCTTACAAAGTGCTGCCTGGGGGGAACGGCCGCTCCTCTCACGAGCAGGGGGATGGCAAGGCTGGGGAAATAGCTTTTAAATCAGAAGCCGAAAGAACATCACAATTTTAATTCCATTAAACTAAATCTCCTTTGTTCAACTTCTGCTGTTCCTTTGGCCTCTGAGGAGTTGTGTTTTCATCTGGGTAATTAACTCTTCTCAGGGTCTCTGTGCCCTCTGGCCCCCGAGGCCCGTGAGTGCCCAGGGGTACCCCCGGAGCCCAGGGCTCAAAGGGCACAAACCCCTTTGCTTGTGTCACTCACTGCTCTCTTTCCTCATTTTTCTTCCTCTCCAGAACTGTTTTTTTTTTATCAATTTATTCCTGATGCCAACATTTCCTGGATATGCTGGAACAACAAAAACCATTTCTAAACACAGCCTCAAGTTACAGGTGCTATAGATGGAATTCCGGATTTAAAACTCCACATCACTGGAGCAGCTTGGTTTAGCAAACCTTAACATGCAAATGAAGTCCCCAGATGAGACAGGTGCTAACGAGCCATTCACCTGCCCACACACAGCGCATAAACTGCAAAAAGTTCCTAGATGTATGTGCTTCTGTTCCTTGGCTTTCCAGAACGAGTGGGGACTGAGGGACAAAACTGGACTTCATCAGAGGGTTAATAATCACTCAATAAGAGAACTGGAACTTTCTACATTTCAGCAAAAAACACCAAAGAAATCAATAAGAAAGTAATTGTAGTAAAAATGAACTCTGTAGAAAACAAGCTTCCTGTGCATTTATCTGTGGGGTTCTTGGTTGGTTTCTCTTTAGCATTCTTTTAACTGTGTCCCCGCTGTATTTTTTTCAGATCTAAATTCATCACTGCAGTATTTTTTTAACTTGTGGCTTAGCAGATGCGGTTCTTCTGACAAACGTGCTGCTGCCTGCGTGATGGTGAGGGGCAGAGATTTATCCCTGGCATATTAATTGCAAGTAAAATAATAGAAGGGATCTTTTGTAATTTTTATGAAGCTCTTGAGTGGTAAAACGTATTACCAGTGAGGCGGTAGTCTAGCAGTGCTGCTCTCCATATCACTTTGCAAATTCTCCATTAATAAAGTTAAAAAATAGGTATTGTGATACTCTGCCACCCCTGAGATGTTCTCTGTAGTGAGATACTGAGATTTGCTGAGACGCTGCTTCAGTAAACCCTGGACTAGTCATTTGTTTGGGGTTTTTTTATTTGCTTTATAAATGTGAGAGAGACTACTGCTGGTGAGGGGTTTAGATGCCCATTTAGGGAACCTCAGGACTTGCTAGCAAAGTACTCACGAATGTAGAATTTACTCAAAGAAAAAGGAGAGATTAATTCTGTATATTTTTTAAGTGTTATGATAATTGCGTATCGTCATATGCAATAATTACTTATCAAAACCCAGAGTGCAAAGTTCAATCCCCAGATTACGTTCCGCTGGGGGTGGCAGCAGGAATCTGCCGTGGGTGCCGGGGTCCGTGCAGCAGGAGGCAGGCGTGGAGCCCAGCTGGTGTCCCCCAGGCACCTCATGTGGCACGGAGTCACAGGGGGTCCCTGCTCAGGGAAGGTGGAGAACACGCCAAAGAAATTGCCATCTCTGCACCAGCTGCCAGAGGAAGCTGAAGGGAGCTGGCACAGCCCTCCAGAAATGGACTGACCGTTCCTTCTGACAGCCCTAGGAGAGGTTATTAAGCTGATTTGCTGGAAAAGATGCTTGGGTTACTAATTCACCAGCAGATTAATTTTGTAGGCTACACCCAATGGCAGTGATTGATCCACCTCACCAGTTTTTCAGAAGCGAGCTGCAGCAGGGAGCAGTAATGCCCGAGCGATGCCAAAGGGTGAAACCATGAGAAATGGTCTGTCTTGAACAGGGAGCAGCCCTACCAAAGAGCACTGGGTGGGACTGGCTCCTGATGGTAATTAACAAACTCAGCAACTAAGTGTGCAGCCATCAATCATCCTAAAGAATTAAAGAAAAATCAATTAACTATTTAATTAAAAGTCATTTGATGACCTCAGTTATTCTGTTTAAATAAGATCATCATTTCACTTCCCAGTTTAGAATTTAGACCAATTATTTAATGAAAATGCCAATGAAATATTGACCTAGTGAAACCTTTAGTCTAGGTGTTTTAAATATAATTATCAAATTATCTTAATGACTACATATCCCATGAGATAAGAACTCTGGTGTTCCTTTTATTTTATGAAAGATTTCTACTGCTGGTGTTATCCTTCTGTTTAAAATAGAGGTGTTTTCTGGCAGAAGGGCATTCAGGCTTTTTTTATCTGCTCCTCCTCAAATTTTTAGCTGTTATCTGAGGGTTAATCTTCTCCTCCCCACCTACAGCCCTTGTTATCCTTTTTCTTTCACTTTCCTCTGATAAGAAAGTGCTCTGGGAGTGAGTTTCTAGTTTTTGTTAATTCTTTTCTAAATGTTTGTGCTGTTGTGACTTGTGCTTTGCTCGAATACAAGAGGCACCTCAGTCCTTGGCTGAGTCCATCTCTGGTCCGTGGGAACTTCTGCTCTCCCAGATCAAGATTTTGACTCTGCAAGATGCTCTTAACACTCATCCAGATTGATTTGTTTAAATGCAATTTGATTAATTATAAATAGAATATTGTCATGTTTTAAATGTCAGCTACTGTGGTTTGGTTTCATTGGTTTTTAATTGAAAGTAAATTACTTTTTAAAAAAACAAAACAAAACAAAAACCACTTCTGCAGGGGTCTGTAAAGCTTCCTCTCTTGCACTTCCATCTCCCCATATTTCTGTTGGTAAAGGTAAAAAAAAATTACTAGATGTAGAAAGAAGCATTGCAACTTAATATTCCTTGAATGTTTTCGTGTCTGTTGAGCAAAGTAAGTGGAGGAGAAAAACCCTGTCCCTGGGACAAGTGGTGCTGGGCAGCCGGGCTCAGGGCAGCCGGCTGGGGGGTGTGCTGGGGGGCTTGGAGCAGTCTGCATGAGCTTCCCTCGAGCAAACTCCAGGCAGTCTTCCTTCCTAGGCATCTGGGGGGATGTTTCAGATAGGCCCCGCTGAGCGACTTTCACCTGAGGGTGGGGGGGGAAAAGAATATTTGGCCAACTGGGGCTCAGCATCATCTGAAGTGCCCCTTTGTACCGGGGGAACCAGTAGGGAGGTTCTGCTTTTGGCAGTGGTCACCAGTAGGATGCTGGGCTGCATGTACCCCGTGTGACAGTGGTGACATTGCTTGGGGAAATGCCTGTATCAGAAACAACCGAGAGGCCGTGGGGCTGAGCGTGCCTGCCCCACACCTCAACAGCCCGTCCCTCCCCACGGCCCCACCAGCCTCTCCTCTTCCCTACAAGGAAAGCAGTTTACACAACGTCAGCTTTACAGCTCCCTTTGCTAACACAAGGCAGCTCTGATTTATTTATATTTTTATAGCAAAGCAAGCTCAAACTATTTTTCAAAGCTCTAAAAGCACCCACTGCTGTCTGCGAGGTCTTGGCTGGGCTCTGAGTAATAGGAGCGGCGGTTTGTGGTTCTCAGTAGGAAGACATTCATTAGACTGACTGCTTAGTTTAGGCAGTTAAAAATGGGGAAGATGCATAATGTGACATCTTAGTAACTGACGTGTGGAAGGTCACATCAAATATTTACTGTGAACAAATGGAAGTGGTACTGAGAGGGTCTTTGGGGGCCTCCATCCTGCAGTCCATGAGCACTCCCTTCTTACCTTGCCTTTGTGTGTTAAACACATTAGACAGCAGAATATGCAGCCAGAGCATAATCTTTTTTTTTTTTTCTCTAACAAAAAGCCAGTAGGAGTGTACAATATAGGTGAGGCAGCTGAGTTACAGTCCCTGCCCGTGCGTGGGCAGCGCAGGCAGTCACTGCACTACGGAATGCACGGCTCTGCCCCGGGAGAGCTGGGGCTTCAGGGCAGTTGATGTTACAGCTTGATGTTCTAACTAAATCTTGCCCACAGTCTATGTAGTGTTAATGTACTAAAATACACTTGAAATGTGATTAAATTGGTTGTCATGTGCTCTGGAAGATTTTATGTCCTCTTGTCTATCAATATGTCTTCTGGATACACTCACCCTTGGACGCTGTTAAACATGTTGTTTCTCTCAGCGATCCCAGTCAGCTGTTATATGTCCATTTTTATTCCACTTGCAGACCTTTATGTTGCACCCTGCCATTATGTGCCGCTTCAGAATTTATGTTATACCACTTGACTATAAGACAAGGCTGTGCCTTGCCGTGTGCTGTGCTAATCCAAGCCCGTGCAGTGGGTGATTTAATGGCCCCGGGCACGAGCCAGGCTGGGCTCTGCTGCTGGAGTTTATTTATGCTGCTCTACAATGGGCCTTTGTCCCTTCCTCCTTTGTCTGCCTCGAAATGTCATGGGCTTGTGATTCCACGTTCTCATCGTGACTGAAATCTGAAGTTTAAAGGTAATCATAGAATCGCTTTGGTTGAAGGAGACCTTTCAGATCACTGACCCCAACCCTTAACCCAGCACTGCCAAGGCCACCCCTGACCCGTGTCCCCAGCACCACGTCTGTCTGGCTTCTAAACATCTCCAGGGATGGGGACCCCACCAGTGCCCTGGGGCAACCTGTGTCTGGGAGTGGAGAAAGCAATACCTTCTCTTTTAAACCATGTCCCAATACACAATTGGTTTAAAAACTTTTAGTTCTGTGCGGCACAAGCTTGTGGCTTTAATTTCCTTTTTTTTTTTTTATCCTTCTTCTGGAAACTTATTCAGGAAACTATAGCTGTATTTAGCTAAGTCAAAGGTAGGGGTCTCATAAAAATGGGTGACTCTAGGAGCCAAGGATTAACTGAACAACTCTAATTTTTTCTTTCGAAATAAGAATTGTTAAAACTTTAGAAATTTTCTGTACCATTTCCTCACTCGTTAGCATTTTCCATCACATCTAATGGAGTCTGCATGAAGCTCCTTTTGTTTTTAACAATTCTCACTCTATTTTAAGCTTAAACTTAGCTATTTATGTGCATTCATATTTTTCTTCATCATCTTACTATATAAAAGGAGTTTTATTTGTTATATACTTACTTTACTTTGTATTCCTTTTAGCACTGCTATAAACTTTGATTTTGTCAAGTATTTCAGCATATGCTCTCTGTGAGACGGTATTGCATGGAGCTTCACTGTCCCCTCTCAGGCTGCTCAGACATCCTGGGAAGGGCTGTAAATTGTTCTAATGCCCAGCAATGACTATTAAGAATAATACCGGGACATAGAGCAGCGGGAACACGTATTTATAGCGGAGGGTTTGGTGATAACTGTCTTTCACACGGCGTGATGAAGGGCTCAGCCTGGCAGTGGTGGCAGTTCCTGGGTGTAAATCTCTCAGGTGTGAGAGGCTGAGAGCTGTTCCCATCTGGAGGTGTCCTTCTCTCTGGGACCGCAGTTGGTGCCGGCAAAATCTGGCTTTTCCTACAGCCACTTGGGAAGCTTCACAGCACAGCTTTTTAATCTGTATTTAATTTAATCAGTGTTTAAAATTAGTTAGCCTGGCTCCAGCCTCCTGTGGGTGTCACTAGTGTGGCCAAACAGCGAGAAGGTGGGGAGCTGTGGTTTGTGCTCCCACCCTCTGACCAGAGATGGGGATGGAAACGTCACCTTCCCATGGCACTTTCCCTTGAAGTTCAGGGGAATCTTGTTAATCTCAAGCTTTGTGATGTACTTTGTCTCATCTTTCCTGTAAGGTAATAGACCTCTTAGTTTGCATGACAATTTGCTCATCTTTAAAGAATATTTAATAGAAGTAGAATTTTTCTGGATGAAATTGTGACCTTGAAAACTTCTGGAACTGGTAGAGCTTCGTTGCACAAAGGCCACCGCTTCTGCCATTAATCACAGCAGACTGTGCCTACAGCTATTGTTGGCTTTTCCAAGTGAATTATTAAAGATACAGGAGCATGAGAAGTATTTATTGCGGATCACTTTATCAAGCCAAAAGGGCAGGAGTCATTTTGTAGGGACTAGAGGAAAAGGGCTGGTTTTCCTCTCTGCCTTCACAGTAGGCTGTGGTGCTCTCAGAGTCCCTCGGCGTAGCATCGGAGCGCTGTTCCCAGATCAGGTTTGATAAACCAGCTGCCGATATCAGTGTCTTTGGTCACTAAGGGATCTTCAGGGCCCTTCATTCCAGTGCAAGCAAGTGATGGCACCTAACTCCCCTGCACGTTTCAGCAGCCCCTCTCTCCTCTGCCTCTGTATTTTTGGAAGCGTACAGGGTGTCGTCACAGACTCCTAGGGGCTGCCTGTTGGATAAAGAAACAAATACTTGACTGCCTTTTTATCTTAATTAAATCCTCATTGATGAAATGATGTATTGATTTGTAGCTCACAGACATGCCAGGAACTCAGGGTTTTAGGCTGAAAGGATAATACTAAAAATACTTTTTTAAAAGAAAATGAAAATTGAGTAGTAATATTACTCTCCCAAAAAGCTTGTCTTTCTGTTGGGTTTAATTAGTTGAACTGAGGCCAGAAGAAAAAGAAAAAAGTGTAATCAGCAGTCCTAAGAAATCGCTCGGGTCCTTGAGGGGCAGCCCAAGCACAAGGACAGTGGGTGGCAGAGGGAAGGCAGGTTCCTTCAGAAAGTCCCGGAGCGGGGTGGTACCAGGGAGATGAGCTGGGTCTCGTGGTGAAAGCCATCACCACGGATGATGTTCCTGTTCCTGGGAGTCGGGAGAGGCAAGAGGTAAAGGAGTGCCAGTGCTTCCTTGGGGTGCCCCTTCAGTCTGCTCGGATGGCCTATGGCCGACACTTGTATAGTTAGATTTAATTTATATTTGCTGTCTAATCTTTGCCCTTGGTTGGTTGGATGCCATCAGTTCTGCAATTAGATGGTATTTTTGTTAGTCAATGCTTGTTGTGAGGCTCTGGGTGCAAATGTTCCCCAAAACATATTTATAACACACTTTTTGTGAGGGTCAAATCGGAAAGGCTTTGAACTTACAGTGGGTGCTAAAGACAATTAATTGTGTAATGTTTCTCTGGGATGCTGTGACTAAGCTATTTCAAGGAAATCAAATACTATTTTTCCCCTGGAACAAGTAGAAATCTTATTTTTCTTTCTTTTCAAGGTGATAATTTATACATAAGGTGCTGTAAACAGATACTTATGTTGGATATAAAAACTTGTAGATTATTTTTTTTATCTGAAAACCCAATTAAGCATTGGCCAGATAAGCTGCTCAAAACCCTCTTATGAATAAACATGATTTAAAGTATTCCGTACCTTCCTCTGAGAAGGAAAATCCAGAAAATAAATTTATTTGGACCTAGAAAGAGGACTGAAATGAGATATTGCAATACAGACATTGAAAGGAGATAATAATGATTTTATACATCTATAGTACTTTAAGCTGGGTTTCAGCAATTGTTCAATATATTAGATTTTACAGTTGCTCCAGGCTTCCTGTGAATCCTGTTATTTAATGAGGACAGTGCACAGTGTTGGGTGAGAAATGAGAGAGCTGCCTTTCTGAGGGAAAAATCAAAGGCACATTAGTGAACTTCAGTTTCGCAGCCAGCACTAGCTCGGGAGCCCCTCTTCCGAAGGAGTCTCAGGACGCTGAAGTTCACGGCTTAATTACTGAGCCTGCAACAGTGCTGGGCTGGTCCCCAGCTTCCTTAGGGATTTTCTCAGTGCCCGACCGTGCAGCTGGCAGCAGCTCCTCCACCTGCTCATCAGAGGTGTGCTTCTGCTTTACGTATTATAAAACTTATATAGAGTCACAGCTCAGCTCTTATTTGTATAAGAGAGCGTTATTTGGTGATGAGGATAAATCAATGAGAGAGTTATCCAGAATAACAAACATCAGCACAGTGTCTGTGAGGGTGGTTGGAGACGGTGTTTTGCAGCCTCCCCTGGCTCCCTCGGTGCCAGGGTCTGAGGTCTCTTTGGATTGGTGTTTTCCAGGGTGCTCCCAGGGGATGGCATCAGTCTGTGTTGATATGTAGGGTTTAAGGAGGTAACTGTGGATGGTGTGAGCTGGGGGTCACCGGGGCATGGGCAGCCAAGCCCCTCCTGGGGCCAGGAACATGTTGGATGTGCTTAATGCACTCAGATGTGCATGTCAGGGTATTTAAACTGCATGCCATGCATTGCGTGCACAATAAAGCAGACATCCAGATTGGTAGCAAATTGCTTGCTGCTCTGCAGAGCAGGGAGCTGAACTGTCTGAAACGTCCTGCTGTTGGGTTTCACTCGCCACAGAAATTGGTAATGGGTTTAGGTACATAACCCAGGCAGGCTCGATTTTTATATCATTAACATTTGGGGGGAGGGAGGGGGCAAGTATTGTATTTAATGGGATCATGGAATGGTTTGGGTTGGAAGGGACCTTAAAGCCCCCCCAGTGCCACCCCCTGCCCTGGGCAGGGACACCTCC
>JAOQGM010000031.1:77578845-77621329 GCA_027564225.1 Gallinago stenura | reverse complement strand
CAATCCCCCTGCCCTGGGCAGGGACACCTCCCACCACACCAGGTTGCTCCAAGCCCCCTCCAACCTGCCCTTGAACCACTCCAGGGATGGGGCAGCCACAGCTTCTCTGGGCAACCTGGGCCAGGCTCTCACCACCCTCGCAGGAAATTTCTGTTAAGCTTTGCTGGTTGGAGACCAGCAGGTATGTCGTGTGATGAGAATTTAAATTTTCTGACAATTTTGCTTGTCATAAATGGGATAACCACAACAGAAATAAAGTGAACTCTGAACTTTAAAGTAAGAAAGTCCCCTCCTCTTGTTGTATTCTGTGGTGGATTTTAATTGGAATGAATTGTAGAGTTTTTTTCAGAACTAATCTAGTGACTTTGTGTCACTGTTAGTAGATATGAAGAACAGCTGCATTAGAATGCTCTCTCAGCAGAGAATTTCATTATCAATAAAAATATGCACTTCTTTTAGATAAGTACATATATCAATATTAACAGGCATTTAAAATCTTGACTGTAATACGTTTCATAAACTTCTTTCAGGCAAAGAAGGAAGACTGTCAGCCACTAATAATGCTTTTGAAGCAAAGTAATACAGAAAATATAGTATAGTACTCCCAGAAGATGAAGGTGTGAATTTTCCCATACATCATCTTAATGGCAACATTTCCTGCAGACTGACATGGGGCACTCCTTTCATATTTCATGACTTCTATTTGCCCAGCTTCAAAATGCCAAATGTGCCAGTGAACAGCACTTTAATATTCATGGGTTTCTGGGAGGGCTTTGACAGTTGTCAGCTGGAAAAATGGCTTAATTAGAAGGAATCTGACTTGTGATTTCTTCTCCACACTCAGCCACATACGCAAACATGTAACATATCTCCACATCGGTCTTCTACAGAAAATGTAATTAATGAGTGAGAGTATTCTTTTCCCATTGCACTCGACTATGTTGATTTTAAATTGCATTTTCATTTATTAAAATTACTAGGATAGTACTTTAATGGAAAATATGCTAGAATCCAGGGGGGGAAAAATCCTGATCAGCACTGAAACTAATGACTTTAAACAAGTAAATAGGATGAAAATAGCATGAATATTAATTTATGTTATCAAAGAGACAAATATAAAACTAAACTAGAGGCAACTGTTTTCCAGACAGACAATCTGTTTGTGTTAGAAATGGCTTTTTGAAGAGATTGAAGAGGAAGTGAGAGTGCTGTGAACCACCAGAGGTTCAGGGGGGGCTGGTGTTGCTCCGGAATTGCTAACAGGAGGAGGGGAGAAGCTGGCACGGGCTCTGGGAAGTAATTGGATGGGTCCATGAGGAAAATGCAAGGTAATGGCAGAGGGTGTTGCTCTGAAAGGAGGGAGCAGCGTGGAATACAAGAGCTCTCTTGGGGGATGAAGCCCTGTGCAGTTTGGGGCTGTTATGACTTCTCATCCCTAGAGAATGGGAAAGAGACTGGAAAAAACATGAATAATCATCTCTACTCCTTCCCATTCTTCTAGTGCCCGTTCCAAGTGAGGTGACGGTTGGAACGTGAGCACATGCTTTAAAGAAAATATTGTCTGGACCACAGGGAAGGTCATGTTATAAATTAGATGTGAACACGTGGGATGCCAAGAAGCTCAGCCTCTTTAAGATAAATGTCAAATGATCGTGCGCTTTTAAGTCAGAGAGAATGTATTTTGTAAATGACAGTATAGAAAACAGGCAGAAGTTTCCTCTGTGTTGTGGCATTTGAGATTTTGACAAAGCTCCTGAGTTTCAGGGGTATTTGGGTGGAATGACAGGGCCACAGGGTCTGACCTACAGCTTCCCTTAGAGCCACGCATCCAGCTGGGAAAGGGGACAGCCTCTGCTTTGTTTAATTCCACTGTCTTCCCATGAAGCAAAAAACTCCATATTTGAGTTCTGTATGGGTTTTGTTGCGATAGGAGCTCTGCTTCTATCAAAACTTCAAGCAAACTGAAAAGCACTTTTTTTTACAATTAGATTTTAGTTTAATTGTAATTAACATATTACATTAAAACATGAACAGGATTTAGATCTGTATCACTAGCATTTACTTCACAGTAATTTATTTGCGTTTTAGTTGCTCTAGGATTCTAATACATGTTTATGTATTAGCCTCTAAAAATGTTTGGTTTTGGTTTTGTTTTTTTTTTTTTAAATATGCTTATTCCCCTAAAATGACTTTTTGAAGCAAGGCATTTGACTTGTTGCAGACATGTATGTTACCACAAGAGAACCCTTACTGAATGTGTTCACAGGGGTCAGTGCCACAGATAATTAAACCTTGAGAGAGAGGGACAGGAGGAAATTGTTTGGTTTTATTAAGAAATAAACATGAAGATTCACAAATAACGATGAAGGTAGCCCTGAAATGTGACCGTTCTGGCTGTTTCTATTCATCAATAATTAGTGTTATTTCTGGACTTAAATGCTGATCCTCTAAATACTTTTGTGCATGTGTATATAAATTCAAATGAACTGGCATTAACTTCAAGAAGAGTTCTCATAAAATTATATATGCATAAGCGTTGCAGAAGTGGCATTTCAGGTTATTCATATTCTAGATGGAAACCAGAGAATTAACTCCCGCCCGGCATTAGCTGAAATTAAGCCATGGCTTCCACTGAAAGCGAAGTGATTTATATCAGCTGGTTTTGTTCCTTTAAAGTTTCTAGGTTTGATGATTATCAAAATTTGCATGTAGTCACTCAGTATTAGCAGTGTTGACGATGGGGTTTGTGCCCCAGAGATGGGAAGTCAAGGAGAGTGTAAAGGTGCTGGGTAACTGCGTTTATCTTGGGACCCTCCGTCCCATAACAGCACCCTGACATAGGCCAGCTGTTATATTCCAGGTAACGTATCAAAATTCAAAATACCCCGGCCATTCTGTCCCTACTGTTGCCTGATGTGCCATGATCAAGACATTTTTCGGTGCCCTGGCACTTTTAAATAAGGAATGCTGATCGGACTCCTCCATCAGCTGGGTGAGGAATGGGGCTCGAGGGAGTAGAACGTGCCATTTTCCAGTGGTGACAGCTCTCAGAAACGCTTTGGTGTGGCAGGGTTCCTCACACTGCTGTGCCCAGAGCTGAATCAAATTTATTGTGATCCCGCGCGGCTCTTAAATCTGCCACCAGCCCCTCGTCTCCCCCCAGAAAAGCCACCTTCTCCCAGCTGTCACTCCCTAAATCCTCGGTTGAATTTATCGATTGACTCAGATTATTTCACCTCTGGCCTTCAGCTTCTGATAAAGGAACAGAAGGAATTTGTTTCTTCCTCGAGAAAGGTTGTTAAATTTAAATTATGGATAACATATGATGAAAAGATCTGCATACTCATCCCACCTGTTGTCCTTGATGGAATTCACCTTATTTACTTCTCTTGTGAATCCAGTGTATCAAAGTGTGGGCACTTTTCATGAATTTACAAGCGATTTTGTGAAAAGGAGTAGTAGGCTTCAGTGGAAACTCTTGACCTTGACGTTCTATGTTGGGAGGGGGTGGCACTGGGGCCTCCAAAGAGTGGGAGAGGGGCTGCTGCTGGGGTGGGCTGTGTGCCCTGAGAGGCAGGAGAGCGGGGGGAATACACTGGGATTTTGCTCATTTTCAGTGAGCTATAAACTAACTGCAGTGTATTTAGAAGCAGTTGTGATTACCGTGGGCTGAGGGGAGGAAGAGGCAGCACCAGGGAGCTGTAGAACCAAGTGTGGAAAAGCTCCGTGTCAGAGCATCCGCTGGGCACGGAGACATCTCCCGCATCACACCGGGGCTTTCCATCAGGCCTCTGGCCGTCTCCGTGGCCACACATCCTCAACTTTGGTAACATAGTATGTCAAGAAGGACCTAAACTTTAGCTTATTTTCTAGTGAAGTACAACTCGTCAAAGGAGGGGACTTAATTCTTTCAATGACAGGCATTTAAATTAATGTGTAGATATTCTTGGGTCGTTCTCATGCTGTTACGTTCTAACTTTAGTAATAATAATACAATAAAGGATCCAGGTAACATGAAAAATTAGGAAGCTATACCATAGGCAGGTCTTTTTAATCTTCCGTATTATTAAGAAAGCAATGACATTTGTTTAAGTGTATTAATTTGCATATTAGTGAGCAGAGGTAGCTCATCAGTCATGCCAGCGAGTGGAGCACTGACAGTACAGGGACACGAGTCACCAGGTACAGTCTCCACCGGTGGCTGTGTTTGACCTTTGTGTAAAGATGAGATTGTGAAAACTGGGTGGACATGAGGATGCAAGTTCAGAAGAAACCCTTTGCCGGTTGCATGTTTCATCCTTCTGTCCCTTGGCAGCATCGGGAAGGGCTCTCGGGAAGTATCTAAGGGTTACCAGCTCTGAAGTCAATGGAGATGAGGAGACGGACTTTGGGAGTGGGGTAAAGATGTAAATCCAAGCCAACCCCTTTTAGCCCACGGTCTGCTAAATTTATTGTTGCCAGCAGAATAGCATGGGAATAGTGAGTTTTCTGTTTATGATGTTTGAGATGGTGGTGCTGAACACTCGAGAGAGAACTTTGAATTCTAAATTTGGATTTTTAATAAGGATAATCCTGTATACAATATACTTTGGTAAGGTGGTAATTTCCCCACATCTGAAATACATGCCTGTCCTTTTTTAGAAGGATTCGGTACAGGTCGAGGTGTGCTGTGGGTCAGTAAAGCACGATACCATTGCGATGGTTTATTGAGGTCCTCAGTCTCGATGGACTCCTCAAAGCTGCATCTCTCCACCTCTGGTCCCATCACACCACCCTCCCTGGTCTCTCTCTGTTTGGAGCCTCCTCAGGCCCCACTCACCTTCATTACTCCTGGGTTTCAGCTTCCACTGAGGGCTGTGGGTCCCCGGCACGTCATCTATTCCCTCTTTTCTAACCTGAGTTCCCAAAACCTTGTGTTGGTCTCTCCCAGTGGTTTCACATCTCCTTGAAACCATTGGGCTAGGGCAGAGGATGTACCATCCCTGTGGCAAGGACACTCCCTGGCGCCTACACGCAGAGGAGTTTTGATCTGGCTGTGACCAAATTAAATTCATAGCAATCAGCAAGTAGAAAATAGAAAAAAAAAATCCAATAAGCCGTTATCTTACAGCATCTCTTCTTGCTTGCCAGACCTGCGTGACTATTTTTTTAATTCCTTCAGTATGAAAACGTTTCTAGTACATTCTGACTTCACTTCTTTCTTTCAGCTTGTACCCTAACGTTGTAGATAATTAATAATAGTCAAGCCTCAAAACCAAGTGTATGTACCTACCTGTGTAACTGTGTGTATCTCGGCCTGTGCAGGTAATTCAGCTCGACTCTTCGGGATTGTTAAGTGGCTGTATTTGTTGGCAGGGCAGAAGTTAAACAATTAAGTAATAAACAAAGAGATATGTAAGGAAGAAGTTTGGACTGAAGTGTAATTTAGAAATTTATCATAAAGGCCAGAACCTGTCTTTATGCCGAAGATTTAAATGGAAAGGTCAATACTTTAATATTCTCTTTGGCTCATCAAATGTGCTATGAAATGTCAGGGCTTTACGAAGGTGCATACTAAATTCCTCTCCCACACTTTGCTCTCTGGGGCTGGTGTTTTGCCAAGGTGGCAAAACCTTTAGAGCTTCCAGTGGTACCAGGGGCACTGCCACCTTCCTCTTCCTCTCCCCATCACCACTTCCCTGCCCAACCCATGAGCTTCCCAGGAAAAACCTGCAATGAGGCAGCAGCACTCAAATCCAGGGGTGTTTTTTTTTTTTTGTTGTATGCTTTATTTTTGGTTAGTTTAAACAGACAGGTCTGTAGTTCTTCTCTCGCGACAGATAGTGTACAAATATGTTAAGCAATTATGGTGGCCTAAAACATTCATTAACATTGAAATTCAGTAAACATTTGTTCCATCAGCAGTAGGAAGCTGCACACCACTGGCTCAATAACAAACGTGTCACAAAGATGTATGAGGGGAGTTGGACTTTGCTTTTCTTTCTTGCGCTGTACCTGGCAAAGCAACTCCAAGTCTCACGAAATGTTGGTTAGGAAAGGAGCTGAGGTGGAGACTGAATTGCTGAATGAATTACAGGGAAAAGTATATGCTGAGTTCATAAGAATAAACTGATAGAAATATTTTTTTCAGTTATAGATTTTAGCACAATGATTTTATAACAAAAAAATTAAAATTTTCATTAATTTGTAAATTTCTTTGTAAAAGTTTTATACAGTATCACCCTTCTTTTAGTTAGAATCAAGAATATATTTTTAGAAAATCAAAGCCCTTTGAACCGTGAGATGGTGGTCTCCAGGCCATGGCTGCAGCTCACCTCCTGGTCCAACCCCAGTGGCTGAGTGGGACAGGAACCCTCCCGCTGGAATCCAGGTTGGAGGGGACCTTCAAGATCATCTTGTCCAACCGTCAAACCAAGTCTGTTAAAAATAAACACCCACACAACAAGCAAAATGCAACACCATCACTAAACCGTGTCTCCCAGCACCACGTCAACCCGTCTTTTGAACACCTCCAGCATGGTGCCTCAACCACCTCCCTGGGCAGCCCCTTCCAAGAGGGTGACCCGGAGCCACTGGTGGGGGGAGCACAGCCCGAGGGCCCACGGGAGGAGTGTCAGAGCATCCCCCCAGTGCCTCTTACGTCTGCCACAGAAACAGTGTTTATTGTCCCCTGGGCCAAGTTGGTGGGCTTGTTTCAAAGCCAGGAGTTTCTGGAGCCCCTCAAACACTTGTGCCTCTCTGAAGCATAAAGTCCTGTTTGGACACTCAATCCAGACTGACCTTGGAGCTCTTCTCCCACTGGTGACACAGAAGGTCCCGTGTGGGCAGGGACACAGGGGGCAGGACTCGAGGACCTGCCGGCAGCTCCTAACTTTGACCAGTCCTTACCTACAGAGAATCCCACACACAGAGCCCAAGAGCAGGCGATGCTCAAGAGAAGACACGGAGTGCAACCCCAGCTTGGGGCTTTGGGAGCAGGAGGAACGTCCCTCCTTGTCTTCAGCCATGAGACATGCACCAAGGCTGGAACAGAAAGGTTTTAGATGGAGTATTTCCCAGGCTGTAATGACTTGAGAATGTCATAAAAAGCATGTAGTAAGAAATGAATACAAGAGAATGCTCCTTAGCACTAATTATCTGCTAATTTTTAGAATATAATTATAGGGAAAAAAGATTACAGTACTTATAATTGCGCATTTTGTACCCAGAACAAATTTAAACTCAATGCTGCTCCTAAACTTTTCCATTATTTTCATTAATCTTTTCATATTCATTTCACACTTACACTTATCACACGGAATTGCTTTCTAGCTGTGAGCGGTGCGCACTTCAGGCAGCAGAAGACTCTGGGTTGGTTTTTTCTCTGTTGAACTAATAATTTAGAAATGTCCAGCCAATTTTTCAATTGCACACGTTGCACAGGGCAGCACGGCTCCAATCAAAAATTCAGTCGATAATGAAGAGTCTTATGAATGTTTAACCCGAACGTTTAATCTCTAGAGGAGCTGCTTCAAAACTCCCCTGCACAAAAGAAGCCACTTTGAGCATCGCTATTTGCAGAATGAAACTGAATGAAATTCCCAGCCAGTTTTCCTAGAGCTTGCTTAAAAACTGCGAGTCCATAATCCTGGCAGGGAAACAGGAGGCTCAGGAGAGTCTGAGCAACACTCCAGGAGCTGGCTGTTACCTACAGATGTAGGTACATGTACAGATGTAGATGTACAGATACTTTCATCCAAATTCCTTGGGATTTTGGGTTTTACCTTCAACTTACTCAGAAATGCACTTTTGAGAAAACCAGCTGGAGCTGAAATTCCTTGGTATGGAACTGATGATGGTATTTATTGCAGCAGCATCAGCCCAGGCCGTGGCCACGTGCCACCGATGGCAAGGTGTCCTCACCTGCCCAGGCAGCCCCGGGAGCAGCGGGGTGCCGAAGAGCAAGAAGGGGAACCAGTACCCTCAGGGGGGACTGAACTGGCAAGTGCTCCGGGGGCTGGGAGAGGGCTGGGGGTCGGAACCCCAGATCTGGATATTAGGAAATATTTTTATGCTGAAAGAGCTGTCAAACCATAGTCTGAATGGGAACAGTTAACTCCTGTTGGCTGATTCTAAACGAGAAAATCATCAATTGTAACTCAGTTTTCTTCTGCAGGCTTGTAGTGAGAGGTAGGTAGGGCATTCACAGGCAGATCTCCTACAGCTTCGTGCTGACGACATCGATGGCAACTCTTCTGAAAGTGTTCCAGACACTGAATATTTGACATACGAGACGGTCTAAGCCCATTTAGAAATACTTTAAATTGTGCAAATTATTTAATGTATTACTTCAATACAAGATAACCAGATTCAATGTAGTATAATTAGTACAAAGGAGTTAGTAAAGATGATGTCTCTTAATAGAAGCAACAGGAGGAAAAACGTGTGCTTGTTTCTGATCAGAAGAAACCCACGTATTGAAAGAATATAATCTTTTGAACTCAGAAACTGATGTGCTTCATTTACTTACTCCATTGCACGACAGATGAGCGATTTATGTACCTCCAGCATTTGTCAGTGCTGTTGTAGATAATTGCTGCTGATGGCTGCCTGGTTTTTGTTTTATTTTAATAAGTTAGAACTGAGCTGGAATGGGTGCTGTGCCCTGTCCCTGTGCCCCCCCGGGTACGGCTGGCAGCGAGCCGGGGGCTTGATGATAAGATTCAGAAGCCTGAGGAAGGAAGGGGACAACCCACCTCTCAGCCCAAATGAGAGCCTTTTTGGGGTTTGTGGTGCTTCACACCTCGCTGAGTGCGTGTGGAGTGGTGGCACCCACGCCTGGCGCTGGGGAGATGGAAATCTCCAGGTGGGTTATAAATGTGGGTGGAGGAGCTGGTGGTCCCTGCCCCCGGCCGGGCATTAGGGCCGATGGATGAGTCTCATCCCTGGGACCCGCTCTGCGCCTCGGGGCCCTCCCCGGAGCCAAGAGATGCTGCTTCAGAGCAGGTCTGCTCCTCTCCTTGTTCTGAATCCTGGCCCTGTTGGGAAAAGCAGGCAGAAAATCTCCATTTAAAATTTCCAGCGCTCACGCTTTATGCAGTCCTCTTCAAAATAACATCTCTTAAAAGGAGGAGAAAGAAAGGGAATCCAAAATCAAGTTTATTATATTCTTTATTGTAATAAATTATTACAATTGCCTTTCTTTCCTACTTTCTGGGCTTGGGCAAATCAGAAACTATTGTCTCTCTCTAAAATCTTTCTAAATAATTTAATACCACACTCGTAGTGATTAGATGGAGCCGTTCAGTATGGCATTGCCATATCCACTACGCAGAAAAAGCCGTGTATTAGGGGATTGTATCAACCTGAAGAAGGTCTAATATCTTTCAAAAATTATCTGTTGCACATGGAAAAAAATGAATGGTCCCGTGGACCATTAACTAAGAGTCATGAGACTGCAGCATGATGAGGGAACTTGGAGAAGAAATGGCATGCTACTGGAAAAACTTCAGGATATTTAGAATTGCCTAGGGGTGGGAGGGACCTTCCAGATCATCAAGTCTAAATTTAGTTTATTTTACGAATAAAGCCAAAACATTATATTATGTTACTGCATTAGCAGTGCATAATTAGTTTCTAACTGACCATGTTACTGATTTTTTGGGGTTTTTTTTTCCTCTTTTAGAATTTGAGAAGGGAGCAGCTGTCCCTTGGTGATGTTAGGTCGTGGTCTGATTGGTCTGGGAGGGGTTCTCGATGATTCCGCGGGTGTAACTGCTGGTGGTGTCCCTCACGCTGTACAGCACAGAAGGTAAATGCCATGAGGGTAGACCTCTCTGCCCATACTTTGCTAACTGTAAGGAATGTAGTTGAGGAATCCCCATATTCATGGTTCTCATGGAGTTTATGTCAGGGATTCAATTATTCCTGTTATTTCCGATAGAATAATATATGAGGGAGTATTTAGTCTTGAGAAAGTAATGAATTATATTACTACTTAATTTAATGTGACTTACATGACAGTTGGGCAATAAATCATACGCATCCTTAGATCGGCTTTGAAACATTTTTATGGCTGGGATCGGGCTGTAAATTGCAAACCTGCCATCCCATTTTGCAGACACGGCTGGGGCTGGGGCTGGAGCTGGAGCTGGTGCCTCGTGTCCCCAGTCCTGGCCCTGCTGCTCCTCCTGCTCTCTGAGGGGTGACCTGGAGAGGACTCCCCTTCATTGCCACTTCTCTTCTCCACTGGGGCAGGGACGGTGTGCTCCTGGCGTCACATCTCTTGTGAAGTATGTTTTATGATTAAAAAAAAAAAAATTCTATGCATAAATTATGGATTTGTAGTTTACCAGGAAGCCATGGGCAGTGGATAAGAAATATTTTGGGTCTAATTATACCACTCTTTTTTGCGAGTAGTTTTTGTGCCTTGGTCTGTTCAAGTGATTTCTTTCTCCCTGAATTGGTCAGTCCTTTTCGCTTTCCTCTGCCCTTTGAGGCTCAGTAAATGAGGCTCAGGTTGTTTTATGGTATTACAGATCATCTATAGATTCAGATGTTTTGATCAAAAGCTACCAAACTTTTTGCTTTGAGAAACTTGTAATGATTTTTTTTTTTTTTTAAGTTTTGGAGAATAGCCTTACCTGTGTTTAATTCTGGAGCTGTAATAACATCACTAGCTGTGAGTCAGTTGAATGAGTATTAAATAAGAACATTTATTCAGTTCTTCATCTTCTTTTTTTAAGTCCTAAGTAAATCTGAATCATCGAGCATGTCACCAAACATGATATATGAGATTATTATGGAGCTATGAGCCATTTAAAAAGTACCAGTGCTGTAAGAGTTATTAATGGTAATCATTATGTTTAACAAGATGTCCGAGTAAAGGTAATGTGTGTACAGTTTTATTTGCCTTGGAGAACAGTTTAAATGCAGATAAGCAACACAAGAAACTCTCATTTGAAATATAGAAGTGGAGTTGAGCTATATTCAAACTCAGAGAAGGAATCAGTATGGTGAGATGGTTAGCATCTAATTTAGCAGGCCAAATTACAGGACTAATCTCTGTAGGATCTCTTCAAAGTAAGAGAGAAGAAGAGAACATCGCTTCTCCAGAGAGTCATTCTTGAGCAGAAGCCTAATGTAAGGCTCCGAATTGTCCTCCAGAGAAGTTTATTGCTCTCCTTTGGATAAGCCAGGAGGTTGGTTAATAATCACTAATTATTTATCAGCATGCTGAGGTCGGTATCCAAAAGGAAATTGGAATGCGTAGGAAATGTTGACCTAGTTATGGTGATTTGGGAGATTCTGCAGTTTTAGACTAAATGGCCCACTTTGGTTTCTTACTTCTATAGTTCCAGACTTGCCGTTGAGAAGCGGAGAAAAAAAGGTTTAAAATGGCATTTACCGGAATATAAGCTATAAAGAGGCCTCACGTAGGGAATCACAAGAGACCTTCACGTGGTGTTGGCTGGGCGCGTGGGGGAGACCAGGAGTAGATTGAAAGAAGCTGTGTGCAAGAACCCATCAATCTACAGATTCCTGGGTGAATTTGAAGACAAATTTCCTTTGTCTTCCCCACAAATGGCAACTGCTGAGGTAGAGCCGGAGAACTTGGCTCGATAAATTCACAACTACTGCCTTGTACCCAGCAGCAGCGGTTCTGTTGCTCTGGGGATTTCAAAATTCCATTGAAATTAATTATTTTCTGAAAGTCTTTAAGTTGATGTCAGAATTATAGGTCTGTTTGCTGAGCACATGTGTGTGTGTGTGCGCATATATATGTGTATAAAAATACACACACACAAGTGCTGGAGCTCATCAAGCAGAGCTCTGGGGCGAGTTCCGTTTCCAGGCAAGGAAGAGCTTTTGGAAGATACTGAGCTTCCAAAAGCCGGAATTAGTGTCCTGAGGTTGAGCCAGTTCCTGGCCTTGTAAGACCTCCAAAAATAGTTCGAATTTGAGGTAAGTCAACCTTCTGCTTAGACCCTTTCCTAAACTGCAGTAATTGCATTAGAACTGTGAAGAGATTTATTATCCCTTTAGTTCTTCCATCTAATTAATTCTGGCCTAATTGTATCCACCTGACTCAAAAAGAAGAAAAGAAGAAAAGGAACAAGTAAATGGAATAATAATACCATGCCAGAAAAGTCTACCTATTTTTTGAGGGTGTTTTTTTGCATGGAGCAGGAAGGGGGTGGCTTTATGAAAACATTTCAAATATCAGGGCGGTTTCCATGGCTCCTGGGGTGTCTGCCCTGCGGTGGGATGTCTGAGGAGCAATTAGTTAGGATGGCTGTTCTGCTGTTAATGGACCTGGCCTGCCTCATGGGTGATGCCATGCTTGCGCAGACTCCTGCGTGGGTTATACTACCTTTAGGAGACCTCACCTCTGAGTTTGGGTGTCTTCATCCTCACGTGATACCACAGGCACGGGTCAGGGAGAAGTGCTATAACGAGGTAAACCTCCGCCGATGCATGATTGGTGTGGTGATGCAATTAAGTGAAATTGCCCTCATTTATATCTATAGGCTAATGTAAGTTCCTAATGTCCTCCCAAGTAAATGAGTTGAAGTTGAAGTATTGGGAGTGAAGAAACAAAAAATCATCATCTAATAATATATTTAGTCCCATCCTTCATTGCTTTATGAAGAGATGCTCTTCTTGATGCAGACGGATCATTTTGACATTATTATTTTGACGTGTCTTGTCACAAATAGTCAGCTATGTTTTGTAATACAGAAAGCTTTATTCTCTTAATTAATGAATTATCCCAAGTTTCCTATTCTCCAATGGTTTTAAGTTCTAAGCTCCAGTTCCCTACCAAGATGCTTTAATTTACCATCCTAACGTGACCGATGCCAGTAAAATGTTCTAGTGTATTATCTGGCAGTAAATAAAACCTGACAAAAAGTCGATAAAAAGAACAGTGCTTAACAAAAGACATATGCCTCATAAATAGTATGTCATGACAACTGGCAGCCATAGTAACATATTTGAAGGGAAAAGCTGAGAAAAGTAACGAAGCAGAAGGAGGTAATAGGTTATTTTTGCTAGAGATCTGCCGTAGACTTTGCCTGTCACAATATTATTGCATTTCTGATAAAGCAAAAGGATTGGTGCTGTGGTTTTTCTATAGAAATTTCAGATAGCAATGATCAGCTTAGATTAATTTCTATAAAAAGCAAATGTGTCACCCAATCACTAATTCCTTCACATATTAGTGTTACTCCTCTGTCTTCACCCCACACCTGACTCATTATTTTTCAAAAATATATGATGTGCTTATGCAAAAGGGACATTTAATTACTTATGAATCATTAGTACAAATCATAAACCCCAATGTTTTGGAAGAAACACATCCTAGTAGTTTGGAAATGACAGACAGGTTAATGGGTTTGAGAGAAACCTGTGTTTCACTTGAATTGGCAAACTGAGTAACTTTCAGCTCTCTTGATAGCAATGTTATTTTGTTGGTGGTGTTTTGGGCTTTTTTAACAAGTATGTTGCAAATGTTTGTGGTGAGGGGGCATATTTACTTTAATGCAGTATGTGATGGTGAAGTGTAAAATGACAATAATAGCATGGGAGAGCCACACCACCCCTCACCCCCAAAAAAACCCCAAATCCCCACAATCCTGTCTCCCTAAGACATGAGATAAAGGTGTTGTGAAGGGCCAGCACTAACAACAGGCTTTCAGGGAGATTTCACTGCAAGAGTTAAGTGGAGATTTGGATAAAACCAGATTTGATGTCACGGAAAACTTGGAATATGAAGGTCAAAATGCTTTTATACAGAAGATGGTGGAGATATAATCATAGAATCACAGGAGTGTTTTGGTTGGAAAAGACCTAAGATGATGTAGTCCAACCATCAACCCAGCACTGTCCACCCACCCCTGACCACCACCTCTCCTGGCTTTTAACCACCTCCAGGGATGGTGACTCCACCTCTGCCCTGGGCAGCCTCTGCCAAGGCTTCACAACCCTTTGGGTGAAGAAATTGTTCCCCATATCCATCCTAAACCTGCCCTGGTGCAACTTGAGGCCGTTTCTTTTCTTCCTATGTAGGGGATGGGATAAAATGCAGTAGAAAATAGCAATAAAATAGTAATAAAATAGAATAAGGAAGGAAAGCCATTTTGGAATTGCCATCTTGAATTTATTCAAAATGAGAAGTTTAATTAGAAGGCCATGGAGGAGGAGCGAAAGAGGAGGAAACGCGGTGTGTGGCTCAGCAGTTGCAGGAAGAGGGATAGATTATGGCACTGGTGATTTCAAAGGCTTTTTGTGCTTTACGTTTAATTTTTATTTTTGTGTCAGCTTAGCATTTAGCGGGTAAATGAAAATGTAAGTCTCCCATCTGTTCCCTGCTGCACAGGAGGAGGAGAGCAGGCTGTGATGGAGATGGGCGAGAGCTCTGGAGTAGTTACTGGCTGGACTAGGGAAGGTTGAGCTCTGGTCCGTTCCCCTGCGCTGCTCCGGGGGGAGAGCAGCCACTGCGCAGTATTGTCTTCCAGTATTAACATTTTAAAAAAATAAAAAATTGCCTGACATTTAAGTTAAATGTGAGGCTTCACTAATCTTAATGCATTCAGAGGTTGCCTTTGTTCCGTTGTGGTTCTCCCGCACACAGGACTGGGGGCTGCTGGGGTTGCTGGTGGATCCAAGGGGTCTTATTGAGCATCACCCTGGTGGGGGCTGCTGTGGGAACGGCGCTGGGAGCCTCCCCTGGCCTCCTGCTCTCCTGGGGCTGGGGTGGGTGGGAGAGCAGGTCGGTGCTTCAGGGACAGGGGTTTGGGAGAGAAGAGAGCGGTTTGGGTGCTGTGAGCGTTGTACAGAGGATCCGCTCAGCGCTGGGTGTCTCGCCTGGGGAAAGGCTACAAGTAGGCAGGAGTTGGGAGGGGGTTTAGTGTATTTCTGCCTTAATTCTCCATTGATGAGGAAATATATGATAAATGGACCAAGATTTCCAGCATGACCAAGTGTTGGTAGATCTGTGGGTGGATCTCACGCTCCTTCAATTTTCAAATATTATGGTCAGAATGCAGAAACCAGACCTGCTCGGGAGGAGCTGCCCGTAGATCAGGTGAAAATGTCCATTGCTCTGGGTGGAAACTGTCTCTTTTGGGGAGGGAATGAGATGTAATATCTTCATTTCCACTGGTGCCAGGCTTCCATGTGCCTAATGCCGTGTCCCCTGCGGGGTGGCTGGCCCCCCGTGCCCCCTCTCTGCCGGGGCCAGCAGCCCGAGCCCCCGCCGGCCGTCAGCATGCTGTGCTGCAAAGGGCAGCAGGGGAGGCAGCCAAAGAAACCAGCTGTGGAAAACCAAAGAAAATATTAGCAGATATTAAAAAACCCACAAAACCGCATTTGGAAATCCCCGGCCACAGAATGGAGCCCTAAAAAAGGGATTTATGATATATCACTTTTAATTCTGATTTGCAGTCTGTTATTATGATATAATCTGCGGTTCTCTTTGGGGAACAGCAAACAGCATCTGGTAGCTCTTTGGATTCCCTCCAAAGTGCTTTGGCGTCGATGTGAGTACAGTAAAGCAGCGTGAAGGATAGGCAGCTGGTGAGCTCATCACAACCATGAGAAATTCTTATTTTTCAGGCTATTCTGTTCTTCATATTCTGCTAAAATTTACAGTTAGGAGTGCCGAATTTAAAATAACTCTTGCGTAAGCCCATAGTTGAGGCCGAGGCGGATGGGTTTGCTCTTGAGAGGAGCCGGGAGGTGGTGGTTGTGCAGCGCTGGGGGGGCATTGTTAGGTCCTGGCCATGCTGGGTGGCCATGGGTGGCCGAGCTGAGATGGGCGAGTAGTGCCAATAGCAGGTTAGTGCTGCTGGGCCCTGGGCTGGCTCTGGACTAGCCCCAGCCGGGTCCCACAAGCCCAACGCTCGCTCACCATCAGCTCCTGAAGGTCCGGAGGAGCTGGGTCCTGTGGGTCCTGCCCCACCACAGATCTCCCTGCAGACGCAGTGCCCGGGCAGAGGGACACCATGGGGGTGTGCACACAGACCTGCCCCCCTTGGGATTGTGAGGAAATATAACCTCTTCCTCTGGAAAACTATATTTTGGTTTAATTAACCTCACAGTTATAAAATGCCTTTCAGTGTCCTGTCCAATTTCTTTAAATTGTGTAATTTAATTATTTCTTATAATAATTTCATACTAGTTCCCTGCTCTCCTTCAGGTGGTTGTGCTGAAATCCATATAAAAGCTTTATCTTCTGCACTATATGGGATTATTTACCATTTATAGTTATTTACTTTAAAAATACGAGTAATTGACAAAGGAGTATATCAGAAAAGCAGTAGAATATCTAGATATATCAGGTGAAGGCTGATTTCCAGTGTGTTGGTTTTTTAGTTTTTGTTTTTTTCAATAGTTTATTACTAGCTGCCTGGCACAGCGATGCTAAATGCCCTTTGCGTGCTCACTGTGCTGGTCTCCAAAGGTACCCACACCTTTCGGTGAGGATGTCCCAGGTGCCCAGTACCAGGAATCAGGGTGTAATAGTGAGACCCCGTGTCCCATGCTTTGGGTTTGGGTTTATAATGCCCAGCCTGCCCTCCTGGCTGCCACACACCGTGTGAGGCACAGCGGGGCTGCTCTGGAGCCCCCGCCGAGAAGGACGGGCAGGACTCGTCAGCCCTTTCGGGGGTGTCTCTGTTCTTCCCAAATTGCGGTCGTCATGAGCAGGAACTGAAGAACAGCTAAGCTGGTCAGTGCCACGCAGGTCTGGAAATGCTTATAGCAGAGAAAATCTTCCGTATGTCCTCAGAGTGAAGAAGTGCAGTCCTAGAGAGGTGGTTGTTTAATTGTATGAAAAATTATAGAGTTTAAATGGGGAAAGACATCAAGAAAGAGCTTTATTCTTAGTGCTTTCCCCAGTTGGCTATCTCACAAATTTATAAAGAATTTCCCCATCAGCAGAATTGGTTGGTTATATTCTGTGAGCATTTGGAGCTCCAAACTGGAGATTTCATGAAGTTAGGCTTTACTTTTAATACAAGTAGCAGTAAAATAATTTAAATGATAAATCTCACTTTCTTTTAATTCCTCATCAACCTCTTCAGATGTTCTTAAACTAGGAAGGCTTTTCTATGTTTACTGTGTAATTTGCTTGCTCGGAAACAAATTCTTTTTTCACTCTGTCTCTTATTCCAGGACAATGAATCTGTTCTTGGGAACAGCAGTCCCTTCGCCTTGGTGATCTGGAGTGCACTGAACAAGAGAGTCACTTAATTATTTCTAAAAGCAAAGATGCACACAGTAATTGGGAGCGTTTGTGATTCTCTGTAATACAAGGTCTGCTTTGAAGCCATTTGAGATGAGCAGAGTTGGGTGAAGGAATTCAGATAATTTAAACAGATTAGTTGATGACACTATTATTAAACTCTCCAAATTCATTATAACAAGTATTGTTTGTCTGTAAATCTCAAAGCGTTTAAAAGACAAGTTTACAGGAGGGATGCTGGTGCCTAAATGTCCCCACAGGGATCTAAATCGAGCATTTAAATGTCAATGTATTCCTAGCTCACCTGCCGTGTGCTGAGAGGAGAACTCCTTCGGATTTCGAGTCTCCAATTCCAGAGCTGTAGCAGTGAAAATGGGCTGCTTCTGGGGATTTCTGTGCTTTCTGGAAGAGGAGCAGTGAGCTGGGCTGCCATCCCTGCCCTTCCGTGTGCCACCGTGGCCATGCAGCGTGGCTGCTCCTGGCCCCTCTGCCCTGCTGGCTCCCAGAAGATTCCTCAAGGGCTCTGATGGGAAAAGAGCTGCCAGAAAAGATGCTGTAAAATGGTCTTGATTAAAAAGTTTGGCTGAAAATTTGGGGAGACTAGGGTCACACCTCCTCCCTTTTATAAGGGCTTTACGCTCAGGTTTTTGTGCTAGTCCTTCCAGAGACTTGGATTTAGAATGAAGTACTTAAATATCCTTGAATCCAGAGGGGAGAGCTGTGTGCCCTAGTGACTGGGGCAGCCCTGTGGGGTGGGCAATCCGGCTGTCGGATTCCTCCCGCTGAGGCTGGGGGTGCTGTAAGGGAGGGCAGGGCTGTGGGGGCTCCCCCCGGGGGGATGCCCTCACCATCCCTGGGTGTGCAGGGGCTCTGGGGCTGTCTCAGGACCCCTGCAGTGCCGGGGAGCTGTGAGGGCGAAGGTGGTGCCTGGTGTCCCCAGCTGAGCCTCTGGAAGGGGACAGAGGCGCTTGGTGCCCTGGGCTGGAGGGTTTGGGCCTGGGTGGTGGAAAATACACATTATTACAAACTTCCAAACTTCCAAAGTTTTGAAATACTGCATAAAAGAAAGAACTCTCTCTATAATCTTCTCTATCATTAAAACCAGCAAATTAGTTAAGGGAAGAAATGCTAATTGCAAGTGATTTGTATGGCATAAGTGTGTCCTGCTTTGTGAAAATAATTGCACTCTTGTACCAAATACTTTTAAATCTCTAATTGATTTTTAATATTTTTGACAGGAGGTTCCCTTTGTGAGCTTGAACAATTAATATCATAATAGAGCAATCTAGGGACTTCCATGATTTAGCTCAAACAGTTTATACTCTAATACTTTGTAGAATTTTGCACTCAATTACTGTAAGTTGAACTGATGAAATGTCTATTAAGTTTGTTCAGTATTTCTCAATGTAGATTTCAATTTTAAGCGGTTTATGACACTACTGAGCATAAGGCATAATGGTTGGAAACCCTAATGTAAGGTGTCTGCATCACGTTGAATATTTGGAAGATTTTCAAGTAGAATGCATATTTCAGAACCCTCAAGTAGGGAAAACAGTGTTTTGTTTATTTATACATATTATTTTACTTTAAATCGTCATACTGTCATCCTGCTTTGATGTGGGAAGGTGATCATGTAATCATGGAGAAGGGGATTTTGTCAAATCTGTGGTTATTGTCGGCTTTATAGGCCCAGATTTGGACAAGTTTTAATACTTTTAATAATACCACTTTTTGCATTCCCAATGGAAATGTAGCCAGACCTTCAGAGATTTGTCACGTGGCATCATTAACCTTGATGGATGCATCAAGAGCATCATCGTGGAGCATCAGAGCAGAATCCTGCAGCTGAGCAGGTGGGAAGGAGGGAGAGAAAGGTGTCACGGTGCCTGCCGGGGGAGCCTGGAGGTGAAAGTGGGGCACGTGGAGTCTGTGTCATAGAGATGTGGGAAAAGGGAGGAAAATAGGCATAGAGTCTGGTAAAACTGGGAGACTGGTATGGGAACGGGAGCTGGGGCTGGACCTGCAAAGGCAAGGCAGCAGAAGCAGGGGAGTCAGGAGTGGGAAGGGAACGTGTACGATGATCTGGGGACACAGGACTGGGATGGGGTGGAACGGGACAGTGAAGGCAGGATGAAGCATGGACAAAGAGGCAGATGACTTTGTGGAGGCTTGATTTCACCTGTGCTGCTGGAAATCAGATTTGGGAGGTGTTTTGAATTAATCCCCTTTTCTCCATGTTACAAGATCTGATTCAAAAGTAGTCATTAAGCACTGAAGATCATTTGCATTTCAAACAGCACCAAAGTGTCTTAAGTTTCAGAATAAAGCAGGGCCACAGTAGACATGGGAAGGAAAAGGTAGAAGAGAAATTATTACAACTTGATGAAATTTATCATCAGTCCCGCCCGGTCTTGCCCTTGTCTCTGGAGCCATTAGGAACCATTAATATTAGGTATATATTCAAATGTGGGGAGGTACCTCACCAGCTGATGGGGTATTTGATTGCAGATGAGGCTCCAAAATTTATTTGTATGACGGAGATGAGGCTACAAGGTGTAGCTCCTTCAGCATGAATTTTAATCTGGGAGAGATGAATCTATGTTTTCTCATTTGATTTAGGAGTAGAGATATGCACTTGAAAATGATTATTTGGAATGTTAACGCTATGGGAATCTCAAAATAGTCTTCAATGGGAAATAGCATCTGTCTGTATTTATGGCTTCCCAGAGGAGGCAACTGGCTCTTTTCCTTGCCTAGTTCCAGGGGTAAGTTCTAGCAAAATGCGGTGTCCGTCGATAATAATTCTTCATTGTCCTTAACTGTACTGAGTGCTTTGACAATGATACATCTATTCTGCAGATGTCAAACTTCCAAACCTGTTTCCTACCCCTTCCCCTGGAGCTTCAGCCAGGAGGTCACTGCTTTTTATTTAACCCTTCTGTGCTTCTGTTGGGAGGTGTCCTTAGCCAGAGAAGGGGTAGGAACTGCTCCTTTTCATTTTTTCGGTCAGTTTGCTGTAAGGCTTTGGAAGACATTGATTTCTTACAGCTTCAAAATTAGGCCAAAATTAGTGCCTTTTGCACTGTTTACTTTAATGTAAGATCTATTGCAAACATGAATTACATGAAACTGCTGATTTCACCAATCATTATGCAATGCAGTAATGTTGCTTTAGTTTGCAGTTGACAATTTTAGTCTTTTTTGTGTTATTTTTGAGCCCTGTTTCTTTTTAGAAATGTTACTCATTTTAAGCAAAGATCTGTAATTTTTCACGATGCCTTAAGTTGTCTTCTATTGCAATGATTCACCTTGAAACAATTTAGTCGAAACTTTACTACTAACAATGTTTAATTGCACACAACTCATTTGGATTCTAAGCTCCTCTGCTTGTCCTGCTTTAAAAAAATTATTTATTTTATTTTTTTAATAATTAGTTTCTGTCAAAATTCTTGAGTTAGAAACCCCTTGAATTAGTAAAAACCAAGACTGTGAATGGCAAAATATCGTAGCTACAGGGTGTGCATAAGCATAGAATCATGTTTTCCTGAGAATTTTTCTTGGAGATTTGTTAAGAAAAAAGCCCCTCTTGCACCTGAGCTGTGAGGCTGCTGAAGTTCCTCTCCCAGCTGACGGGAACCAACTCTCTGGCTTCTCCCCCACCATCTACTGGGTCTTCAGGAGAGAACCTGCGGAGTTAATTACAGCTGGCTGGGCCCTGGGGTGCCAGCCCTCCCCGACAATGGATTTGTGACATCTGCTAAACGCCTACCGCAGTGAAAGAGTGGAACGGACAGGTTGTGCATAGATAATTGTTATTTTGCATAGGAACATGAGCATACGAAGAAAGGGGTTTTTTAAACGAAATGCTCATGAAAAATTCAGCTCATTTTGCATTCAGTTCCTTTGTTCCAGGTGAGGGAGAAAAAGCCTGTAACTGCTCTGTGCTGCCATTTACCCCGTTCCCTGTGGTCTGCTCCGAGTCACTGGACGCTCGGGGTTCCTGGTCCCATGGGCAGGAAAGGTGTTGTTCTGGCAGGGGAGAGCTGTTCACACCAAAACCTCTCCGTTCTTCCCGGGAGAGAATGCCTGCTGCCGGGCAAACTCCTGGGACCGCTCCAAAACGGGGAAAATCAAACTCGTAACCTGGGACGAGGTACCTTGGAAACGCCTGGGAAAATAAGGCTTCTTTCTTAGGATACAGGAAATCAAGATTCTGGAGCTCAGTTAAATTACTGCCATGGACAAAGTAATTCCTGACATATTTGGTGGTTTTAATTGTTAGGATTGTGGTGGTGCCCAGAAGCCCCACTCTGGAAGCGTACGTCTCCGTCGTAGGCAGAATAAGGCTCCCTGGGCAGCCCTGAGCTCCTGTTGCATCAGCTTCACTAAAAACGCTAAAACCTTTCTAATATTGATGTTTTCCTGTTTTCTTCATATTGTCTGCCCCGATGGAATGTTTATACCAGTTCTCAGCTGTTGATGAAGGCATTGATCACTGACTTCAAGTCACTTCTATCGCTGCAGAAAAAGTCATATAACGTAACATACTTAATTGCTTATAAGACCCTGCAAGTAGTATTCTTAATAAACCTTGGTAATTATAATTATTGCCATTGAAGTAAGGAAGCAGGGTCTAATTATAATCCGAAAGCTGTAATTTGTTGTAAAAAGCTGTCATTCTAACACAGAAATTTTTCAGACTTGAGCTGTACTTTGAAAGATGTAAGTGATTGCAGGAGTGGTCCCTGTGACAGGTCCACAATTAAGCCGATGGCTGGGACCTGAGCCCCACAGAAAGCCCAGCCCAGTATCCCCTTTCAGTAGGTTTATGGTGTCACTGAAGTGTTATTCGGTAGATAATCCCCTAAAATTATTCAGTCTTTTTTTTTTTCCCCTCAGTTTGCTACACTGAGGGTTCTTGTATGCTAACATTAATGGGAATTAAGAGTCCAAACCAGTGTCTCACCCACTGTGCTGGGCAGGACCAGGGAAGGTACCTGGGGACAGAATCTCTAATGAACTGCTAGTGAGAAAAGGGGACAATTCTTTCCTGATACAGAGGACCTGAAGCACTGCACTTGGCACTTGTTGTTTTCATTCCAGCAAAATGTAACTTTTGAGACCAGCCTGAATTTTTAACTTGAAGTTTTTAGGTAGAAATGTGACAAACATCCTGATTATCATAAGAAAAACGCCTTGAGGCTAAACAACTGAAATTTTTGAATCAAAAGGCTCTGAGGTTCAAAAGGTAGAGGTACTTGGGGAAAGGCATCATTTCTTTTCATGGCATAAAATCTGGATGGGGTGGGAAGCTGTGCCTCGTTGAGGGATGTGAGAGCCGAGGGCAGGGGCATGTTCCCAGGAGCGTAGTGATGCTGTCAGAGACCCGAATAAGGCTTCTGCAGAGACCATGGGGAAACCTTGCCAGTTGGTATGGGGAGGGTGACCCCCCTGCAATCCAGCTGGATGGCTGCTGGGCTCCGGGATGGGGTTGAGGGAATCGGGGCTGTGCTCTGATTGTCTGCTTCACTCCGGCAGCACCGAGGGGTCGGTGCACTCACTGTGACCGAGAGATCTCACCCAAAAACCCCTCAAGTGAATTTATCTCCTCCTGGGAAATTCTGCAGTTCTCTGTCAGTGACACGTAGAAATCACCCCAAGGTTACTGCCCTGACACCAGTGAGCAGCTCCCTCTGCCTACAGCTCTTGCCACATGGCTCCCCCATGGTATTGCTACTAATGTAGATGCACGTAATCATAGAAGTGTTACAGCGTGTGAAGCTGCTGGTTTGGGGAACAGGAGAGGCTGGTTGAGTCAGGTCGGGTTCCATCAGCCAGACACGGTTATCTGCTGCCGTTACTCACTTCCCTGCTTAGGTATAAGCCCATGGACATGTAGTCAGCCTCAGGTAGGATCGTGACATCCCCATCTCATCTAGGGATCATATGAATTAGATCAAGATGCTTTGAATGACTCCTTCAACTCTAGAATCCCCTTGACTGAATATATTTTAGTTCTATTTTTCGGATTCCAGCATCAGTAGTAGGATTGCACAGCAGCAGAACAAGGCTGGACAAATTTGGGTTTGAAAGGTTAAAATGGTTCATTTTGACACCTCTGACCTTAGATGGTTCTGGCTTATTATTATTTTTATTTACTTTTATTTTTTTCCATTTCAAGCAATTTGGAATCTATTTTGCATTGTTTCAGGCAATGAACAGTGGACAACAAAGGATAAATATTCAGGCGTCTGATCCCCACGTGTGCACACATAGTTGTCTGTGTTTTCACACCACATGAGCTGGAATATTCCTGGTGACAATGGCAGGAGCAGGGGTAGCAGTTTCCAGGCGAGTGACAGAAAAGTCTCAATTGGAAATAGCATTTCTGTATGTTCTCTTCTCGCCGTACTCTCAGCCTGTGCAGGGACTATCCTTTTCCCCTCTTTTCCCCCCTGTGCTCTGTGGGGCACCCACCGCCCGTGGGCTCTGCTGGTGGCTCTGGCACTGGGCTGGGGATGGGATGGGATGGGATGGGGGGGTCCTGCAGGAGGTGGCCTCTCGCTGTCGGTCCCCAGGCTGCTGCCAGGGCCCGGGGTGATGGACCTGAGCTGGTTCAGATGATCACTGAATGCTGCACGAGTCCCTTTCTCTTCCCTGCAGCACGGAAAAGTGCTTGTGACAATCATTTACTTACAGTACAAAAGTACTTGCAGTCATCAGTCATTTTCCTACCTGTAGTCATCATTCACTGAGCCCTGTTTACACTAGATGAAATTAAACTTAAAAATCTATGACACGACAAAGGAATATGTTATTTAGCCTGAATGTTTAGACAAAAGCACATAGAAATGAAATATGGATGTGCAATGCAAACTGATAGTGCAATTAATATGGGCTACAGTCAAATGAGTATATTTATGATTGCTTGCTGTCACAGAAATACACATTATTTTCATCATCAATATTCACACTTTATTATCTTTAAAAGTTCATGTATTTGTCACAAGGTATAACAGTTTTAATAACACAAGAAAGCTCTTGTGTAAAAATGCAATGATGAATCGCTCTTTCTAGCAGAAATAGAATGCGTATTTTATAATTCCATAAACATTGATCACGTGTAGGTTTTTGATAGTTTACAATGTAATATGTACCCCTGGAACAAAATCACTGAGATACAATGACTTACTGCATGACAAGTAACTCTATTGCAAATAAAGGTCAGACATAACTTGACAAATATTTATAAACAGTCTTCACCCGGGCAAGGGTCTTCTTGAGCTGTGGGCGTGATTGTTAGTGTTATCATGAAAGTAGTTCACCTTAGGACACTCAGAATTTTCCCTTTCCTGCCAAATTGGCTAAACTTCTCAAAACGTGTAGATTAGCACCATCCTCAAGGTCCTTACACTTGATGTGCCTCCTCCAGAGTGATACAATACCGGCCACCCTTGATCAGGGGTCCTTCTCATCGGCTCAGGCTTGATAAATTCACGGACAGGAGAATCCTCCTTACTTGTCAGAAGACATAAGGCCCTTCACCACTAGTTACCAATAACATTTCAAGGGTGTGCTTTGGTAACAACATGACATCAATGCACAGCATATGGTGTCAGTAGAAAACATCCTCTTCCTTTAGAAGTAATCTCTGTCTTCCACAAGTTCAGCAGGGAAATTCAGCTCCCTCCCCTTGGTCCCACTCAGCCCATCTGCACGAGGACACCGCGGTGCTCCAGGGAACAGATGGAGGCACTGCCCGAGATTTGTGGTGCCGTGGGCTCCCCCCCGGGATGAGTCACCTTCCCTGAGGAGGGGACCCTGCTGCGGTGTAGAATGCCACTATCTGAGTTTAATGGATACTCAGCATGTCACAAAAAATAGAGGTCAAAATACTGCGCAACCAGGCTCTGTTCTGCCCCACCAGAATTTCTCTTTCTGGATGGATCTGAATTTTAATAATACCTACCTAAATGCTATATATACCTGTGTTTGTGCTCAGAATTTTCTTTAGTTTTGCTTTTTAATTATTTATCTGCTCTGAAAAAAAAAGTAATCAACAAATCTTTCTAAAAATAAAAAATCCCCCCCCTTGTAATTTGACTTCAAAAATGTTTGCGGTCCCAGAAAGCACAGTGTTCTCCATGCAGAAATGGGATTCAACAGAAAGTTATGATCAAAAGAACTTTTCAGCTTGTTAAACAAATACAGATTAAAAGAGGTGTAGAAACAAATGTGTAAGGACAGTGTATGGAGGGTATCACCGATACGACGTTCATCCCTTGGGTGAAGTCAGTCTCTGTGTGTCTGCTGTGAGGCTTGGCTGAGATTTGCTGTTTGGAGCAGCCACAAAGGAAACATGAAAAATCTTTCAAGAGTGTATGAATCATCAGTAGCTCTGTTCCAATACTACAGCTGTCTAGAGAAGACTTAGGGTTTCTTATTTCAACTATAAAATCATTTTAAGATGAACTTCTACATCTTCTGATGGTTAAGTATTATATTACATTTAAAGCATTAAGAAAAATAGCTACTTTTTTCTTTTGGAGAAGTTCTTTTAACAGTGGAATAAAACTTCCACCTTTTTGTAGTACCAATAGATTTATTTTCTTCTGGGGACCTCTGCAAGCTGACAAGGCCTTTGTGAACTGATGCATCATTGCTTAGGTCAGCTAGGTTGCTTGCAAGCAAGTTTGTGGATGAAGCATATTTTGGCATAATTATGACCTTCTCTGCCCTCTCCTTTAAAAGCAAATACTCATTCTCTGGAATCCCTGTTTTTTGACACTTGGAGGGTGTTGGGGGGGGGTTGTGATGATACTTACCTTGAGTAATAACTGTAGCTGAACACACAAACGGGGTTCTGCAGAGTGCCAGCATTTTTGAAAATTGTGTGTTGTTACCCAAGAACTGGATCTGTGGGAAAAATTTTAAAAGCTGATGAAAATTCTCGGTGGCAGCTTTGCAGAAAAGCAGGCAAACACAAAGCCAAGAATAATTTTAAAGATAACACTGCTATCACACCACCCAGTTAAAACACAGATACTTTCTAAGGTGTTTGATGAAAACGCTTCTTCAACACCAGTTGAATTAAGCTCCAGTGCACCCTCCGTGTAATTCCTGATGCCCAGGATGAAGGACGGTGGATCTGAGGCTGCAGTCTGGGCATATTGCCATTTTCCTGCGTTTTCACCCTGTGGGAAAGGGTGTGGTGCTCCTACAGGCATCTCCCATGTCTTTCCCACACGAAGGTACTGCACCATGCTGGAATTATTTCCTTCACATGAGCTAATGTAGTTCCTTCTGGGAAGATGTTTCTGGATTCCAGGCTGCATAGGAGCTGGAATGTTTGTCCCCACTGTCAGTTCCGTAAGCACCATTGGAAGGCCATGCCTGTAAACAATTATTATCATGCAGTATAATCCCTTATGGCTAACACACCAAGGGAAATAAGAAGCAAGGGCCTTGTCCAACATGGAAGGGTCCAAGGCCCAGGGCATATGGAAGCTTTGGATGTGCAGGGAAAGGGAGGAGGGTCTCCCATCTGGGGCTGCCCTCACTCCTTGTACCAGCTCCTCTTTCAGGCAGGACCTTCCTTGTGTCTACAGCTTCTCCTGGGTAGTGGTGGTTAGCCCAGAGAGGGACCTTATTAAATCAAGTTTCTTTCCATTCCTGTGTCACCTCACTTGCTCTGTAGCTCTTTAGCAAAACCTGCTTTTAAGGGTGAAGATGACAGTCACCGCTGGTGACCCTTAAGCCGTGCAGGCAGGTGACAGGCATTCCAGTGTCCCGTCGGCAGCTCACCTGGGACAGATGCTCACGGCTGAAGGGCCTTCCTGAAACATGGCTCACACTTCTCCAGCGGCAGCTCTCATGTCGAATGAAGGTCACTGCTTTGGTACAGATGTGTACAGACACGTGTCTCTTACACTGAACCGGGAGGATTGAGCAGCAAACCATGAGGTGGCACGTGGAATAAGTTAGAGACCATGGAGCTTTCCTTCTGCCTGTGTACATGTCTGGCTGGAGAGCAGCTGGAATGCTTCAGTGTTTGTGATTAAACAATTGTCCTCTGACAGCCGTGGTGCTGTTTGATACGGTAACAGGAAGGTGCAGGAAACACCTGTGGCTCTTTAATAATTCTCTCTCCTTTCACTTAACAAGCATCCAAGCTGTAGTAGTTACCAATATGTGATAAACTATGTAATGACAGGTTTTACTTCTATGTCTGGAAAGACTGTTCTATAGATCAATTTATGTTTTTTTACAATTGGAGATACTATTGCTGTGTCTCGTATGTGTATTCACTGTACATGAAGTGCAATGTAGGGACGGATGGCCCACAGTAATGGAGCTGTGTGTGCCCCTCAGAGCTCCGCTGCCTCCAACGCCCCCCCATTGCCAGGGTCCCGCACCAGTGAGATTGAAAGTGAAGGTTACAAGTGTTAAGGCTAACATATTGGTAGTTTTTTGCCGTGAGTTCAGTTAACTGTATTTTGCAGGTACGGCAGAGTTTGCTGGTATTTCTCAGGTTTGTTAAATGGAACTGTTAGTCCGGAGGAACTGGGCTGCACCGTGTGAGACTGGGATTTGGTGGTGTGGCGTTAATGCCCTGGCCGAGCGCTGCTTTTCTCCCATGGAATACCCTGGATTTTCAACCCTGCCACGAAGGGTGTCCAGCCGTGCCGGACTGGCCAGCACCCGTGTAGGTCCCAGCCTCCCTCCATGGTGGGGAGCGGTGCTGGGAATGCCACCACCGCAGGGACGGGCCTGGGCCGGGGAAAGGAGCTCTCACGACTCACGGTTATGAAGAGCCACGTTCCCTTCCCCAAAATTACTCCCGGGCACTTTTAAATGAATTAGTGCAGATACAGTCTGTTGCCCATAATCGGCTGCAATCCACCCTGTCGGAATATTACCCTTTTGGTAGCAACAAATTGCAGTGGTTGTCAGTGCTTCACATAGTGCCCTGGTTAGCAATACCTCTGTTTGAGGGAGGACAGGGTTTTTTCAGTACTGATTTGACTTACATACAGTGCAAACAATTTTTCTTCATGATTTTCCCTTCCCTTGTTGGTTTTATTTTGCCTTATGTTCCTCTTTTTCTGGGTGAGATGTGTTATGGCAAGTATATTCTGCGATGCGTGGTCTTTGCAGTAGATGGTACTGCTTGGCTCTAGCCTCCTGTTTTCTACAAAGAGAGGCTGCTGCTGATGGCATTTGTTTTCAGGTACGTTAATTTAATTGAGCACATTATGGCCTTAGCAGTATGGTGTTTTTCTTGTAAATGATTCGTGTCGGGTCCATGAGTCGACTGCCTGCGTGGCTTCACCAGAGGCACCTTGAGGAAGCCTCTGGGCCAGGAGCCACAGAGAACGCCCTCCATCTGTCGTTCCCTGGGTTTAGCTCAGCCCAGGCTTAGTGGGGTTTTTAGGTGACGTTTAAGGAGCAACTTGACCATGGGTGGTGGTGGGGGTGGGTGTCACTGGATGGATGGATGGATGGATGGATGGATGGATGGATGGATGGATGGATGGCGCTCAGGCCTCCACCACTTCCCCAGAGAGAAAACTCTAAGCTGAAACAGAAGGAGAGGAACACTAAGTTGTGTGGCCACAGTTAGCTGGGGACTTTTTAGCTGACTTTATGTGGTTCTTACTTCACATTATGTAGCAACTAATTAATTCAGCCATCATTACGCCGAGCATTATTTGGCGTTACATAATGACCCACTCACTGATGCAGGTAATGCATCTCCAGCTTCCTGGTGGGTTAGGTGCTTCTTAAAGACCCTGAAAGCTGTTTCTTTGGGCCTTTTGAACTGTGAAGGCGAGGAATGGTTCCGGCACAGGCCTGGGCAGGGAGCAGCTGGGGGGGCCCTGCAGGAGGGACAGGCTGCTCCCCAGGAGACCGGTGGCCAGTCTGGGCCGAGCTGGCCCACAGCTGAGGGTCGGAGCCAGGGCCAGGGTGGGACATAGCCCAGGGTGGCCGGGCTGGCCCGTGGGGCTGAGGGGGAGGCAGCCATAGGTGAGGGCTCAGACCCAGGGGGGTCCGATGAGACGTTTCACTATCAAAAGTACCTTAAAAAATACAGCTTCTTAATGTACCTACTCATTGTGAAAACTGTGAAACATTAAAAGAATGACCACAATGTGATTATTTGCTTAGCGATATGGTTTAGTGATGGTTTTTGTCAGTGTTAGGTTGATGGTTGGACTTGATGGTCTGGAAGGTCCCTTCCAACCCAGGCAATGCTGTGATTCTGTGATTATTTTCCAAGCTGCACTTTAGTAATTGAAATATAGTGTTTGTGAAAAATATTTTAGTACAGCATCCATAATGATTATTCTATGGTTATCTAAATTCTGACTGAAGAATCACAGGTTTTTTTCACATAGTAATAATTCATGGACTGAAAGAAACAATACAAATTCAAGTAAAACTTTTTCAGAAGATTTTTCTGCAGTGAGTTTTCCCTTTCTACACATGCATTGGCTACGGGCACCTGGTGATTAATCAAGCACCCATTCAAAGCATGATCCCATCCTTTAAAGAGATGTAGAAAACTTTAATGGATGGAAAAGAAGTTACAGCAGTTGCCGCAGAAATTGAATGAGTCTTGAGTTGAATGAATTGCTTTAGTTGAATTGCTTATTGAATGAATTGCTTAAGTTTCACTTGCTGCAGATATTGATATTAGATATAGATTAGAGGTGAAATGATGATATTTTTCATCTCAGAAGAGGCTGTTAAAAATAACTGAAGGATTTTTTTTTTACCCCTCTGGTATAAGAAGGATTGTGTTATAACTTCTCGTGAAGCTCTTATTTTCCTCTTCGAGTCAGCTTAAGGAGAACTGTCACAGTGAGAATCGTATGTTGAACTGAAACTGGGTGGCAGGAACATCAAAAGAAGCTGTTCTGCAAGCATTCGAGTGCGGTGCTAAGCACGGAGCACCCGGCAGCGATGGACCCCTGACCGTAGATGAATGTTGGGCACTGACCTGCCCCGGTCCTGACCCAGTGCCCAGAGGCGGTGAATGCAGGGCGGTGGGTGACATTGGAACTCGGGGCACAGGAGTGGTGCCCCAGGAGTGGTCAGGACATAGCACGGGGGCGGTGTTGTGGTACCCAAGTGGTGTGCTTTCTCAAGGGTTTGCATCTGCAGGAGGGCTTGATGCAGGTAATCAGTGAACCTAGGCCTGACAAAGGGCTGTGTCATGGATGGGTTCTCCGGGAAGAGCAGAGTGACATGAGGCCTTCAGTGATAGTGCCCTTTGGTGTCACCACTTGTGTCATCAGTGCCATGCCATGTGAGGCAGAGAGCGGTGCTGGGGGGGCAGGAAGGCATGGGTCCGGCTGCCTGTGTAAAACCCTGCAGGCATGCTTCATACACCAGGGTGCGTACAAAGACAATTGTATCTTACAAAACTTCCAGAACAATTATAAGAAAAACCAGGGAGCTAAAGAGCTACTTATGATTTAAGGGTAGTGTGTGATACCTTGGTTTGAAGAGAAATTGAAAACATAGGGTTTTTTTTCTCTGTGTCTTCAGGGAGATGCAGCCTTTCCTATTCATCCATAGACCTGAGTATTTGTTCAGGCATCAGCATCTCAGTTAATATATCTTTTTCCCCAGACTTGACAAAAAAGAGGGAGAAGGCTGGTGCTTTGACTGTGCCACCCTGTGGTCCCTAATATAAAACATGAAGCCTTCTCTGCTTAATTTTAATCCCCGAGAGGTTTGGAGATTACCCCAGCTCTTTCATTAGGTCTTGAAACACTGACTCTCATCAGCCCCTGGAACTCAGCCTAAACCCGGACCACCTGTAAGTGCTTGGGAGGAGCACAAGGCAAACTTATATGAAATAATGTAACTATTCCTTAATTAAAAAAAAAAAAATAATCCTCTGTTTTGATGGCTGTATCTTGAATTTAGTACTAGTTAGGTTGGCAGTGCACTGAAAGTATAATTGTATACCATAGTGATAATATAACGTTTAGAAGTGAAAAAAAAGAAAACTTTCCAGTGATATGGATAATGTGCATTAAGAATATGCTGTGCTAGCCATCATATGCTAGTAACTCTGATTTTACAGAATTACATCTTTATATATAGCCTGGGTACGCAGTTCTAGTTTCTATAGAAATTTAGGGAGATCAGTGACTTTCAGCTTGGGTTTTTTATCTATGGAACATCTGTTATTGAATTTTGCCTCACTGTGTTTGTCAAGTGTACTAAACTCTGCCTCTAAATATAGAATCTCTCCCAGGTTGGCTTTTGTTCTGTGACTAGAAGGTTTTGTCTTCAGGGGTTGAGGAATGGAGTATCTGGGTTCATACCCGTAGGGAGGGGGGTTGTGTGTATGAATAAAGTGGTAGAGGAAGAAAAGTACAAATGTACAACAAATGAGCTGTCACTTACTTGGCCTATGATCTTTTGCTTTCCTATTTGTCCTTAAATATTTTTCTACCTTTTATTTTGGCTATGCTGAGATGCAAGTAGTACATATTACCTTATTATCTTTTCAGTGTAATCTCTGTGTGTTTGGGTTTTTTGAATTATTATGTTTACAGCTGTAGGCCTTGCAGTCCCCAGAACTGGAGATGTGGTAGGGAGAAGGTCCATCAGGATGCAGCTATTACTATGAATTTGTTTGTCTTTATGAATCCTTCATTTCAAGGTTTGACAGCTCCCCCTACAAGTTGTTCTGAAGTCCCTGAGAGATGGCTGTGGGTTCCCAGTTTGAGCATCGCTTTGTTAGGAATTCATACCTGACTAGGACCATGTACTCAATTAATTTCCATTTCTTTGTGTTTTACATGAAATTTCTGCTTGTGGAAGCACATAGGCATTTCTTAATGGCCCTTTTAAAACCAGGTTTACTTGAATCTCTCTTCTTCATCTATTGTATGTTCTGGTTTTATGTGGTTGTGACCTTTATTAGCTTCCCTTGTGAACTTTCTTTCTTATATATGAGCCAAGTCATAGCTCTCAGATGTTTCACTTTAATGTCTTTGTACCTGAGACCTCATTAATGTTTAATATTCATAGATGAAAAGTGAAATTTAATGTCTCCATGGATTCTAATATATATAATATATTACAGTGACAATTTAATGTGTTTCCTTTTTGACTCCTCCCCAGACCCGAGACATTTTAAAGTTCAGGGTTTTTGAGTGTTGAAATACGCAGCTAAGAGAAAAAGGGGACTAATAATATTAATCCCTGTAATTGTAACAGTCATCAGTAAAAAGTCAGTTTTTAAAGAACAGCTACTTCACGGCACTAGCTGAGATAATATCATTTTTCCTCTGTGTCTGCATGGTAGTAATGGTCCTGGTTGTAGAGAGACTTGGCCTTTAAGGGAGCCCTGGAGTTTGCCTCCGAGCCACTGAAGTGTAGCTGGGTATTGGATCTGATGGGAACACCAGGGTTCTGAGTTCAGCCGAGGGAAGGAGAGTTGTTAGTGTTCGTGCAGAGACCTTGCAGAGGCAGAGCGGAGAGCTCAGGAGAGTCCCACCAGCTGCAGGAAGGTGGGACCCTGCTGGGATGAAAGCCTCCACCAGGACCAGGGTTAACTGGGATCCAGTGGGAGGCCGTCAGCAACGGCTCTCCTTCTGGCGTTACTGGAGAACCTGCCCTCAGAGGAGGAGGCTGTGGAGCCCGTTAGTGAGGCCGTGCTGGAGCACTCGGCCATGGACAGTGCAGCACCCGTTCTCCATCTGCCCTGGGCTCTGCAGAGCCTACAGGGCTCTTGGGCTCAGTCTTCTCAGGCACTTCTCAGTGTGACACCACAGGAGTCTCTGAAGTACAAGACGCTTAGATATAGTGATAGGACAAGAGGAAACAGTCTCAAGTTGTGCCAGGGCAGGTTTAGGATGGATATGGGGCACAGCTTCTTCACCCAAAGGGCTGTGAAGCCTTGGCAGAGGCTGCCCAGGGCAGTGGTGGAGTCAACCATCCCTGGAGGTGTTTAAAAGCTGGGAGATATGGTGCTGAGGGACACGGGTTAGTGGTGGGCTTGGCAGGACTGGGTTACCAGTTGGACTCGATGATCTTAAGGGTCTTTTCCAACCCAAACGATCCTATGATTTCAAACTGAAGTGCTGACACCAGTAGGAGCTGTGGGCGCCTATGGAAATTAGACTGTTCATACTAATAAGTAAACACCAATTTAGATACCTAGCTTTGGAGGTGGGATGGGTTCTAGTTCTTAGAAGACTAAAGGTCTTCTTTAATTAACTCAAGTAATGAATACATCTTGGAGAAGAATTATTATCTTGCATTTTAAAGAAGACCTTTTCAAAATCTATAAAAGTAGTCTGTAGCAAAGGTGGATAGAGCTGGTTCTGCCAAAAGAGCTGTGATAGTTATTTTTAATGTCAGTCTTCTCTTTTTTTAAATAAGGATTTTATGTTTAAAAACTTTCCACAGAGCATGTAGCTCCAGACCCATCAATTTGGTGTTTATATACGACAGGGGAAAAAACGTCTGCGAAGAGCTGAAGGTCAGGTCTTTGAGGCTGTGTTTGAGCTCCCGTAGCTTTCCCTGCTCAGCGATGTGTAACCTGCCCTTCCCCACCGCAGCAGGGGGAGACAAGGCAGTAGAAATTAAAACTCAGTGTATCAATCAAAGCTGTTCTTTCACCTTACTTTAGTATGCTATTCACATTCTGGCTGTTGGTAAAATTAGATTTAATTAATCACAGTACCCTGTTTAGTGAAATACACTGTGATTGGTTCTGTAATTGAAAACTATTGGCATAAAATGGAAAGGTCAGCTTAAATGGCATTAGACAGAGAAGATAATCTGTTTGGCCAATTTCAAAGTTTTTGGTTCAGAGGAGAAAAATGAGGTCATTGTTTGAATTTGAAGCAGTTCATTAAAACCTTTCATAAGTCTTTCCTCCTTCCGCTCCTGTTTCTGCTCTCCCACCTGGGGAAGGGTCCCTGTGCCTGTGGGAATTCTTCAAACGCGCTCCCGCTGCCGGGGAAAAAGCCAGCCTTGGCTCAGGCACGGGCAGGAGAGGTACGAGACCCGGCAGGGCAGCACTGCTGGGGCTCTGGTAGTTTCAGTATCTCTCCAGGTTTGTGACATAGTTCTGTCTTGACTGCCTCAATTATCTATCCACGTTTCAGTCGCTGGTCCTCGTTAAGGAAGAGTTCCCTGCTGCTTCAGACAGCCCCGTGAGGCTGGGCTGGGGGGTGAGGCGTGGGGTGCACAGCCTGGGTACGATAGCCTGTTTTCTGTCAGCCAGAGAGGGGAAAAGCATCTTACAGTAAATCATTGAATCTGTCTCAGTTTCATGAAATTATCACCTCCGGGTACTCCTCTCAGTTCTTTGTCCAGTTAATATTAATGTTTCTTGTTGCTTTGTTTGGGGGTTTTTAATAAGCGGTTTATACTTGCTATTCTTAGTCTTAGCCAATTACTCACAAAGAAATGCTGCTCTCTTCAAAGTTTCACACGTTCCCGGGGTCAGCAGCAAGAGCTGAGAAGAAGTTGAAAAAATAAGAGCATTTAGTCTAGAGCAGAGAATAATTTCCATGTCCATGAAATGTAGCTGCTGGAAAGGAAATATGTTATTCCTGTCCCTGGTGAAAAGAACAAAGAAATAAAAGGCTTAAATTATGGCAAGTAATGCAGGTTAGATGAAAGGGGAAGTCTTCTAATTGCAGGAATAATGAAGTATTGAAGCAGATTGCCTTGAGAGCTGGTGCAGTCTCTGCTGCTGGGGTCTGCGAGGGCAGATGAGCTGGAGACTTCAGGGAGGCGAGTTAGATGTATCCCGTTCTGATTTAAGGGGAAACAAGATTATGTCTCAAAGCACCTTCCAGATATATTTTTATGATTCCATGAGTGATTGTTGAATATCATCACACAGGGCTTACAATTTTCTGTAGTAGGGAATTTATTTTTGATGTTTCAACAAAAACGGGCATGACCGGGCAGCAACAGGAGCCACCATAATATTTTAGGATGAAGGCTCTTCAGAACTTTAGTATTATTAACCTGTGCTTGCGATTACCTGGATTCAGAGAGCAAAATCTATCCTCTTTTAGTATGGTAAGGTATTCATTATATGCTTGTGCAATTACTCAGTTGGTAGAAAGTAAGAGATGGAAAACCTTTTTCTCACAAGAAAGGAGTATACTAAATGTTATTTTCATAGAATCACAGAATGGTTTGGGTTGGAAGGGACCTTAGAGATCATTGAGTTCCAACCCCCCCGCCATGGGTAGGGACACCTCCACTGGAGCAGGTTGCTCAAAGCCCCATCCAGCCTGGCCTTGATTTTGTCAAATCTCCCTCAATTTACTTGATTTTTAGAGAGTTACCTATAAAATGTATTTGCGTGGGAACAGCTTGACTTAAAAGCAGTCAGAAGAAAGGAAAGGAAATGGTTGTGGGAATGAGCATGAGATTGAGTGGAACGAGCGTGGAGCTAAATCAGATTAAGAAAGCATGATGAGAACAAACAAAAAACCCCCAAAAAATCTAAAGCCAATTTATTACTCGTAGCAGGGAGGGGTACAGTGCAGGCTGGAAAAAATGTAGTTTAGGTGTAATCTAACTTTGCACGGGGAAGCCCGACAGAGCCTGCAGCTCATCGCTGGGAACTGCTCTGTGAAAAGGAGATGACTCTCCCACTTCTCCCATCATCACCTGTGAGCACGTACAGCCGCCAAAGAGTGGGTTCTTTAGTTGCAGGCTTCCCCCTTCCCCCCGCAGGGATCCCTTGTGAGACTGCTGATGGCCCCCCCCAGCTTCTCCCCAGAACCTGTCAAATCCACGTGTGTAAAGCTCTGCCCCTACGGCAGCCTCGTACCCCGTGAATGATGGCTGCCAGACTGTCTGTGCCGAAGCAGCTCTTAGTCTTCTCATACCAATGTCTATTATTAAACACCTGTAATATTCCATGGTTTGGGGTGATAAATCACACCTTCCCGGTGTGCCGGTGCAGCCCCACAGAGCTCCCATCCACCCGCTGCTCCAGCGCTCGGGCACTGGGTCAATAGGAAATTGTCATGTTTTTAAAGCTTATTTTTTTTTCTGCAATTTTGTGACTTTAACAATATAACCATAGTGCAGCAATAGCAGCTTTTATACCTGTCTATAAAAGTCTCAGTAATTAAATGCTTGGGGAGGTTGGCATTTTCTAAATAACATTGTTAACAGCTTTAATTTGGGATTGATGGCACGGTGCTACGGGGTTGTCCAGGATATTCTAGACACTAAAAGCACAGAAAGTCTCATATCAGTGTTTCAAAAATGAAATAACCTTAAGTCATTCAGGTGTCACAGACTAAATCAAGTGCTGCCCTTTTTTTTGATGTGCTGGGCTAATTATTTTTACTAATGTAAATGTCAGTGCAATGAACACTTACTGTGGCATAACAAATAAATGGCACATGAAATCTGAGAGTATGAAGAAATTCATCATGTCCTCTTATTTTTTTTCTTCTTTTTGAGAGATTCTGAGCTTTAGAGTCCTTATGAGCTGCTGTTGATAGCAAAGAGTAGTTCTGTAGGTTCTACGGAGCACACTTTGCTGCATCTCCAGTGTCTTTGGACGTAGTGGGGACAGCCAGCTCTACGGCACCGAGTTGGTTGCAGGGGGAGGTCCCCAAAATGTCCCTCTGTCTCTCTCGTCTCTGCTTCTCCCCGGCCACCTCTTGTACTTGCTAGTTATTTACCTATTTGAATATTTAAAATTTAATTTATTATTAATGTAAGATTATTTTTAGATTTAATTTAATATTATTTTTAAAATTATATTTAAATTAAATAAAATACCTATTTAAATATTACATACTTACCTGTTTGCTCTGGCTCATACTCCTACACAATCCCAGCTGTGCTTGGAGGTTCAGATGTAAGTGCTTTCTCGTTTCTTAGTCCAACACTGACGAGCTCGAGGGAAGGAGAGTCACACAGACAGTGGTCAGCACTGAAGAGCAGAGATGACATGTTTGGATTTTATACCTTTTCTCTAGAACAGGCTGCCTTATATTGAGCACATCCTTTGGGGAAATAATACTTTGTTTTCATCCCTAATTCCCTCAGCCAGTCCCTGGGCCAGAATGGATGTTCCGTGGGAGTGGGAGAGCACCTGATTTCAGATTTTGGTGCTGTAGTGCTAATATTTCACTTCCATAGTCTCATGCTAAAATTTAGCATCAACTGAAAAAAGGGAAATATTTCAAAATGAGTAGTTTTGATGACTCTTCCACCTCTTGGGAAAGAAGCCTCATGAGAATGTCTGTCCTCCTACGCTTGTAACCGGAGCAGAGCAGAAATTTTGGAAATGGACAGCTTGTGATATTGCAGTGGATTTAAAATACATTTGTCATGGTATATCTAGTGATACTCCCTCTTTAAAAGGTGATTTGTAACTATATTCTGTTAAAGAATGTTTTTATTGTCTCAGTGGGTTCTGTTATTTTTTTCTTGCTGTCTTGTTTGGTCAGAGTAGTTGGTCAGAGCTCCAAGTCTTGAGAGTTATCTGTGTTAGGAGGATGGAAAATAATAGTAAAATTTACAGTAAGTTTTACAGAACACTGCTTACAAGCACTATGCAGAATCTTTCATTTCAAGAAGAAAGGGGGATCAAACGGTGGGGTTTTTTTACGCTTCTCTCAAAACATGGCTCAAGGTGTCTAATCTCAGTACTTCACTGCTTTTCTTCCCCCTGTGCATCTTTTCCTGAGCAGGAACAGTGCTTATGTTCTAGGTAAGATGATTTCCTGAGACTCATTAGACAATTGGAAGCGGTTATGCTGATCAGCATGTGATGGTTTTTTAATGCAGTATTTGATTGTGTATTGGTGTTTAGTAAAATAACCCTACACTAGTGAGCGAATCCTCGGGCTCAAAGTGAATCTGTAATTATCTCTTCTTTTTTTTAGAAAGTTGCATTTCCATTGGTACATCATCTTCCTTTGCCTGAGTCCCCTCTAATTGTCTGCCTCCGCAGAGTGAAATTAAAAATAAATGAGTTATTCAATGAAGGCACTTGTTTCTGAATTCGAGCTTTCAAATGTCACAGCAGAGAAGCTCTATTCCCCCTCTGAGGGATCTAATAGTCCGCCAGTGAGTTTTTTTGATAATTGTGCTATTTTTTGGGCTCATCATATTCTCTGTAATTGAAGCAGATGTTGAGCATCCTCCGAGGAGCAGGATGTTGTGAGCCTGTGTAGTGCCATGTCACTCTGCATCCCCAAAGGTTTGGGGTTAATGAGAAAATGAGAGGGTACGGCAGATGCTGTGTGTGATGGTGCTGTGGGTGAGGAATCCCTTTTGGACCCCAACCCCCCCCAGCTCACAGCTGCACGCAGCCTGGAACAGGCGGCTGGGTGAGACATCGCTGTAGGATTTTAGTGACAGCCCCTCAGCCCCGGCTCTTCCTGCTCGGGGTGGCATCGGCTGCTCCAGCAGCGCTGCAGGGACACGGGGAGGAGCTGGGTTCCCAGCTCGGAGCACACTGCCCTGCTGGGGGGCTGCATTGCAGAGGTGTTGGGGGGGGAACCCCTGGTGTGTTCCAGCTCACCTGCTGTGCTGGCTTCTCATTGCTCTACACCGAGACATTGCTAAAGACCCCCTGTAAGCAGCGGGTCTGGTAGGGTGAGCTGCGGGGTGGGATGGGGGTGCCTCCTCCGGCTCCTTTCTCACCCCTCGCTTTGCACCGCAAGAAGCCCCGCTGCCTCTGTCGGAGGGAGCTCCGGTGTTTTCTGGCCATGATTCCCATTTCTTGGCCCTTCAGTTGTACCGGAGTGTCACTGTCCCTGCAGTCACAGAGCTGGGGCTTCCCCCAGTCCCTACCTGCCGCAAGGCTGCTCTTTAATACACGGGAACAGAGCGGGGGAATGACAAACCTCTGTTCTCCAGAATACTTTGTCTCCCGTCATCTATGGCTCAGGAATTTTCTCAGACACAGATTAATAATCCTTGATGAATTTTTCTTTTATAGCTGGAACCCAAGCTTGTACGATAATTTGTTTAAATGTCTAAACCCAGTTTTATGCTGAAGTCATAAGTATTTTATAGCGTGAGTTTCATCAGTTTTCATCTGCCTGTTCATACGTTGCCCCTAAAATGAAGAAATCCCTTTGTTGCCTTCTTTAGCATTTCCACTTGTGCTGGGTGGTTAATTTTATTTTGGTTTAGCCCATCAGCTTATGGTTAACTGTGAGTTCAGCAAAAATTCGGAGTCTGGCTCCGTTAGAACATTCTATTTTGTGAAGTGACTCCATCCTCCCCTCCTCAGAGCTCGTCCTCCCGAGCTGATGGGGGGGACTGGGGGGTGTCTGGCTGCCCTGTGTGTGCTCTCACAGCGACGGGACAGAACTGGTGTGAGATCCTGTGAATTATTACTGTGCCCGAAAAGATGGAGAGCTGGGAAAGAAAAGTAGAGCGTTATGGAGGGAGGAGACAAAGCTAGAACAAGACTATTACATTATTGAATAAGACTATTACATCTTTTTTATTTTTTTTTCTTTTTCCTTCCTGTGCTTGTAGAGCTAGAGGTGCTCTAGAAATGGGGGCTCTTTCTTCCATGGAAGAAGGGGCGTGTGAGCACACGTAGATGGAGTTTCACAGTGGAGCCTTTTAGCAGTTTTAAAGCCTTCCAGAAGCTCTGCTTTAAGCTCTTCTGAAATGCAATTTGTTTAGCCTTAGGCAGAGGTGAAATGGAGGAACCAGTTTTCTCAAGTGCTTTTGTATCTTGTTAAAGCAACACAGCAACATCAAAAAAGAAAAAAAAAAAAATCTCCTTCAGCTGCTGACAAGGGCGATAGTGGAGGGACTGAAGGCACTTCTGGCTTCACAGCAATAGGATTTTGTCTGCAGAACTCGTGCCCTTTGCAGAGTGTGGCTGTGAAACTCTCCATCCCCTGCAGGGCCACTGGGCAGTCAAACCAGTGCACACAGAGGGGGAACTGGTGAATCCCAGTCCCGCCGGGGGCCAGGGCCAACGCTCCCCATCGGGATCCTGCTGCCCGAGAGCCCCCTTTGAGGAGCCACTTGCGAGGACATTGCTTTTAATTCCCCCCTACACTGAAAGGACCACAGAGCTGAAAAATCACCATGGCACTGATTTCTCTTGAAAGTGTGTATTTTAATGGGAGAGAGTTATGGGATTTATTAAAAAAAAAACAAAAAAAAAAACAACCAAACCCCTCAGTCGTTAAACAGGGACACCAAGACTGTGGGTTTGAATTTGGTTCTTATTTCTTCTTAGGGCAGTGTAACCCTACTAGAAAAATATTAGAAAAAATATAATCATATTTAATAATATAACGATATATTAACAATATAATCATATTTTAATGATAGAAAATAGTAATAGTATACAAATATTATGCATTTTTTTTACACTGAAAGGGTTATTAAGCGTTGGAACAGGCTGCCCAGAGAAGTGGCTGAGGCACCACCCCTGGAGGTATTTAGAAGATGGGTTGACCTAGTGCTTAGAGACACGGGTTAGTGATGGGGCTTTTTGTTTTTGTCAGTGAGGTTGATGGTTGGACTAGATGATCTTAAAGATCCCTTCCAACCCAGACAATTCTATGATTCTATGAACTTCCCCAAAATATGAGCCACAGCAAGACTTCCGTTAATTTTTTGTGTATCGCATGGTATTTGGATTTATATTTATGCTTTTGCTAGATTCATTTCAGTGAATGTATTTGTTTCACTGTATTACACTTGAAATAGGGCCCTCTGGTACATTAGACTTGTAAATGTTATCAGGTAAAGTAACTACAAGTAATTAATATTTTTTAAGAGTATTGACATCAAAATGCAAATAGGCACCAGGAAACCAGCTGTAAATGCTAATGCTCAGCTTTCTTTCCGTGTGCTGCAAAATTGCCATTTAAATCACTATTTTTAGGGAAAGAAGGCAGCACACAAAGAAAGGGTCACAAACCCAAAGTTTATCCTGCTTTTGATAGTTTGGATAGTCTTCAATTTTGGGGACCGAGCGGTTCACACCAGGCAGTGACAAGGGACAGAAGTTTAACTGAAGCCAGGCTGGCTGGGCCTGACTTGTACAGAGCCTGTGAGGGTTCGAGCGGGTGGCTTTAGGAATTTGGGCTGAAGAACCCTGGCTAGTACTGTCACTGTTCTGCAGTATGCTGCTGACTTTAGGGAACAAGCTGTTTAATATCACTGTTACAACACTAGCATTATTGGAACTCCAGAATTATTGGAATGAATGGGTTCATTTCAAGGACATGAAAGGTTAGGTGTTTTGATAACATGAAATAGTTTTCTCAGGATATCCTAAGCTCTTCTCAATTCTTCCAGGTGTGAACCTCTGACTTGTTTTCTATTAAAACATGCCGACAGAGGATTTATTGGAATATGTCTGCCAAAGCTGTAGGAGAGGAATAAACACAGGCTGGGTTGCGTTTTGGTGATAGGTAACAGAAGTTACCTTTAATATTAAGACTAAAAAATGTGGGTCATGCTGGCAGAATGCGATTGCTTTTTCTCAGTAACTCTGGGATTTTTGGAGAGCGCTGAGCTCAGTGCTCTCCTTGCCCTGAATCCCCAACAGCCACAGCAATATCAGCTCACCCAAAGCAGGGATTTTCTGCCTGGGTCTGTGTCAGCCAGGATTTCTCGCATCCTTTGCTTGAAGGTAGCCAGCCATGCCTGGCGTTCTTCTTATTGCCTGCAACTCTGAAAGCTTTGATCCCCAGATTTTAGGATGGCTGACCTGCCAGATCCACAGCTTGGAGCTTGGCAAATGCTTCTCCATCCCAAAAAGAGAAACCCCAGCTGAAAACGCTGGGACAGCTTTGCTTGGTGCCACTTGCTGCCAGTAGTGTCAAGTCAGTGAGAGAAGATGGTGAGTCCGATGCTGGTTGGGTTGACACGCTCCAGACATGGCATTCAGAGCATCACTCTTACATGTGCCCTTCATTCTGGACAACCTCCTGGTTCAAACCTAGAATTAACAGAAGTAGGCTTTCCGTGTTACTCCTAACCAGCAATTAGTCCCTTCCTCACTTTCCTCCGAACAGATATGGTAGATCATCTTTGCTTACCAAAATTTTCTCCACCACGTTTTTTTGTAAGTTAAGCATTTAGAAAAAGGCCAACTTCATTTGAAACCTTCTACAGCTTTGTATCGCTTCCTACAGATGTGAATTTTGTGTACTTCTAATGGTACTTTTCGGTTCTATTTGTCATAAAATACCATAATTTTCCAGATATTTTCCAGAAGGGGGGGGGGGGGGCAGGAAA
>JAOQGM010000031.1:77550742-77572554 GCA_027564225.1 Gallinago stenura | reverse complement strand
TTTTCCTAGAAAATAGGCAATCAGTTATTCATGAGTTGCTTACCTTACCTGTGCAGAAGTCCTGAGCTCCCAGGGCAGCCAGGAGAGACACGGGGATGGTACTGGTGCGGGTGACTGACAGATGGGTCTGTCGTGCTCGAGAAGTTTCCCTGTCCTTGTTTGTATTTGTGAGATCTGTTTGTGTTGCTGAAGGTTGTTCTTTAAAAAACACCCACACCAAAACATGACAGCAAATCAACAGAAAACCCAAGCTCACTCGTACAGCCAGATTTGCCATCCCATACCTATCGTCACAGGGATTCCATATTTAAAATTTCTGAATCTGTCTGGAATCTTAATAGTTCTCTGAATATGACAGAATGATTTTGGCAGGTTAATTGCACATTTTTGTGTGCTGTGATGTTTAGTCTTGCTTTTTTATTATGAGTTAGGAAAAGCACCAGAACCACTTCTCTAATGCCAATTAATTTGCTGTTCCACTTGCAGCCGGTTTATCTTTTATGAGTTTTTTAATGCAATTTCAATATTTTCAATATCTCTGAGTGGAAATAAAATTTTCCAAACAGTTCTAAAAATGTGGGCTGGCGATGGTGGGTCCGTGAGGTCAGGGAGGCGGCCGAGGGAAGGTGCTGCTGGGCTGCGGGAGCACTGAGTGCTGGGGTGTTGGTGGAACGGGGATGATGGCCAAGAACTGACAGATATCCACGCTCCCAGTTCCTCAGCAGCAGAAAGGAACATTTCATGACTTACATTAAATACCCTGCGTCGGTGCAGCATAGGCCCTGTGAAATGAAAATTGTTTCATTCAGTCATCCCAGTCACTTCATTTTTCTCTGAATATTGTTCTGCCGTTGCCTCAAAACCAGCAACTGGAATACAGAAAAAAAGAATGCAAAAGCTTACCTTAAAAAAACAATGAACAAAATAACCCCCCAAACCCTTCTTGACTAAACGGTTCTGATAGATACTTTAGGAGTCAAAAAATAGGAGTTTAGTAGGAGCCCTTGAGTCAGTCAGCTATTCCCGTGGCTGGGGCAGGGACGGAATGAGCTGCTCAGAGGAGCGGACTGCGCTGGAGGCAGTGGGGTTGCTCAGGAAACTGGTGGAGGAACTGACAAAGTGGCTGCCAAGACGTGGCTGTCAGTACTTTGACAGTGGGCGTTTTTCTCCTGTTTGCTAATAAGATCTCTGAGGAAAAAACTCTTAGAAGGCGCTGTGTGACCCCAGGGTCAGCCCAGCGGCTATCGGGCCATTTCAGGAGCCGCTGTTCCTCTATTTGTGTATTTAAATGGCACGTGGAACCCGTATGTGGAACGAAGGTTTTAATTCTTTCCTACAGTCGGCATCGTCTGTACCTTTCTGCTCCTGCAAAATGTTATTTGGAGCGTGAGAAGGGGAGTTTAAAGATCCTGACCTTTCCATGCCTTGGTGCGGGCGTTTGGTAGAGATGGTTGGGTTGGTTCCTCTCTTTGGTAGGGAGCAGCTCTCTAAGCAGGGGGGGGTGCCCTGGGGCTCGACAGACGAGCTCTCCTACAGCTCAGATCTATGAACAACCTCCCCAGAAGCACGGAGGAAGCGACCTGTGTGTGTTTGTGATGAGAATGGAAATGGAATAAAACTCTGTGCTCGGGGTGGAATGTTAAAAGGAGGCAAAGAATCCTGCTTTTGTGCAGCAGTGGGAAGTAGTGAACCCCTCAGACTTGACTTCTGTGTGGCCCAAAGAAATTGTCCATAGTGGTGATTTTTATTTTTTTTTTTCCCATCACTTCTGCTCAAGGATTTTTGAGAATAAAGTGCGTCAGAATAATTCCCCCAAACTCTTGTGGTTAGTCCTTATCGTTTGGAACAGCGCCCGTTCTTAAATTGAGAAGCCCTTGGCGAAGGCAGAGGTGCCTTTGGTGTCCCCGGGAGACAGGAGGCAGCTCCCCACGGATAACGATGGCAAACCCAACTGCCCTCTGGCCGGGAGAGAGTCACTTCTCTCATCCCGACACGGAGAAATGGTCAGAGCGGGGCGGGGAAAGAAGCCTACACTCAAATAGTGATTTACTTATCCCACATTTCAGATGGGATTGTACACTGGGAATTCTGTCAGCATTGGATATTAAAGAAATTCACTAAATTTGATTTAGGCCTCGGAATGCACAACTCCTTTGGAAAGAATTTCAGAACTTGCAATATAATTGGAAGTGTCGTGGCAGCCAAGGTCTCAATAAACAGCCATAATCTAATTGTTTGTAGCATTAATCATGAATATGCTTCATGCGGTTTGCGATGTATTGCTTTGTAAAAGGGAAAAACCTTCAGCAGTTTATCTTAATGAAAGTCTGATGTGATTAAAAAGTTTTAAAATGCAATATTAATCCTTGCTTGTCAAGGAGATGGCATGCAAAGGATATATAATATGAAAGCGATGGTTACAATTCATGCAGTTCGGAAGAGTGTTTCACATATTAAGACACACTTGCTCTGTAAATACAAAGTGCTGGAGCTGAATGGTGGGTGTCCCACTGAACCTGGGGGGGTCACTGGAGCCAGGACCAAGCGCAGGTACGGGCGTTACACTCTCAAACATTGACTTGCAAAGGGAGACTTTTCAGGGGTGCCTTCTCCAGAAGTGCTCAGCAAAGATTTGAGGCACTTCTCGTGGTTGAAGGTAACTGGATTCTTCCCCGCCTTGCCCTGCCTTTGATAACTCATCCGTGACACCACTTAAATGTAATTGCTACGCTAATTTTATGGACTGCTGGAGAGGCCAAGGAAGGGGGGGCAGAGCTGATAACACATCCCTTTGACTCATATCAATTAGGGCGCTGGAAATGATCTCCTGTCCCCCTCGCACCAGGCGATGGCACGGTCGTTTTACCACCACAGGCAGAAAGAAAATTGTATTTTCAGTAACTCAGCAAGAAATGGCTGTGACTACACCGTAAACCAATGATACACACTCTAGCTTGAAAGTAATAGCCACATTTCAAGAAATGCTCTGTTAGAAGAATTATTAGTTGCTAGTCTTTCATCTTTATCTCTATTTTAATCTGCGGGGGGAAGCGTGGTGTCAAATCTTTAGCAGACCAGGCTCTCCTCTCCAGTACCTCCTCCCCTTATCTTTCAGTGTTGATCTCAGTGCTTACACCGTTTTAAATAGAAAGAGAGAAACAAAGGAGCCAAAGCAAAAATGAAACTTCAGGAAAACACCAAGGTTTTGGACTATTTCTTAGCATTTTGGCCTTCAAATGGCCAACAGGATGTCTGGATTTCACAATTCCTAAAAAAACCCTAAATTGTGCCTACTTTCCTGTTGTAGCTTTTTTCCTTTTGAGGGCATGAGTCACGTTTGCAAATCCAAGAGTTGAGTGTAGTTATCCGTATGCAGTTTAGGACTTAAATATGCGTAAGGTGACTTTCCTTTCTTCTCTTCTCCTTCCTCTTCTCATTAAACAAGCTGACAGAGGAGAATTATTGGCTGGTGAAGCCATTTGCCTGACACCCAATCAATAGACATGAAAAGGCAGAGATATATGATTGTTTTGCTGTAATTTGCCTTAGAGACACTAGCTCATGGGATGATACTCTGCAATCACTGCTCCTCGGATTTTTGGCTGTGCTGCTGCCCTCTGTGCTGGCAGAGTGGTGGGCTCTGGGAGAATCCCTCCTCCTTCTAACAGAAATAAAGGAAAAAAAAGAAAAAAAAAAAGAATCAACGTTTCTAGGAGTGGCGTTTTGTTCTGCCAACCCCTGGCCGTGAAAGTTCTGCTGTCCACAAGCTGGAAACAAACTTTTTTTAAAGTCAATCTTAACTCAGAGGCCTGTGGGTTGAAATGTGAGTGGTGAATCTTGCCAGGAAATTTGACGGGAAAACAAGCTTACTTTAATGCTCAGATCAAAAAAAAAATATAATCAAGATACATTTTTAAATTGCATTGTTGATGTTCTTAAAACATGGAGACAGTCTTGCTCTTGGTATTTGTTGGTTGATTTACTCTTCAAAGAGGTTTATATTTTTATATTTGCAAATGATGCCCCTGTCCTCCCAGGGGGGCTCTGCTGCCAGTTAGAGGAGAGCCTGGTCCGGTCACTGGATACTTCCCCTCATTCCACAGGCATTATTTGAGTTGAGAGACTAATCTAAATTTTATATTGTCACACAAAAATGAAAGGAAACCTCTGAACAAATAACACGTTAGTTTATTTGTTTTTTCAATCTACATTGTCCCCAGCTTTTCCTGAAGCAGCTGTACTGGGAAGGAGTCCAAGCTTGGTGTGCTTCAGAACGGAGAGTGAAAGCTGTGAGCTGGTAAAGTTCTAGAGGGCTGACATTTTAATTAGCTGCTATTAATCAGTAAGTTTAGCAAGTTACGAACATACTGCCACTTTGACATGGTATTTAAATGACTTTCTTCCCCCAGTCTATACAATCATCAATTACTTTTTTAAAGTTTGTAATAAACTTTGATGCAGACCACGTTTTCATCCGTTGTTTTTTTTTTCCTGAGAAATCTGAAGTTTTACATGGGAATTGTGAGACCCTGAGCATTTCTTGGCAATGCCACATACCCAAGCAACATTTTTTTCATTGTATATGTATTTTCTTTAGTGGATAATAATTCCCCATCTCAAAAATGCTAATAAGCAGAATAATAAGAGACAAGGAGAGGCTCTTGGCTGCAGCTGGGTCCCGCTGGCTCTCGCCTGAGGGGAGCCTCATCTCGGGGGGTGAGAGCCCAGCGCGGGGGCTGAACCCCGCTTTGGAGCAGGGCCTTTAATGAAGATCCTTTGTCATCTCTCCAGACGCCTGGGGAAGAGCAGGGGGTGTTTTCACATGTTTCTTGGCCAACTGATACAAACGAACGAGAAAAGGAAGGAGTCGATTGGAAAGTTTCTCCTTGCTTAGTGTGAAACCTGAGTGTGCTGCGGAGGGATGCGGTTTTGTTCAGTTATTTATTTTTAGCAGAGTCTCTTAAAGGCACATTAAAGGATAAATTCTTTCAATAAGCTTAAGTGTTATTTCGTGCCTTTTCACAGACCATCTGGATGATGAACCTATTGTAAAGGAAGAGAGCTCATTACTGGTGATTTCTGTCAGCGACGTGTCTGATTTTAGCAAAAGCATCATGGAAAGTTTTGGAAAATGTATTCTGAAAATTTAACTAAAATGCAAAAATCAAGATTCAGTAATTAGAATGAATATCAAAAATGGGAAGCATTTTGGAATGCAAAATGTACCCTTATACAGACAGCCTTCCTCTATGTGGAACATGAGTTCTTAATCCAGTCCTCTCTCATAATTTCTCTCTATTGCAATAATACACAGTGAGGCTTTTAAGTCTTTTAAAAAATTTGAAAGGTTTGTTATTTCAGAATGTACAGGAAAAACTATATTAAACATGCAGAATCACTTTCTTTAAGTGAGGGCCTATGAAATAAATGCAGAGATGAATTAATGGCAAAACATAGGAAAGCTTGGTGTGTGTTTTCCTCTGGAAAATATAGGGAATGATGATTTTTTTTGTTTTTCCCTAGTTTTACTGTGTGCTGTGTGAATATAGCATCAATTTGCGTTGTGCAATTTAGCATTTTTTAATTTTTCTCAATGAGAAGTTTTGGGGGAGTTGCTGCATATACACCTGAAATGAGAGCTGGGCGCGTGTGGGACTCTGGGGGGAACACACGTAACTTTTTTCTGCCTGTTATAAAAGGAGAAAGTATTGTTTTGGTTCTCAAACAGGATTTTCAACTTGGATGTCTATCCTTTGACAATGATAGTTAAGTGGAGCAGAAAAAGCAATAAAATACATATATGCTACCCGAGGAAGTCACCCTCTTGGCCCCGAGTGTGCACTCACGGGAGTGAGTGCCTGTGCTGTGGCTCATGACACACACAGCTACAGTCAGCCTTACAGGGTACCACATCTTGCTGTGACAGCCACAGTCAGCTTCTGGAGCTAGTTTAGGTTGAATTCATGAAAAAAAAAAAAAAAAAAAAAATTAAAGAACACCTCTGACTAGATCTGTTCCAGGGAACATCCTGGTTGTGCTGGGGTGATGGCACCCAGTTACAGTACCTCTGGGAATGGGGGGGATAGCAGGGGGAGGGAGGTGTCCTGTGTTAATTACAGCTGTTAGAACCTTAGCATTTTGAATTCCTGGGCTTGCTAAAATTGTACCCAGGCCAGCTGTAATTCTGCATTAACGCTGTGAGTGTGCTTAGCCCCTGCATAGACCATGTCAGCAACACTTTAGTTTGAGCCTTTCCAGGAGATCAGCCTGGACACAGGCATTAATTACAGACCCCACGGCTCCTGCCCGGCTCGCTCGGACGCTGCTGCCCCCTAAATACACCCGTCAGACCAAACTCCATCCTCTTTCTCTTTCTTTTCTTTTGTCCCTACACTTCTCAAAGTGGGGAAGGGGCTAGAAGGAGTCTTCCTGCCCACCAAGCCACTGTAGCGCTGACAGCAAGTGTTTAAAGCCACTGATTTTTTTTAAAAATATTCTTATTTATTTTTGAGAAGTGTTTGTTCGAGCCTTCAGGCAGTTTGCTTTTCAGAGTAGGTGTGCAGTCACCCTTCTGCTGGAACACAGCGGTGCCAGTGTGTGACCTCAGGATTCTGAACAGTCACTGCCCACACGCTGGGTTTGCACTCCCCAATGCACGTTGGAAAGTCAGAGGCTGCACTTTTCATGTTTCCAATGGATGAGGAAGGCGAGGGATACACTAACGTTCATTAAAGCATAGGCTATAGGATTTAAGAATTAATCACTGACTGGGGCAATGCACATATTTAAGATAAAGCACAGTGCCTTGATTTAAAATAACCGAAGAGAGATGACCATGAACAGCCGCTGCGGCTTCTCGCTCAGCACCAGCCCCGCTCTGCTCACCTTCCCCTGCCCACCGCCCCGTCCCAGGGAGCAGAGCCTGTTGTTCAGCTTTCAAGAAGAGCACCTGAAGCCCTACTGTGTTGTTAATATCTGCATAACACTGGGAATCAGCTTCTCCCACCTCATGGGCTCAAAAAACTTTTGTGCCATTTTCTCCTGCAGTCTGACACAGAAGGGCTGGTCTTAGAGTGACGTGGGGTCAGCCCAGGCCTACTGAGTCTAGGGAAATCTGGAAATTATGTTGAATGAAATAAAAAAGCAGTACTTTACAATTATTTTTTTTCACATACATTTTTTTCATATGCATTTCTTGTTACAGAAATGCTCCTCAGGCATAGTAAGACCACATACATAAAATAAGTACGTTTGAGAGGAGGTTCCCGTTTGTCCTTTCTCCTCTCTGGGGCTGCTGGTCCTTTCCCTGTCCCTGCCCAGCAGGGTGTTTGGGAGGGATGGGGACACAGCCCTGCTCCCAGGAGAGATCTCTCTCCCGTTTGAGCACTCTTCTCTCCCGGGAATGAGAGGCCAGCACGGCCCTGAGGACCCAGCTCCAGCACAGTATCAGTCGAACCTCTTACATTTTTTGAGGAGCACGCTCTTCTCTGTTCTTTTTTCTGTTGGTGGGGTTTGGTTTTCTTTCCCTTCTGGATGTGAGCAGGCAGCCGAAGAAGGAAATTTAAAGTAATAGCTTTTTCTGCCTTTCCCTCCCAAGCCGTGCTATTTGTGTAAAGCCAGGCCCCAAGAGAGAAGTGATTTGTTCCCGCGCCTCCCGCCGCCCCTGGTGTGACCCCAGCACCAGTCTGGAAGGGACAGGGCCTCCTGGTGGCTCCCAGTAACCCTCCGATGGCACTTACTGGGGACCACACGGTCCGTGGAAAGAAATCTGGTATAAACTACTGACACCTGAAGGGTAATAAGGAATTCAACTGTTTTCTACCAGAGAACTGGAGTGAATTTTGGATGGTTTGTTTTCTGTAGTAGTTTGATACTGAAAAGGTAATAAATAAAATTTGATATATATGTATAAAGATATTATTTATTCTTGCTTGAAAATGTATTGTTCAGGATTTCCTTGACAGGGTTTTATTTTTCCCAATTGCAGAAGTAAGATTTGATTACGACTGTGTCTGTAACGCTAAGGAAAAGCCTTTTATATTGCCTCAGACTTTGACAGTTATCTAATAAATAATTAAAAGTATTGTAAATCTTGCTGCAATGGCTTTCCAAACTGTTACTAGAGAGAGTAGCAAAAAAACCCCAAATCAATAGATATTTTTGATCCTGTTTCCATTGATGTAAAATCAATTACATTGCTTTCCTATAAATTAGGCTCGTGAAGTTGTACAACTAGCGGGATACTCTGAGAAGTCTGGGAAAAGTAGAAGAGACTTGTGATAAATATTTTAGTTCCTGATACGAGTTTTAGTGACTCTGAGGAAAAATATAATTATCCCCAGTCCTCCTCCTGTTTCTCATGGAATTGATGGAAATGTTAGGTGGGGATCACCCTCTGTAGATGACCAGAGCTGTATCCATCATCTCTCTGAGGAATGCTACCATTTCTTTCTTGACTGTTTATGGATTCCACGGTTCCCGGGGTCACCCATCCCATTGTTTCACTGCTCCTATGCTTAGAAAAATGTTCTCATTTTCTATCTGAAATGCCATAGCATATATATATATGCATACACATATATATTTTACTACTTGGATAGACTTATGTGATATGAAGGCAATTACTTTCATGTGCGGCACGTTCAGGTTTAATTTTCTTTCTCCATGACAAATAGGGAAAGAAAATTCCTTCATACATTTATTGAGTGAGAGTTTTCATACCTTTTAGCAGAAATCAATATAAACGTGCAAAGCCACAAAATGCATGTGTTCAAAGCAAGCAGCTCCTGTCCTGCTGTGAAAGGAGAAAGGGATGAAACAACTTCCTCTTCCCCCTTATTTCCCAGGGACTAATCTGCACTAGTCCCTGACTTGACTCTTGAACTAATTTTAGATAAAAAACTGTTTACCCATATGTCTTCTAAAGGTGGCAAAATACAGAATATTCAGACAGGGCATGAACTCTACCAAGTGTAGATATTCCAGGAAAAGCTGAGACTTTTCCTGTCAGAAGAGAAGAGAAATGCTGTTTTGCGCAAACGGCCTCTCTGTTGAAGAAAATTTAACCAATATTTTAGGGGACGTGCTGCCCCCACCATCCTGCCTGTGGGGATAAGGAAGGAGAAGGAGGAACATTATTCGGTTCGTTCTCCAATGGAAGGTCCCTTCCCCGGAGAGCAGAAGGGGGTGGCAGTCGGGACTGATGGAGTGTGACACCCACTGATCCGAACAGGAGAAGTCCTTCGGCACAGCCGAGTCCCTGGTGCCCAGCTGTGTGCGGGGGGGTCAGGAGTGACGTGAGGACACCTGGGGTGGCTTCCAGCAGAGCTTTGCCTTGGACTTGGCCGCTTGCTCTCTGGCTCCCCATTCACGAAAGGTTATCGCGTGGGAGTTTAGGTGGAAGATGATGTCTGACTTGACGTTTTTATTCAGGTCCTGATCTTTATTTCCCCTTTTACATCTTGCATTGGTTTTTTTAAGCTAGATTTGTGACTGCGTTCGTTTTGAATTTGTGTTCCTCTGCCTCCCCATGCTAAGAAATACAATCACTTGCTCCCTGTGGGACTTCTTATCTCTAGGATAAGAATAGATATCTCTTCTCCCCCCTGAGAACTTGATGGGCTCTGAGTTTGTGTGTGATATGCACAGACAACATTGTACAGATTCTGGATGGAATGTCTAGGGGTCGAAGACAAAATTCCTAATATACTTTAAAAAACAGTGGAATTACCTTATCCAAAATATTCAGATACACTGTATGTAAGAAGACAGAAGACATGGTGTTCCTAAGGGGTCAGTTCTGGGACCAGTGCTGTTCAGTGACTTTATTGGTGACATGGACAGTGGTTTGCCAATGACTCCAAGCTGTGTGGGGCAGTCAACTCACCGGAGGGAAGGGATACCATCCAGAGAGACCCGGACAGGCTGGAGAGTTGGGACCATGCAAACCTCAGGGGGTTCAACCAGGCCGAGTGTGAGGTCCTGCACCTGGGTCAGGGCAATCCCCACCACAAACCCAGGCTGGGCAGAGAATGGCTGGAGAGCAGCTCTGAGGAGAAGGGCTTGGGGGTGTGGGTGGACAAGAAGCTCAACACGAGCCAGAAACATGCACTGGAGCCCAGAAACCACCTGCACCCTGGGCTGCATCCCCAGCAGCATGGCCAGCAGGGTGGGAGGGGGCAGAACTTCCTTGGTGTGAGAAGCTGTGGCTGCCCCATCCCTGGGGGGGTTCAAGGGCAGGTTGGAGGGGGCTTGGAGCAACCTGGGCTGGTGGGAGGTGTCCCTGCCCAGGGCAGGGGGTGGCACTGGATGGGCTTCAAGGTCCCTTCCCACCCAAACCATTTTGTGTGCTGTGACTTGTAGGTTCATGTATTAAAATAAGCTCCTTTTATTTAGTAAACATTTAGCATGTGGAAGATTCTTATTTCCTATTACAAATGTTACTTAAAAGATGCTTGAATGCTTGAATTAAAGGGTGTGCTTAAATATTTTTACGAATTATAGGATTGACTTGATGTGACTGTGAAGTCTTGCCTGAGTATACTAATAGCAGTGAGTATAAACACTAAATAATTCAGATTTGGACACAGTTCTTCCCCACAGATGCTGAGTGGCTTATGCTCATTATCCACTTAGTTTTTTGTGTTAAGATGTCAAGCAGTCTCTTAGCTTCCTTTGACTTTTATGGCACAGCCAATCTTTTTACCATGTCTACTGAATTATAAATAATGTTCATCTGAATTATAAAAACAAACCCCCAGAAGAAAACCCCAAAGACTCTGAAACCCAAATCTGTTGCACTGTGGTTTGTTGTTTATCATTTTGAGCAGGATCCCCCATCCCTCGCGTGCGGCAGTAGTGCACAACTCCTGCTGCCTCTTCAAATTGATTTACTGCTGATTTTGCCAACAATACCCCTGTTTTCTTCAAAATTATCATACCTGGCAACGGTGCCAACATGGCTTATCCAGAGCGTTATTCTGAGTATTGTACTGAGTTACAGAGTGGGTTTTTTATTTTCTTGTCCCAGCCTCATCCTTTCCCTCTCGTGCCATCTGCTGAAGAAGAGGGTTTATTCTCCTTCTGCCGTCTCTGTGCAATAGGAGCAGGAGCTGCTTTGAGCGAGGTGTTCTTGGACTCCCAGATATCACGGGTTGTCTAAGCATCAAACTGAAACCTTTTTGGGGCGGGCACAGAGTGCCTTGTTTCCTGGGAGACAGGAACAGCCCTGAGTGGGGCTAAAAAAACCCAGGGCATCTGAGGTCTGGCCAAGCCAGTGCTCTGTCTGAATGGCTGTAATGTCTTTCTTCTACGTTTTTTAAATCTGAATATCTATGGAGAAGCATTTTGAGATGGTGCATTAAAACCTTTACAATAGCACAAAGCTAAGCAATATAGAGATGTCAACTCCCAAACCAGTGTTTTTAGGAAAAAAAAAAATCTACCATATTTCAGAGTGTTTCTTACATGAAGTACTGAGTTAGAACTCAGTGTAATTACTCTGTAATCAGAAGGGTTAGGCAGCACTGTAGGAATTGCACGGTGCTGTTGGGGTTCCCACATGGTGGAGCATTCTGGTGGGATGGCTGAATACATGTGTCGCTCTCAGGAGGGTTCTTCCCCTCCTTTCCCCCGCCTCCCCCCCACCTTCAAAAATCAAAATCCAAGTAACTGCACTAAAACTTCTGATCGTCCTTAGTTTCTGGGGTTGTTTATGCTGCAGTTGTAAACCAGCCTCAGAGGGAGTCATTGTCAGTGCTTAGCTGGGTTGGGTTTATCCATCGCTTTGGGGTGAGCCCCCTTTTACATCCAAAGAGGCCAAAAATCCACCGTTGGGCTTTCTCTCTCTCTCTCCCCCCCAATACTGAATCACCCTGATGCACTTTCTGAATTGCTGGTTTGCCCTGAGGCAGAACAGACCGTACAGGAGGGTTTATGTCTGTCCAGCCATGGTTTAAAGTATCTTCCTCAGGCCAGTAACGGGACATTAAACTCCTCCCTGCTCTCTGTCACCAGAATTTTAGTCTTTCTTGCATTGGGAAGTTTCCCTTTGTCACCCTGGCATTTTAGGTAAACTTTTGGATAGCCCAGCTCCTAAACATGTTTGAGCGATGGCACTTTCCATCAGTCCCTGAGGAAAGCAGTGACAGAATTTTGTTTTAATGTGCTTGTGATCATTTATAATGCAGAGGAGACTCATATCATACACAGAAATTTTCTGTGCAAAACCCATCAGGCCTATGGATTATCCAAAAGTTATAATCCTTTTTTTTTTTTTTTAATCCTTATTTTCTAAGTGCTCTATTTCTCTCCTCCCGAGGTCACTGATAAGAAGTGGTGCCTTTTCACCTGAGCTCTTTCAGAGAAATTAGCCAACGACTTCCATCTGGGAGATGCCCACCTGAGCCCTGGCTAACCTGGAGGAGCTGTGGGGTGAAGGAGAACAAGCAAACAAGAAAACTGGGAGAAATAGCCATGGGCTTCATAAAACCCCACGTTAAACCCTCTGCTAATGCTGTATGTGGGGATTTTAACACGGCGTTAGGAAGGGGTCTTGCTTCACCCCTCCTCGTGGCCCAGCTCCCAGTGTAAGTGCAGCAGCAGTTTATGGACTGGTCACCTCGGTGGGAGGGAGTCCAGCCCGTCCCAACCTGCTCCAGGTACGGGCCACCATGTCGGGGTTTTGGGCTTATGCCCAGCCCTGGGGCTCCCTGGTCGGGGAGGAAGGGTCGGGAGGCTGCGTTCAAAGCACTTGTCTTCAGTTCCTCTAGGAACTGCAATAGTATCAAAAACATTCTCCTGCCAAAATGGACCCCTTCAGGAAAAGCAAAGCAAAGAAGCTACTTTTCTTAATGCTGGGTGAATAGCTGAAATATAGGTATCTTTTACAGATATTGTAAAAGACGTCTATTAGCAATAGTGTGTCTTATCATACAGGTACTTTATTCTGGAATTTCTATTGTATCAGTAGGTACCTGGATAAATCTCTTAGTAAAGGCAAATTAAAATAAGTGCTTTGGGTGTACTTAAAGTATGTGCTGAAAGAGGGGGGCTACAACTCCCATGTTTTGGGGGCAGAATCACACCAGGTTGTTGTTACTGTGTGGTGAAGCGGGTCTGATGTGGGTGTACCCTGGAAGTTTGAGCAGTGCCCTGCCTCCTCAGCTCTTCCCCCCATACGTGGTACGAAATCAGAAGGACTCGGGTAGAATCTTAGTCTCAGATTTTGTATTGTGTTACTGTTGTGTGTGTGGTGGGGATGTTTGATAATAAAAATGACAAGATAGCTGCTAAATAAGATAGCATAAACAAGGAGTGTTTCATTATAAAAGCTAACTTTTCCTCTTGTAAGTTACATTAATTATTTTTCTTACAAATTTAAATGAAGTTGTAATTATATGCACACAGTGTGGGATAAAAAAAATTATCTTATCTGCAAAAATGTCTAAAATTGAGTAACTCCAGCGTCTATAATTGCATATTCTGTGTTTGTGTGTATGCAATACAAAGTAGAGCATCACCAGATGCTGTTTGTCTGAGCTGGTGGTATCTTTCCTCATCACCCCTCCCGCAGCTGCTCCTCGTTAGCTGGGCATCAGGTGGCCCTTATCACATCCACCTGGGAGCGGGGTCATTTCTCTGAAGAGCTCAGGGAAGAGGAGCCATTTTCTCAGTTGGGGGCCTGGAGGGAGAGGGACAGAGAGGTTATGAGCTGATCAAGTAGATGTGGAGGAAAGCCTAGCTCCTTGAGAACCTGAGGAGGCACAAAGGGCTTAGGAGCTCTGGAGAGTTCATCCTCTGCGAGAAGGCGGCTAAAAATTGTTGAGAAGAAGGAAGGCTTTCATGTTCTGCTTCCCTTTGGAGGGGCTGTGTTTGCTCCCAGCTGAAGGGATGGAGGTGCAGCTGCTGGAGGTAGGTACTGAGCCAGCTGAGGAACCCATGGTGGGAACTAACCTGGGAACGCAAAGCTGGAGTGGGAACTCTGTGCAGTGTCAGGGAATGAGCAGGTGATGTCTTTAGGGAGCCAAAGTGACCGGTTTCTGGTACCAAATCAGGAGCTCTGAGTACATCTGGCTGCTCCCTTGGAGTGCGAGGGTTTGAGGAGCCCCCAGCAAAAGACTCGGTGTCCTCCCCAGTGTCCTGGAGAGTGGGACGCCCTGAGCCCGGTGCTGGAGGTGGCTGGGAAGCGGTGGGTAGGGAGGAGGGCTGGGGTGTAGGGAAACTGTATGACTGGGTTCTTTGTATCAATTAAATCAAATATTGCTGGAATGGATCTGTTTGTTCATAATTTTGCTAGGAAAGTGTGATTCTGATGCAAAAAGATCTTAGCTTAATTTACAATTTAAATTTTTATCTATATAATGGCTTTAAGCTGATTGTGTCTCTGGAAAGAACAAAAGCTGGATGAACTGGGTGAATTCAGAGGGATTTTTGAGTCCCGTTATTTGTCCCTACTCTGTATTTTTCTATGGGAAGTAACGGGAGTGTCCTGAAGACGCACCAAGCAATCCCTTGGTGATGGTCCAGGTGCAGAGAATCCATTGCAGTTCAGCCTGACTGATTTTTAGTCCCTTTTGTGCAATGTGGAAATAACTGTTCTGTTTGATTTCAGGGAAAGGGGAGCACGGAAAGCCGTACCCTCTTACGGAGGAAGACCACGACGACTCTGCTTACAGGGAAAATGGCTTCAACATCTTCGTTAGCAACAACATCGCGCTGGAGCGATCCCTGCCAGACATCCGGCATCCCAAGTACGTATGTTGTTCCCTGGACTGCTCGTTTTAAAGTCTTTTATTTCTGTATATTTTTAAACCACCTGTTTTCCTGGAAGGTCAAATATGAACCCTCAGCCAACAAAAAGTGAGAGTTTTATTAAATAGGAAATGGAAAAATATGACTGTTGTTAAATCACTTGCTCTATTTGTCTTTTAAACTGGCCTCTCATCTGATTAGTAGTAACACATGAAGACTATAGAAGGCCTCTTTTAATTAGAGAATGATTTTCGTGGTGTTTCTGGGTGGTGATTTGTTAGGCAGTGGTAAATAATATTTCACATGGTTTTTCAGGTTCTCGCTTGGTAATAGCTGTGGATCTTTAGGCTGTGGGGCACGGTGACAGGCTGCATAAAATTTTTGGCTAAACGTTTGGACGAGTGTTTCCATAATGTTTCTTTTGGGTTTGTTGTGTAAAGATGAAAGCAACTTCTTTCTGTGGTGTTTTCCCCTTCTTTAATCGGGCACTGTGCAATTAGTGCATGGGCAAAAGGTCCAGGAGTGCATCAACGCTAATGGTCTCCGTGACTGGGTTTGGATTTACCTTTGGGTAATTCCCTTTATCCTACGACCTTTCAGGTGAGGGTGTCTTCTCCCTTCTCCTGTGCAGCGTTGCTGTGGGAGTTGGGGATGGGGACAGAACTCGAGAGCTTCATGGAAGTTCTTGGTGGGTGGAAGGAGAAATATCGTGGCACCTAATGCTTCGTGTTCCATCAGGTGTGGAACTGTCCCTCTCAAAGAATGAGCAGTCTGTAGATCTTTGCGAAAGGAGAGCTAAAAAAAAAATAATTCACAGGAGGAATTAACACAAAATATTTTAAAAATAATCTTTTGTTGGAGTTGTTTTCTATTTGATTGCCGTGTAATGTTTTGAGAAAACCTTGTTTATCTGTTAGTTTGTATATATTAATATTGTTTGCATAGAATTAAGTCAAAAGAAATATTATTTTTTAATGTAAGCCGTATTGTTTAGATACTTTGTTTGCCTTCAACTTTGCCAAGTTACCTGAAACTACTTCTAGAGAGTGCTTCCAAGGAGTTTGAGTTCTGCTGTGTGGCTGCTCAGCATCCCAGCTGTGTCAAATTGCCCTGTTGGCAAAACAAACCTGCTCTTCTGTCTCTATTGAGTGTGTACCATCTGCACAGGGGCTTATTCTACTGATTCCCTGAAAATGTTGGCTAGGATTTGTTTTAAAGAACCAAATAGAATGGTTTTACTGCCGTCAGTAGAGAAAATTCACAAAGTGAACCTTCAAATACAACAAAACCCGAGTGGTGAATCTTCTAGTTTGGCTCAAAAGGTATTTAAATTGGAAGAGCAGCTATAGGAATTTCTGTGCTTTTCTGAAATCACTTCATTGAAAAAAAAATTACTTCAAAATCTTCAAAGAAATTTCAAGTCCCACTTTTAAATAATTGGCTTTCTGGGAAGTATGCAAAGATAGCAGGAACCCAAAATTTACTTTTTTCACTCAAATGAACTGTCTCCTTCTTGGTCTCTTTGGAAACTGGGCTCAGGATTTTGCAAAACTCATCTTCTGGGAGGGGATAAGTGGAACTAAACACTTGCTGAGATGATGGTGCTCTGAGAGATTCAGATTTTCTTTTTTTTTTTTAATAATGTTCTTGGGTTTTTTCTTTAAGTTATATTTAAAGCACTTCACCAAGATGTATTCAGATTGATGCTTCTTTCCTTTTTTTTTTTTAAGACGCTAAAGTGTGTGTGCTGTAAAAATCCCTAGAGAAATGAAAGTTAACTTCTATTTTAAGGTTGACTTAACAGCTTCCTTCTGTCCTTAATGTTTCTGTTGCATCCTTCTAATATCCCCTGTAGTGCTGCTTTTTCTGTCTCTCACAGCCTCACTTGAAGAATGTTTTTTTTCCGTTTCTGAGTGCTCCTTGATGTCTTATTTCCGTCCCACTCTTGTGCAAAAGTCTTCTCACAGTGGATGCTCTCACCAGGTTACATCAGCTAATTCTGTTCATTGCCCAGAATCATCTACTGCCTTTAAGTTAAAAAAACCCAAAAAAAACCAACAAAACCCAAACCCAACCAACCAGAAAAGGTTGGTTTTTTTCTTTAGTTTCAAATTAAAATCTGAAACAGGATTATCATAGTTCATTGGGATTTCAGGACTGATTTAGTAAAAATGAGAGTTCTAGTCACCTGGAGTGGAAGGCAAGGTGAGGAGTTTTGGGCAGTGCTGAGAGCTGGTAATGGAATTACTATTTAAGAGTTAGAAGTTCTGTACCAATATGAAAATAATTTCAAACCCCACAAGAATAGAATTGTTGTTTTTTTTTTTTTCCTTTTCACCTGCCCCAAGCTGCTTTCTGTGGTCTGGAATGCAACAGACCAGATAAAGCTAAGAAAAATGTTGTTTTCTGTTGTAGAGAGACAAATGCTACTTATTCTAATCATTTAGTATAGCACTTACCATTAAGGCTTCTCTCTTCAGCATTATTAAATATTCTGTTGTTCATACCAGTTTCATTCAAACAAACAACACTGGATCTGATTTGCATTTTGACCAGAGCTCAAAGTGGGATTTTAGTGAGGCCTGGGGGAGTGATTCCATCACCTGGTCTAGTGGTGACTGCAAGACCTACACAGGGGTGGGTCCTGTTACAAACCCTGATGTCCTTGTAAACTAGAGCATCCCATGATTTAGCTTTTCATTCTTGAATTGAGGAATTCAAGTTAATTCCTGATAACAACAGAGTTGGGGGCATTATTATAATTTAAAGTCTTCCAAGGTTTTGCTGTGTTTGACTCTGAGTGCTGGCATGAAGGTTAGTGTTCCAAAGGCCGGGGGTGGTGTCGGGGAGGGGGGGAACCTGCTGATCCTGCCAAACCTGTGGTCCTGTGCCCTATGACCACTGTCACAGGGACCGTCCCACACCAGCCCACTGTCACTTTGGTGGCACAGACACTGCTCTCACCCGTTATTTACCCTCCTGTACCCTGTACTGGAGATGGTGTTGGGAGAGGTGTGAGCCCCGTCGCATCCCTGCGCAAAGGATGCAGGAGAAGGGCAGGTAGATCCCAGAGGGAATATCTTTGTTCCTGCAGTAGCTTAACATGCCCTTTGAGATGACAAGAACCTGAGGTTCTCATCCTCTTTCTTCTCCTTTGGCCAGGAAAATGAACCCAGACTTAAAGAGGCTTTTTATGGGTCATGTTAAGGTCTTCCTGACTCTTGAGAGATAATCAGATAAGTCTGCTTAGTGTGAATAAATGAGATTTGAATACATTGATATTTCTGTAATTTTTTCTCTCTCAAAAAAAGTGGTTTGGGAATGTGTGTATGAGTGTATATTAGATAAATTGGGCTGCTTGCTGCTATTTGGGAATTCATAGATTATGAAGTGCAAGGTTTAAGCTAAAACACAGTATTAAGATGCTTCCTGGTATAAGCTTGCTTGTGAGGGATTTTGGGATGGTATAAAATTACTATATGCATTCATGTGTTTTCCCAAACCTAGATTTAATAGATATGGGTAAGTAGGTAAGTTTGTTAAAGCATGTTAAAGAGTGATTATTTTTAACTAATTTTTTTGGTTTTGTTGGATCTTTCCATGAGTGGTGATGGGTTTCATACCTTGCTATTGATTAAAACAAAGCTTTGGAACCCTAATCGTGCTGTGTGTGGTAGGGGCTGTCTGAGGCAAACCCTGGGCTGTGGGTTCTTTGAAGCCACGTGATGCTCCTGGAGAGGTTGTCCCGACAGACCAGAATGGTGTAATGTGACCCAAAGTCCCAAGCCCCAGTTGAGCTCTGAGGAGGGCTGCGCTGCGGGAACCCCACCTAAACGGGCAAAGCCCTGTGGCCTTTGGTTTCCATGGTGTGTTGGTTGGTAGTGCATTTAATAGCAGTAATGTGAACTATTTCTACTGTACAATTTAATCATTCTCGCTATTTTTATGGAAAAAAAAAAAAACCAACAAAGTTTTGGAGAAGGCTTATTTGCCCTAGCAGGGAACAGTGCTGTGACATTTACTGGGGGCCGTGTCCCGCACTGCCTGCCTCCCAGCTGGGAAAATAAAGATTGCTGTCCCCTCCATCAGCTCACACCCAGGGTCATTTCCCAGCCTTGTCAAACGGCAGCAGGAATTACTGGCTCTCAGTGCTTTAGCAGGCTGGGCTGACAGCGCCAGGTTGAGCAGAAGGAGGGTGGGAGGCAGGCTTGTTGCTGGGAATTGGATGCTTTGACTCACTTGGACAATTACGATGTAAATCTGCCCCAGAAAGTGTTTTGTCCTGGTGGCTTTGACCGGGGCTCGTCAGGAGCTGGTGGGTGCTGGGGTTTCTTTAATCACGGGGAAGAAAAGGTCAGATCTGAAAAAGCAGCTCGGCTAAGAGAGCGTGTGATGGCAGAGGCAGTGAAAAAAATGAAGATTTTCAACCTTTTTTTTTTTTTTTTTCCTGTTTCCTCTAACTTTCTCTGGCAGCCTCTGTAACAGAGGGCATTGGAGTTGGGCTACTGCTATGGCCCGCTAAGTGCCGTCCTGGGCTACCTTGCCTCCGAAACGCAGTGAAGGGGTGTCTGCACTTAACTCCTGATGTAACTTCTGCAGTGCTAGTACCTGTCAGAAGAGGTGATGTGATGGAGGAGGTGATGTGATGTGATGAAGGAGGTGGCTGATGTGTGGGAGACCCCCCGCCTGGGGACTGGCCACGGCATCGCTGCGGGCGTCCCTTAATGGGCCTGAAATACCGCTGGGGGTCTCTCCCCAGGCTCAGCCAAATTGGCCGTGTGTTTTTCTGCTGCTCCTGATCTGGAGCCAGCCCCACGCTCCTTCCTCACTGGTTTAAAGCCCACTTTCTTTCATTTGCTCTTCTGCAATGGCAGTGGATTTCTGCATGTTTCTGTTAGCAGAGAAGCAATAAAAATGGAGAATTTTGTGGTTCTGCATACTAAAGTTAGTATGATGTTTTAGGACTACCTCCCCCCCACACTTATAAACTCATCAGGGAATTAAGCAGAGCTATCCCTATACCTTGAAGAAAAAGGATGCTGTTCTCTATTTCTGCCCAGTAGAGCTGACCTCAAAATGGGATCGTAATGGTCTTGGGAGTAACAAATCCATGTAATTGTCACTCCTTTCCACCGCCTCTCTCTTTGCCAGTGGTCCTCTTTCCACTTGTCTTTTATTAGTGCCTGCTGCAAAGAGCTTCCAGGGGATTCTGTGATGGGTTTTCTTTTTCTTCCTCTTCCTCAGGCAGGTTGATATTTCAGGAATAGAGGAGCCTCTCGCTGTTCTTTAACCTTCTACTTCTTCTTTAACCCGTGCTGCTGTATTTTAGGAGGAAATGTCTGAATTACAGATTTAAATCTTATTTTTGAGGAAAGCATCCAAAAACTTGCTTGTTTATTTGCAGCTACATAACAGTTAATATTTTGCAAATAGAATTGTATGAGCTTTTAGTATTTCTTTGAGACGTTTCTTCAGTGTGGCAGCTGTACAAGAAATTGGTAAATATTGATTTCTAAGTGAAGTTTATACAGTGGAAATGCAAACTGAAGCTGAAAATGTATGTAAATCAGCATTATAAGCTATGGCAGTGTTTGATACATGTAGCTGTTCCTTGGGAAGCACAGCAGACAGCCGTGCCTTTATACCTTTTTTCCTTTTTATTGTTGTTGCTTTTGTTTATCTCAAAGCTGGGGTGTTCCTGCTGTGGGGGTGCTTTATTGGGGTGTTTCACCTCCGTATTTAATAAGGGCAGCAGCCCCTTTGGGTATCTGGATGGGGAGTTGCACTGGTTTTGCATGCTGTGGGGGATTGTTTTCTGGAGTTTGTCTCTTACCACAGACTGCTGCTCCAGATCCTGTCTGCTACGGACAGACAGGGTCATTGCAGACTTTGTTTTGCTCCATCCTGTGTTTGAGAATTCTTTCTGATGGGAGGGTTTGTTTTCTGGAAATAGCGCTGTAGAAGATACGTCCTCTCGCATTTTTCAGGAAAAAGCTTGCAGGGAAGGAGAAGCAGCTAATTGCTGTCAGGGTCCTTCAGCTCTGTCGCTGATCAGATTTACTGTACGTTGTAAGAAGTACGGATATTTTAAAAGAGCTAATTACTGTCACGTGAAAGTACTGGTGATTGCACTGTTGCATTTTGTGCCAGAAACCAGGATGGTTGAACAGCCCAAAGGGATGGTGGCGTTTTCAGTATTTTCAGTACACTTACACCATCACTTCCTTCTCTCTCCAGCTGCAAGCACAAGGTGTACTTGGAAAAGCTGCCGAACACGAGCATAATTATCCCGTTCCATAACGAAGGCTGGACGTCGCTCCTGCGGACAATCCACAGCATCATCAACCGCTCGCCGGACAGCCTGATCGCAGAGATCATCCTGGTGGACGACTTCAGCGACAGAGGTAGGGGCTGGGGGTCCTGGGGCAGCGACCTGGGGGTCCTGGGGATGCTGGAGGGAGGAGGGGAGCCGGGAGGTGGTACCCGTGGGCTGAGTCACCTGCCCCAGCGGCTGCTGGCCTCTGCTTGCATGGCATTTGGGATGCTCTCTTCCCAAAATACTGCTGTTGGAGGGTTTCCACAGCTTTCCCTTCGGCTTCACTTTCACTCATAAAAACCTGGGAACTTTGACCATTTTGGACACAGCGCGTTAGATTTTAATGGTGGGATTTTATTGAGTTAAAAAGCTTCGTACAGCGGTACAAAGTAGCCTTACAGAGAAATGAGACTTTGGGGAGGGAATGGGGAAAACTGCTTTAGAATAGGTAATTGACGTTTGTCATCTGTGGATGGTAAAATTAAGAAAACTGCAATCACTTAGTGACCTCTGCCCTCATTATGTCTTGGATGCAACAGGAGAAATGAACGCTCAGTTCATTTAACAATTTCTTTGGAAAAATTCATCCATAAAAATGATATGGAACCGGGAAATGTGGTTTTTTTTTTAAATCTCTGTATGTTTTTTAGGACTTTAATAATGCAGAGCTTTGACTTTTCTTTTTTTTTTTTTCTGTGGTTTGGGGGGTTTTTTAGTTTTTTATGGTGAAACATGAGTAGCTGAT
>JAOQGM010000031.1:77524718-77537515 GCA_027564225.1 Gallinago stenura | reverse complement strand
GGACAAATTTAATAAAAATCCCTACATGAATGCAAAAAAAATCATTTGTGACAGAAAGAAATGTAGATTTGAATATAGGTACCCAAAGTTGCAAAGTATCTTTATTCTTTTTTTTTTTTTTTGGAGGTTTATATACTTAAAAATGCAGGACTGTGAGGGAAACGAATTAATGGAATTATTTCCAACTCTGTTCCAACAAAAGTAACACGTGTTGCCATGGTTTCCATTTGGGTGAACACAAACGGCCCAGTGGTGGGGCAGTGGAGAGGTGAAAGGGAGCTGATTCTGGGGTTCACGGGAGTTTTCCACACGGGAAAGGAACACATTGTCACTGGCTGGATTTGTATTTGATGATGCGGGAATTTGCTTTGGTTCCTCTGTTAATCTCCGTGCTGTGATGATACGGGATACTGAGCGTTGTTTGTGTGATTAGAATATCCTCCTGGGACAGAAAGGCGGGGGGGGGGGGAAATAGTAGGAGAAAGAAGGCAGAAGCATCTCTGAAAACGGGGTGTTCCATGTGCCCAGTGGCTGGTGTGTGAGGTTAATGAGCTGGGGTGAAGCTGAGACTGCTCCTGGCCTGGCCATCTCTGGAATTGTCTCCCACCATAAATACCTGCCACGGGAGAGCTGTGCTGATGTGTCTCCACTACCCACATAAGATGTCCTATGGCTGGAAGCTTATCCAAGAGGGAAACCTTCCAAAATGCTCTGCTGTGCGGTAGGATAGAGGGTGTCCAGTGATGAGAGGTGAAAAAAATGAGATAAAGGTGCACAGAAATCTGTTCCCTGGACTGACTGAGCACTCAACTGAAATTATTCATTTGGAAAAATTAAGGCTGATTCTGTTCCAGCATTACGGATGAAGACAGTGTGTCAGGGCTGTAGTGTGTGCACATGGCTGGTGAACCCCTGCCCCTCGGTGCATGGCTGGTGACCCCCTGCCCCTCAGTACATGGCTGGTGACCCCCTGCCCCTCAGAGGAGCTGAGTGCAGTGCCCAGCAGCTCTCTGGAGGGACCCGCCATTCGGAGCCCACCAGAGACCTCCTCTCCACGTTGAAACAGCACAGAATGAGGATAAAGCCAGGCTGTGCAGACTGAATTTGGAGCACGCTTACTCCCGTGGCAGACATGAGGAGCGGCGTTATCTTTTTCATCGCTGTATTTTGTGTATCACGTTGGGAAGAACTTGGAGAGACGGTGGGTGTTCCACCAGCACCTCCACCCAAGTGTGGTGTCACAGCTCGCTGGAGCTGACTCTGGGTACTGCTGATAAAAGGAAATGCCAGATAAGAGGAAAATTAATGCTAATAGAAGTCCTTGGGTAAGGCTTGGTACCTGATTTAGTTCTGAAATACTTGAAATGGTCACTTTATTTTTTTATTATTTTTTTACTAGGAACAAACTGAGAGTATCTGTGTGGAACTGTAATGGAAATGGCAATTAAACAAGTGTATGCTTTTGCAAAATGGGATTTTTATTATTCCTCCCCAGCTCCTTTCCAGGTTTTTCCAAAATGAGCGGTTTCTGGCTGCTGCGGGGGGCAGTCGGGAGTACCCCCCCTCCCACCACAGGCAGCTCCAGTGCCCCCGGCTGTAGGGGTCAGACCAGCCGTGCCAGAGTAACCTGGAAACACACTTGTACTTGTCACATACTTCCCTGACTTGGTTAAATAGAAAATCAGTTCCACTTCTGAGCACCGGTGGGGTGGGAACACAAGGGCTGTGTACCCCTCTGTCCTCCCTGGGTCACCCCCCGGGGGATGCTGCTGGCCGGGTCCTGCTGGGGCTGCCTCCTCCTGGGAATGGGCCAGGAACGTCTGAGAGCGAGCCCAGGCGGTGGCCATGGGCAGCCTGTACTTGGCCAGCGTGTGTCCTCTGGGTCCCCACTTCTGAAAGGGTTTATGCCCTAATCAGACCTCAAAAGGCATCTGAGAGAGATTCTGAAATAAATCAGTATATGTACTCTGGGTAGTCTTGAAATAGGAATAGCGTGTTTATTCATGTAGTAAATTAATTGCATTCTAAGTTATATGTTCCCTTTTTTGTATTTTCTACTATGCATCTCAGCTTTGATTTACATTTTGTTAAGGTTAAATTGAATTATTGCTGTAATGAAATTATTTTGGAATTCTTCATGTGGAATACTCAAATTTAATTTCATAAATAGGAAAGAAAACTTCTAAACATGAGTAAACATTGGTTTCTATATTGGCTTTTCTCTCAAACATCAGCTGTTTACTTTCCACTCGAAAAAGCATTATTATGTTGCAGTGATATTAAACAACTTGACAAGAGACTTGAACAATTAGCTCACGGTTACCTTCTTCAGCTAGCGTAATTAATGAACTATGGAAAAGATGCATGTTAGGAGCTGAAATTTGGAAAACATACAGTCCTTACACATTTTCCTACGTTCCTTCCTCTGATAAGTTTCAAGAAAATTATTTTTATTATTTTTTTCAAATGTCAAAGTTGATGCTGTTCATTAAGGGATCTTGGGAATCTCATTGGCACTGAGCACTTCTTGGGTCATACTCCGAAGGCATCACTTCCCCAGCTGCAGCCAGCACTGCAGTGTTAATTAGCTGTTACATCTTCATTTGGTGCTCTGTCTCCTGGATGAAGTGTTCAGCGTGAAAGGCAGCGGTCAGGTGCTGTGGGACAGCAGTTGGGGTCCATCGCCTTGGACCTCTTACACCTTGTCCCCCTCAACTGATGACACTTTCTGCTCTGGGTGGCTGGTGGCTGTTTGACACCAGGAGCACAGCCCTGAGATCTTGTAGACTGCTTCAAGTCACTGCCTCTCAAGAGCTCACCAACCAGACCTTACCTTCCTATCAACATGAAAGGTTCCTGCCAAACATGAGTTGTCTCTTATTTAGAAGCTTTCTTTTAATTTCAGATTGGAACTTATTCATGATGTTTTTCATGCCCGACTGTTGTTTCAGTGTTATTCTTACTTGAAATAACTCATTACCTCCTGGTTGTGCACAGAAAGGACTAGCAGCTCTTCCTTTTCAAAGCTAAATGCAGTTTAATAAGGTGTGAGAAGCTTTTGCATTAACATCCTAGTAGTCTTTCCCAAGATGGTTGTTTGTTACAGTCAGGGTTGTCTTAATTGCAGCGTTTGAGTTCACCTAAGTAGGCTTTAAAAATACATTTCCCCTTTTCTGAACCAGGCTTTCAAGTCAGCTTATACTCACCATGCAGAATAGGAACAGGCAGTAGCCATGTGCATGTTGTGAGTTTTATGGATCTAAAGAATCACAGAGTCATAGAATTGTCTAGGTTGGAAGGGACCTTTAAGATCATCTAGTCCAACATCAACCAACTCCAATTTAAAAAAAACCAAACAAACAAAAAAACCCCACAACACAACCAAAAAACCCCCATCACTAACCCATGTCTCTAAGCTCAATGTAAACCTGTCTTTTAAGTACCTCCAGGGATGGTGCCTCAACCACTTCCCTGGGCAGCCATTCCAATGCTTAATAAACCTTTCTGTGTAAAATTTTTTCCTAATATCCAATCTGAACCTCCCCAGGCACAACTTGAGGCCATTTCCTTTTGTCCTATCTCCTGCCACTTGGAGATAGGGATATATATAGGTCACTTGATAGAAGACAGAAGAAGATAACTTTAGAAAGGCTGTTATGTTATTTTACTGTTTAGAAATGTTTAGTGGTTTATCCTCCCCTCCTGTCCTGTTTGCAAAATGTAACTGCAGATGTATTGCCATGCTGTAAACGAGCTGTTCTTACCCTGTTTGGTCTCTGGCACCAAACTTGACGTGGAGGTAAGAGGTGCTGGTGGGCAGCGTAAGGGAATCTGGGAGAACCCAGGCGGGGGCTGGAGATGGTCACTTGTAAGAGCCCTTTGACGGCAGAGCTGTGGCAGTGACAGCCCTCAGCTGGGCACGGGGGTAAATACTCACTTCTAGTCATTTCCCTGGGAGGTGGCTGGGAGACCAGTCATTTGGTTGCCAACTACATGAGGTTTTTTTCCCCAAGCGAAGTCTCTTCTAGACTGCTGCTTCTACAGAGGATTCCTGGGCAGTGTTTAATTTCCAAATCTTAACAGGAGCTAGAGAAAGAAACATCCTGTAAGGAGTTCAGCAAAGGAATGCCTTCAGAGCTTTACAGGTGAGGAGCAAAGGTTGGTGCTGTGCTATTAATTTGGTGACCCTGGCGCAGTCCAAAGCGTTTCAAGAGCTCTAATAGCTGTCCTGACCTTGCTTCAGACATAAAGTAAAACAGAAAATAATTTTGCTTTCCATTAAAGCTCTGGTATATTCTATTTCTGTCAAAACAAACAAATAATAATAATAAAAAAGCCCATAGAATATTTTCTATGAGTATTAAGAGCAGCAATTCATTTGTATTCATTTAATCTCGATGCTTTTCTGTTGAAATAACACAATACATAATTTGACAGCATTTGTTTCTGATGATTCTTCCCTGGCTAATGGCAAGCGGTTTTACCGTCATCTGTATTTATTGAATTTATTTATCCTGCATAAATGAAGGCCCTGTTGCCAAAAGCATCTATTCTGGTTAGTGTTGTATGTGTTTATGCAGATTTTTATTTTGTGCAGTCAGAAATCAGAAGTGCACTTACGCGTGTGTGCTGCTGGTGTCTCACAGGGGGTGTTAATGACGAATGGAACCGTCTCCTTACAAATCTTCTTGTGCAGAAATACAATTATAATTTTGATTAGCTTGAAAAGGAATGTTCTGTTGCGCTCAGAAATCACTATCCAGACATCTCTGTCAACTTTGGGGCTTTTTCTGTCTGTGCTGTTTTCCCAAGCTGAGCCGGGGCACCTTTGGGGCAGCTGGGTGCTTTCTGAGGAGTATAGTGGCTGAGGGCTTCGGTGGCTCCGTCACGCACAGTTTGTCCTGTAATGGTGCTGATTTGCAAAAAACACATGAATAACTTATATCTAGCAATTATAAAGGATTTATTTTAATAGGACTGGGTCAAATCGGGCTATCTAAATTAGAACGAGTTGCACGTATGGTGGGAGGATTTGGTGAAGAAGAGAGGGCCAGAAGCAAGGTGGTTTGGTACGTGCCATGGGCTTGGGGGCATCTCCTCTGCCTTCCATGAGATAAACCTTCCATGAGTCAGGTTAATGATTTTATTTTATTTTTTATTATTTTTCCCCTTTTTATCCCGTTTCACGCTTTTGCATTGTGAGAGTATGTGCTTTGAGTTTGTCAGCTTGGGGGGGCTGCTGTATAATCCCACCGGACACAGAGAGCTCACGGGGGCAAACACATCTCCAGGTTTTATTTACGCCCAGTGACTCGGCAGCCTTTGTCCAGCTGCTGCAGGAGCCCCCAGCTCTGCCCCCCACCCCAAATTCAAGCAACAAGCACGAGGACAAATCTGGGGGAAGATAGTTGTGGGGGGGTTGGGTTTGGGTGATGGAGAGAACCCTCCTAATGCCCCCCATAAGACAAGGTGCAAATCCCTGCCCCGCACTGCAGGACACGGCTGGGGTGGGCGCCGGGGGCTGGGCTCAGCGTTGCTCTTGGCAGAGAGATGGGGGCTTGGTTTGTGGGTTTAAGATACATCAGCTATTTCTCTTACTGATAGATCAGGATACTTTTCTACAGTGTTTTCTAGCTCTGAAAAAAACTTCCTCCCTCCGTTTCTACCTCATTTAATTGCAGAAGGGACCCAGCTCTCTTGCCTGGAGGTGTTTGGAGGGATGGGAGCCCTGGGATGGGATTTTTCTGCTGTACCCAGTGGAGCACTTGCCTGCTCAGTCCGGGATCTTATTGTAAGAAGTGTAAGGTGTGATTGTTGGTGCTTTTCTTTAGGGATCTCTAAATGTTCTGATGAACTCATTAATGATGACTGCCTGGAGGGAATGCAGCCCGTACAGTGGCTGGAGGGGACAGGGGTGTTCCAGGAGTGGGGAACCTCTCTGGGCACCCTCTCTACCCAGTGATATTAAAGGCCCAAGTACTGTTTGAGTTTTCTTCCTGACAAAAATGAAATTATCTATGTCTTCTGCGTGAAAGCTGCATAACATAACATCCTTCAGGTTGGACATCAGTATTGATGGAGAAGGCGAGTCAATACCAGAGATTTCCCCCTGGGCTGGGGTTCCTGTAGCAGCTGGTTCTGCTGCAGCCCCACGGAGCAGCCAGAGCAGCCGTCCTCTCCTCCTGCAGCGGTTCCTCTGGCTCTGGCACGCTGTTTCTAGGCAAAAAGGAAGGATGCTCATGTTTAAGACAACTTTGTAAATATTCTGACCTCGTAAAGTTTCTTTTTAAAAAAGCATCGTGCAGTTCTAGCAGTGAGCGACGGTGCCTTAGAGCCAAGTACAACTGATTTATTGAGATGAGAATTGAGAAAAAAAGCAAACTCCTCGAGGGTCTTGGTTCCCGAGTGCGTTCTGTGAAGTGGTCCCAGGTGCGTGGGGAGAAAGCAGACAGGTGCCTGGTGGTGCAGGGGGGGGGGACAGCCCCTCGGAACTGATGTCACCCTCCTCCTCCTCCGGTCCTCACCCGGCACCTCCTCACCGGGAGAAGCAGCCGTGCATTATGGTAATAAATGGAAAAATGAAAATAAGCTAAACTTGCACTTGAGTCTAAAGCACTGCTGTCCTTGAATGGATTTGAAAAGACTGACTCAAGTGCCTGCTCCTGATCCGCAAACCTCCTCCTCTTTTCCTGTCGGCAGTTTGATATTAATTAGAGGAAATAGATTCTGTGCTGCAAAGTGTAATTCCTCCTGAAAGCAGCGGCACAGGAGGACAAACCCAAACCCCTGCCTCCGGGCACAGCCTCAGGAATAGCACCTGGAGTGTCCTCCTCTGAGCTGCTCCATGGCCCTTCCTCTGCCAGAGAAGTGAAGATGCAGTGGGGAGGTCGGGGTGCTGGCAGTGAGCTCGGGGGTACCCCCGTTCAGCCCCCCGTGCTGAGCCCTCCATCCCCCCTGGGTGTGGGTGGGCAGTGCTGCTGGTCGGGGTTGGAAGGCAGCTGGGAGTGGGGGCTTCTGAACCCAACGAGCCTTGTCAATGGCACAAGTTGAGGGAATTACAGAATCACAGAGTCCTTATGGTTGGAAGGGACCTTTGAGATCATCAAGTCCAACCACAAAAGGAGAGGGGGAAAAAAAAAAAAAAGAACTCACAGAAACAAACCACAGACAGACACAACCCAACAACCCTGCACATCTACATGTTTCTTAACCCCTCCAGGGCTGGTGACTCCACCACCTCCCTGGGCAGGCTGTTCCAGGGCCTGGCCACCCTCTCAGGAAAGTCATTCTTCCCGATATCTAATCTAAACCTCCTCTGCCCCAACTGAAATTTAACTGATTCTAGAACCTCAACAAGAAATGTAAGCTAATTTCTTCTTCCCTGCTCACGTGTCCTGGCTGCAGGAGAAATGCTGCTGAAAGGGGCATTTTGTGTGTTCTTCCCTATTTCAGCAGAGGTGGGTGCCCCCGAGGGGAGCCGTGTCTCAGGGTGGGTGTTGTGCCCCAATGGCCCCACGTGGCCAACATGGGGGAAAGGGATTAACGGGGCGGGTAACAAATCACCTGCACATCAGCCCTTCCTTCCTGGTGTAAGACTGAAAAAGTGCAGGGGCTAATTAAAATAGGTAGGTGAGGCCAAGAGAAATCAGAGAGATGCAAAAAGGCTCATTTCTGGGTCTCTGGGGATGATGTAAGATGCCGTTCTTCCCTGGGTTTCTGCGTGGCATCAGGGGCCGAGGGGCTGTCGGGGGGATTGCAGCGCAGTGATTGATGGGGAGGGGAAGGAGGCAGGGGTGTAACTTCGGTCCCAGCAGGCGTGTTGTGCCGTGGTGTATCGCCTGTTTTACAAGGAAGGCTTAGGGTGGATTGATTATGCATGAGGCAGGGTAAGCCAGAAGAATTAGCCAAGAGAGTATAGTGTTCTTCTAGACAGCTTCCTCTTAAAATTGAACCAAAAAAAATATCTATGCCAGTGATGATAATGAAAAGCAAATAACCCTAGGGTGAAACTAGCGAGAAATTTATTGTGTGGAAACAAGAAGAATTAAGCTGTCTTTGCATTCGTTGTGACAGAGACATGTTGACAGGTGGATCTGCCTGAGGCTTGTCCCTTCTGTGGTGGGCAGCCTTGGGGGGCTGCTGGGTACGGTGGCATCTGGAGAGCAGAGTATGAGCGGAAGCTTCACACTCGAGTCAAGCAAAAATTAAAGTACAAGACAAAATAGAATATAACTAATTTTTGGGAAACACTTATAATCTCTCTTGGACATTTCAAGTTACCCCTTTTCTGTTGAGCAATTTGGTGGAAGAAACTTATTTTTAATTGGAGCATGTCTTAGAGGAAGAGAGGATTATTTTTTTTTAACGTCAATCCTGTTTTCAGCTTTTTTCATTGTCTTTCAGATCTGTCTTGAATTTCTTTTCTTGATATTGGACATCTGTGAGCGTATTTAACTATCTTTCTTGTCTGCCTGGTGTTTTGATATCCTCACTAGATTTGCTTTGCCAGTGTCATAATCTAATTTCGTTTTTGTTTTTCCAATCATTCTTTGATGGGGAAACCAGCATCTTTTATCTAATTGAGCAGAATGAGCTTGACCTCCTTAAGATTCCCGTAGCTTTTTAGGATGGTCTCGTGGCAGGGAAGGCACCTCATTGACCGCTGTGGGACATGGAGCCAGCAGAGGAGATGGTGCGTTTGAGAAGCCTCATGCTGAGCAGGTGTCTCTGCTGGTGGTACCAGCTGGGGGTACCAGTGATGTTCCCCGGGCACAGAACGCCTTACGCCAACCTCTCACTGTTGGTGTAGTGTGAGCAGGGACAGAGGTTTGCAGTGGGAGGGTTCCCAGGTGGGCCTCCAGATTTCCTTACATCTACACGTGCTTTGTGCGTTGAAGTTCTCGGTGCTCCCTGGCGCTGTGAGGGGGTCTCCTGCCTCACCAGCACATCATTCCTCAGCAATTAGAGATGTTCGTTTGGGGTGCTCAGAGGGGCATTGGGGCAGGGAAAGAAAGACGTGCTGGCTGTGGGATGCAGTCAGGAGATGAGTGGGAAGTGCGGTGTGCTCCAGGGGCACAACACAAGCCATGGATAATAAGGGAAGTTTAAATTATTTTTGCACAATTTCTTGGACAAGGTTGGGGTCTTCCGGGTACATTTTGTTACTCTCCAATACCCGCTGCCTCGGGAATGTGGCTGTTGTTGAATGACTCTGCATTTCTCTGTTCCTTTTGTTTCACAGGCCAGGGCAGGTTTAGCTTTGTCTCAGTTCTGTAGGGGTTGCAGACCCTGAGGAAACAGGTTTGGGTGGGCATGGCCCTGGTGGTCACTGGAGGAGCCGGGGCAGGGCACACCTTCTCCTGAAGCCGGTTTTCAGGAGGAGGAGACACCTCAGGATGACATTTCCCCCCAGTTCTAATACCTGGAGTGTGGCTGTTCTGCTGGGACGGCAGCTTAGGCGAGTACCAAGTGCTGGGAAAAAGTTAATAAACGCTTTTACGCTAATCAAACTGCCCAGTCTGGGGTGATACAATCTTCTAAAGGGGTTCCCTTAATTGTTTAAGGCAAGATAAACCCTGGGGCGGATCGCTAGGCTCGTGGAATTGCCCTGGAGGGGAAGGGCAGCAGCAGGGAGAGCGAGCTGCTCCCAGGATTTGGGTGATCTCACTGGCGCTGCATTAATGACTGCCGGCTTCTGCTTACGTCTGTGTAAAAGCCAGGTCTGAAAAGAATTTGATAAATGAAAAGAGCAGATTATGACCAAAGGGTTAAAATGGTTATTTTGGTCATAGAACTGTAGTTGAGCACTGGAATTGGTTCTAATAGACTAAATTATTCAAATGTGAGTTAAATTTTTCCATAAAGTAGATGTCACAAGGAGTGACACTGGAGGATATTTGTGAATCCACAGAAACAGCAGCACAGCATGACCGATGTTAGAAAGTAAGTGAATAAATGAGAGGGCTTTCACTTTGGTGCACTTGATCCTTAAACCCAATTATCGCTGCCTCCTCCTTTCCTCGCTCCTTACAGAAATCTGTTTAACTCCAGGAATCTGTTTAACTCTCCCCGGGTCTCACAGCAGCCCTGTGTGTGTTGCAGGGGAGTGTGACGGGGCAGGGGAGATGGGTGGGAAGGAGGAGGGGTGATGGAAGATGGGGACCACTCTGGGCTGGGGGTGCTGGGCTCCATCCTCCCCAGCGGGTGCTGGGAGGCAGCGTGGGCTGGGACCAGCCCGGGACGTGATGGGCTCCAGCGGTTCTGGCAGACACAAATTGGTGACAGTAAATTATTTGAGTGGTTTTGGTGTCCCTAATGGCTGCTCTCACAGCCTTCCCGCAGGGCTGGCAGGGTGTTTTCATGCTGGCTATAGGTCAGGGCTGAAGTGAGAAAAGGCAAGGAAAAAGTAAGGGACAAAAAGCCATAATAAACTCTTGACATTATCAGTGGTTAACTTTCCTCTCAGACCATTACGGTTACTTAAAGCATCTCCTGGCTTTTAAAGCACATACTTCCATAGCACTTAATTATATTTAGCGTATGATGTTGTATAAAGTATACTGAAATCTGTAATGCATTGCAATTTTAACCAGGCAGCAAGAAGCTGTAGGTGTGTTTCCTATCCAGCCAGCGTCTGGCAGCCTGGGGGCTGCAGACAGGTGTGATTCCTGCAGTAACTGCGGGCACACCTTGGGTGGTTGCTGTCAGATGGGTCACAACAGCATCCCCTCTGCTGTGAGGGGATGTTGGGTTGAGCTTGTTTAGATGTCCTGGAAGCTTTCAGGACAGGGAATAGAAGTTATGTTCTCTGCACAGTTTCTGCAGCTTTGTGCTTTCATCCAAGGATCTCCTCGTTTTGTTTGGGGTTTGTTTGTTTGTTTCTTTAAACTCTAAATTTGCAATGATACTGCAGTGTGCCATGAAATGCTTCTGGTCCCAAGTTACACGGGAGAAGAAAGTAGACTTTTGAGTAAAACACAGGTTTTATTCCTTTCCATTCCTGTCTGTTCCTAAAGGCTTTTACAATAATGCTGCAGTTTGGGGCAGTTGTCAGCTTGTCCGTGTTTGTGGAGAAGTTGTGACAGCTCGGGGGGGGCAGGAGAAATTAAAATAGCTAACCCTCTGGGGGGGCTGAATTCAGCAGTGTGTGGGCACCTGCTGCTGGCGTCGCTGAGTGAATTGCTCCTGCCTCTCAGAGTGATCGTCACTCCAGGCATTAACTCAGACCTGCCTTTTAATGTTTCTGAAATGATCTACTGAGACTTACAGCACCTGCATTCCCTTGATGCTTTTGGAGGCATTTTATGCTCTAGGTGGTTCTGAGATGCCCATTAATAACAGCAGCAGCATCCTTTCAATAATGGCAGAAATTACAACAGAAGGGAAACTTAATTATGTTGTTTGTTTTTTTTTAAGAAATGCGCTGTTAAACTATCCTTGAACCTATGTTTTTAATGCTTCCCCACAAAGGTTTTTAGATGCACACAAACATCTCAAGTGAACAGATGGGAGTACTGCCCCAGCAGGGAAAACTAACCACAGAAAGGAATGCCAGGGGCCCCTCCAGGGCTGAGCTCCTCAGGGAAGGTTCATCCCAGGTGGGATCCTGCAGCCTCTCGCAACCAAGGGCTGATTTTGGGGGGGTTGTGTTTGCAGAGACAAACAGAGCGTGGTCCTCAGCTCAACTGGTGCTCGTAGGGATTGTTGCAAAGCACATAAAAATGTAAAGTAATGGGTTACCTCACAAGCAATTAATATTATTTGTGTCTCTTAACACGGCTGATAGCAATGGCTGGAATGTTAAAGTGTGCCTTAGCTCGGAGCGAGGCGTCTTGTGCGGCAGTTGTGCTTTTCTCTTCATGAATTATTTAATTGCTTTCTCATTTTGTGTGACAGGTGGTACCTTCTTGGAAATGCATGGACTTTTCCATGGAACTAGCTTGCAAAATTCTCTAACAGTGTGTGTGCTGAGAAGGGTGGTATTTTGAGTCCTAAAGCAGTTAACCATTCCCGGTCCGTGCTGGTGTTACCCTTCTGCCCCCAGCTGTGCCCTGTGGGTGGGAGTGGGGACGTGTGTGGCATCACCTTCTGCAAGCACTTGCTTTAGGATTGGATCATGGTTTGGAAGCCACGTTTAATTGCAGTTAATTCCCTATTTAGCTACATACAGACTTTAATTCCTGGCCTCAGATCGGTGAATATTGCTCGTTTCATCTTGTCATTTCCTATGATTAATTGTCACAAAGCAGGCAACCAAATTTATTCCAGTTGGGACACATGAGTCACAAATTTTGGGAAGTGAAAAAAGCCAGTGTGTACATTAAAGCATCCTCTCTCCCTGGTTAGTGACTCGTGTTTGCCTGGTGAAGATGGCAGCCAAATGGTTAACGTGAATGACTTCCTTTATGGTAAGAAAAAGGGAAAGAATTACTGCATTTCTGACCTGCACTTGGGAGAGATGAGGAGTAGAAACACAGCAGCAAAGCAAGTTGGGACATTTTGCAGAAGAATTTGGAGAAGCTTCTCTGTGTTTGACACAGGGTCTGTCCTCTAGGTCTGACACAGCACGAACAACGTGCATCAAGGGTAACGTCAAAGGTTTGGGGTTTTTTAATCCTTTGTCATTATAGAGTGATAGAATCATAGAATGGTTTGGGTTGGAAGGGACCTTAAAGATCGAGTTCCAACCCCCTGCCCTGGGCAGGGCCACCTCCCACCAGCCCAGGTTGCTCCAAGCCCCATCCAGCCTGCCCTTGAACCCCTCCAGGGATGGGGCAGCCACAGCTTCTCTGGGCAAC
>JAOQGM010000031.1:77506599-77519658 GCA_027564225.1 Gallinago stenura | reverse complement strand
AAGAGACGAGTTGACATGGTGCTCGGGGATATGGATTAGTGTTGGGTGGTGTTTTGTGTGGTGTGGATGTGGTGGTGTTGTGTTTTTGGGGTGGGTTTTTTTTCATTTTTTTATTGGTTGGACTAGACGATCTTAAAAGATCCCTTCCAACCTAGGTGATTCTGTGAAATCCTGCACCCAGGAGAGAGAAACATTTCAGAAATGTTTTATAAACTATAGCAGGAAGGGACTGTTGTGCTTTCTTGAGGATGTGCAAACCCAGAGCCCCTGCGAGAGGCTGCCCATGCCCCTGACCCCCAGAGCCGTCGCTGGGCAGAGCTGGCCCCATCCCCATCCTTTGGCGGTGTCCTTAGTGGAGCTTATGGAGAGTTTGTGCTGCGTGAATCTCGGCTCCTTTTCGATCAGAAAGAATCATGACTAGTATGTAGCTGATCTTGCACATTCAAAAATATTCCGTGCTTTAATTATGCTGACTTTATTGAAGTGCTAAAGGCCGCAACAGGCCCGGGAACAGCACGGAATACAGCCCATTGCAAACAGCAGCCTAATTTGTTGATTTCAAAGTGAGGTGTAATTATATTGCTTCATTTGCTGAGCAAATCATAGGAGAGCTTCCCTAAATCAGCCTGATTGTGTAATGAAGAGCTAATTACAAACAGCAGTGTTCCTGCAGTGAGTTGATGGTGACTGCTAATGCCAGGCTGGCACCGGTGTGACAATGGCTCGTTAGGACATTTACAAAGGCACCAGTGGGACCCTGCCCAAGGCACAGCAACTGCCCTCCCTTTCCACAGGCCACAGTGATTACCTCTCTCCCTTCCATTCTTACTGCTTAAAAAAAAAAAACCCAAACCACACCACAAAGAAACCCTACCACGCTTTTGTCACTTCTTCTTGGTAGGGATTAAATGGCACTTTTCTAGAAAGGTCTGTGGTAAGACAGAATGACCTGGAAAACATTCTTCTGAACTTCTAAGGCAGATGGAAGCTGTGGTCTGACCAGAAGCCTTCTCCATTGGTGGCCACTGGAGGTCTGCTGTGGCCTGTCGCCGCTCCTTTTCTCCCGCTCTGCCTTCCCCGCGTGGGGCCGGGGACACAGGGCCCAAAGAGGGTTCCTGACACAGTCGTGTCTGTGTCAGCCCTCTGACGGTTCAAAGATTGCACATTTCTCCATTATAATATGTATTTTCCTGTTTCAGTTGACATTACTTAATTCTAAATTGTGTTTACTAAATTATGTTATTGTCAACCCATGGAAGCAGACAGATGAACTGGTCACTCTGCACGTTCTCAGCACAGAATAAGTTCTCTAGTTCTTCTGAAGTTTCCATTAATCTTTTGGTTTTTATTAATTTCTTTGAGTCCCATGAAGCATACTTTCTTATAGGTGCTTTGAAGCAATCGGAACTATCTCTGCTCTGCAGGGAGGGACTGGGAGCCACAAACAGTCGCGGTTCTAGGAGATCACTAAATAGATCAGTAATCACACAAAGAAAGAGTAATTTGGGTCTCTTTTTTTTTTTTTTTTCTTTAAATTTCTCTTTTAAAAAGGCTGTTGTTACAGTTATTCAAAAAATTCAGTCCTCTTTATGGAATTGTGTTATTTGGGAACTTCTCCTGCCAGATTCCTGGCTTAAAGGCCTTGTTACCTGATTTCACAGAATAGGCAAACTCTTCCTACAAACAATATACTTTCCTGCCTGCCTTTTCTTTCTTCAACACAGCATTATATAGAATAAACTTTAAAAATATCTCATTTCATGTTTTGCCATTAGTGAATATAATAGTTTAACATAGTTTTCTTTAGACTTAGAAATGGAATGGGCCTTTATATGCAGGTGGACTCCAATGCTGGGTTATTCTCCTGCACCGGGGCCAGGCAGGGGGTTCCCCCGTCGTGGTCCCCATCAGCGCCCGGCAGTGTGTGGCTCTGCTCATGGGAGCCTGGGGAAAACCACGTGGAGAAGTCTCAGGGAGTATTTCTGTGGGTTGTTTCCTGTGGACAGGCTTGGTTTGACAAGGAAACGGGTGCAAACATGCAAAGTCTGCCTTTTTGCAGCATCCACGGTGCAGCTGGAGAGCGAGGGGCACCTCCAGAGCAGGAGGTGTGACAGCATCTCCGGGGTTTGGGTGCCCAGGGTCCTGCTAGAAAGCCATCCTGTTTGGTTTTTTCACCCACGAAGCAGGATGGTATCTACTTTTAGAACTCTTGGGGCTGTACGCAGAAGACACTGAAGGCATTTGGGAGCAGAAGACACTGAAGGCATTTGGGAGCATGTTCTCTGCTCGTTGGCCACTCTAATGAGCTCAGGGCTCCTCTACCAGCCCACAAGGTGCAGTTTCCCCCTTTGGAGGCTACTGTAGCTCACAGCAGCACCACAGATGACTCCAACGTGACAACATCCGCATGTTCTCCTGTAAGAAACCCTGCTCTTGGCTCTCACTTTCCGTAAGCTCCATGGCAGTTTGGTGGCCACCACTTCCAGCCATCTGCCTGGGTGGCACGCAGCCCGTTTCCAATAGGTGCCAAATAAACATGTTTTTAGCCGGAAATCTTGTGCGATACCACAAATGCCAGCTGGGCTACGGAAAGGTCGTGCCTTGTGACAGTTTTGCTGAGCATCTCTGTACACTTCGTGATGCCTGTTGGCACTAACGCCCCACAAAAAGAGGATTTTTCTCCACAGTGAAAGCGGGCACCTGTGCCTGCCCACGAGGCAAATACAATTGTAGGAGTGGCCTCGAGTAACAGAATTTGTCAGAAAACAAATATACAAAAGTCTTGTAGCAATTCCCTGTGATTAGTCTAATTCCAGAGTGCATTAGTAAATGAAAGAACAGGACACAGATTTCAGACTTTTCAGAGAAATGGGTAACTGGTCATGAAACCAGCAAGTGCTCCCTCCCTCCCACCAGCTCCCAGCTTTGGGCTTTGGCTGTGGTGGGAGAGAAAAGGGATATTGCAGCTTTGACATTTGTCACGCAGCTTAGTCATCTTTACTGCACTCAGTTTAATTGGACTCTTAATTCAGTTCTGCAAAGTTGTAACCTTTGGAAAAATATCTGATTGATAAAGTGAAATGTTCTGCTTTGTGTTTGGTTTTCGCTGTGATGCCTGCCTGCCCTAGCTGATGGTTATCCTGTTGTCCACGAAGCTAAGGGATAGAAAGGCCTGATTGCCCACATAGAAGCCTTCAGACAGAAAGTGTTGACCAATCTGGGACTAGGACCTGATCCAGTTGTTCCCAGGCTCCCCTCTGGGAAGGAGTGTAGAAGGCACGGGGGCCTGCTCTCCACCTCCTGACCCAAGGGCAAGCTCTCCCTGACGCTCCTCTCTGACCCTGGCCTTCCTGCAGCAAAGAGCCCAGTGCCCCTGGCCATCCAATGTGGCTCAAACCCAGTGGAACCCACCATCGCGGGCTCTGGCTGAGCCGGGTTGGGGCCCAAGGGCCTGTCGGTTGCCGGCGCGGCCTGTGATGCGCTGCGGCCCTGGGACACCCCAGGGACGTGTCACAATGGGGGTGGCTCTGCAGGGCACCAGCAGCCGGCAGCTGGCCCAGTGTGGCCTGCGCCAGCGGAGAGTGAGGTTGTGTGTCTCTTGCTTCTCCCTTCGGCCATGATTTCTTCCAAAGTCCTTCTTGTGCTGGTCTTCAGCATCCTCCCACTCCCACCAATGCTTGGCCCCGAGATAGATGCCACCACCCGGGAAAGCATGCGGCAGCGTGCCGAGTTTCTGAAGAAGGAGATGGATCAGCAGCTGGAGCATCTGGAACAGGCCAACCTGGAGCGGGAGAAGATGGAGGAGGTCGCTGGGCAGAAGAGCTTTTTGTGGGAAAGATTCCCTGTCTTTATGGCCTTACGGCAGTGGGAATTTTGGATGGCACCCGGCAATCTGGTACTTCTCGGCAAGCTCTGCTCCTGGCTGTGGAGCAAGACCAACCGGCAGAGGAGCAAGGATGGGGAGGAGAGCCCTGGCAGGAAAGAGGAGGAGAGCAGAATGGAGGAGGAGGAGGAGGAAGAAAGCGCTGAAGAAGAGTGGGACTGGGAGGGGCACCTCTTTGGGGAGCCCAGGCGGCGCTCTTTGGGCAGAGTGACCAACGTGAGGCAGACGGTGACCAAGGTGGTGAGTGATCTCCTCGGTGTCCTGCGGGAGCGTTTGTCGGATGGGTTCTTCCCAGAGCTGCAGCCTGCCATTGGAGTGGGCAGTGCCTTCGAAGGCTGGGGTCCCCGGGGCTATGATGCTAAATACTGTGTGCTGGTGCCTCTGCAGCCCCCCCGAGGGCACACCTTCACCCTGGAGCTGGGCACCGCACAGCAGGTGCCAGCAAAACACCGTATCCGTGTGGATGTGGAATGCACCTGTAAGAGGAAGACCCCTGCGCGGAAGAACCCGTCCTGCTTTGTCCACCAACGGCTCACTAGGGATTCCAGCCTTCTTGGGAAGCTCTGCACCGGCTGCTACCTGGACGCGGAGAAGACTGCCCGCTGGTTTCAGGGCTTGGTGAGCTCCACCTGGGGGAAGATGCCCCTTGCCCGTCGCCTCGCGCTGAGAGTCCTGCCATCCAGCCGGTCTTGCAAGGTGGAGCTCACCGACACCCGTGGCCGACGCCTGTGTGTAGAGATGATGTTTGGGGTCCAGCAAGGCAAGACAGATGTCTTCCTCACCAGCCAGGTTCCAGAGGCCATCTTCCCATTGAGCATCTCCTGGGCAGAGAGCTATGCTGTAGCCGAGGCCAAGTTTTTCCACCATTTGGCCAGGCAGGCCCCGCAGGACACCTTCCATCTGAAGTGTCTGGAGTTCTACGCCGCTAACCCAGTTGGCACCGTCCTCTCCTCCTCCTTCCTGAAAACCAGCATCATGCATCTCCTCAATTTCATCCCCCTGTCAGGCTGGCGGAAGGCATCCTACCCCACCCGGCTCCGGGATATCATGGCCTACCTTCGTAGCTGCCTGAAGAAGAAGTGCCTTGATCACTTCTTCTACGGAAATGAGCTGCTGCCCAAGGACATTGTCCTTCCCCTTGAGGTCCAAGAAGCCGAGCCCTTGAACATCTTTGAGTGCCTGGTGCAGGGCTCAGAAGCCTATGAGAAGGCACTGCAGGAGTTACAAGACCTGGAAGAACGCTTGATGGGCATCTTGTCCTGCACAGTCTGAAGGCACCTCTCACCTCTAACGCAGTTGTGCTTGTCTCCCCTGGACCCCCGACCCCCTGCTGGCCTCCAGAGGCTCCATCCTCTCTTGGAGCTTCCCTTCGTAGATAGATAGTTTTAAATAAAGAGTGTTTTGGCATAAAAGCTGCATCTCTGAAGATCTGTGCATCATTCTTTTAGAATTACAGTGTTTAAAATCACATCTCCCCCATAGACCCCCTTTAGACCCCCTGTGCAGGGCAACTTCTTGAGCCTTGGAGGTCATATTATAAGTGTATCAACGTTTCATTATTAAAATTTAAGAAGTCCCTGTTGGTGTGGGCGAGTGCCCGCCCGCCGTGAGCAGAGCGTTGCCGGTCTCACCCAAAGGCCCCAATTCCAGGAATTATTAACACACACAGGTTTTATTTGTTGCGCTGTTGTCCTTTTCTTGGGACCACGTTGAGGGGTGAATTTTATTTTAAATTGCTGCGAGGTGGATTCTCAGGATGAGATTTCAATTCAATTTTCATTCAACTTGATTTTAATTTTATTTGATGGAAGCAGTTGTCCATCTTAAACTGTGTTATAAACTTACAAGATGGATTAACTCTGGAAGAATAAATTTGAAAATGTGCTCCTGAAGATTAAAATTATTACCCGATGTGAGCATCAGCTCCCCTTCATGCTGAAGGAAGCTTTTGTTTGGAATTTGCTTTTTTTCCCAGTCCTGAAGGGAATTTAATCTTAGGCCAGACACAAATTAATGTCTTGGTTACTTACTTAAATCTCCAGTTGGTATAAATCTTTGTGGCAGTAGGAGTTTCAGTCAGTCCTCAATGCAACGTGTCCGCATGAAAGTTAAGAACTCCAGAATCCCTGTCATAGGCTTCCATTAGATAAAAAGAGGATTTATAAAGTGTATTAAAAAAATGAGGAAAAAAAAAAGAGAGTTCTTTTTACTCAAAATGTGTGAAATCCTTGCTGTCTGCTTAGTGCTTGATATTTTTAGTCTGTGTTCTCAAGAAAGCCTTACACTGTTACATTCAGGAGCAATTTCCATTGGGTTGTAGTTCTATTCGTGTACCCGAAATCACCCCTCTGCCTGAAGGATTTCTGCTCCAGGAACGATCAAAGCTATAAGCAGTCGGTTCATTCTTAAATTGTTTTCTCCTTTTCCCCTTCTGGTCACTAGAACTTTGTGTATATTTACTGAGACTAATAATGGAGCTGTGGATGACAAAAAGTCATCTATATCTACTTTGAGAAGAAGCTTGTAGTGCGAGGAAAAATACTTGTCTGCGTCCATCAAGTTCCGCTTCTAAAGAATTTAATAACTTTGAAAAACTTCTTTCTGAAAATACCAGACTGCTGAAGGCACAATGGTGAGCAAAAAGTAGTAAAAGTTGCAAATCTGCGAATTCTAAAATAGGAGCGTTGTGTTGTCTGAAGTGCAGGTGACCTGAGCATTCCTGGTATTTGTTCCCGTGTTTCTGTGAAGCGTCGCACTGCACAAACATCCCTTTTGAGGCAGGGAGGAGAGGACATTTAAACCTTCTGTCACATATGTGTGTTGGGGGAAAAAAAAGGGTATGGGTGATCACTACTTGTTTTTTGAGGCCAGAATAGCTGTTCTGGCCAGCCTGAGCTTTTGTCCATTTCTTCTCGGTGATGACGTCCTGGTGTCCCGTGCCTGTACCTCTTCCTTGTTTGAATATTGTCACCAAAATTCTATTTAAAGCTATAGTGTCAGTAGCTTTGTATGTTTATGGAAATCTCCCTGGCTGCACTTAAAAGCGTGTGTGAGTTTGGAGCAGGTCCCTGTTGTGTTTGCCCGTGCTCCTGCCTGTGTTCCCATGTTTTGACGGGTATGAGAGAAACATTGTCTCATGGCTTAGGGCTGTAATGGAAAAGAATAAAGCTTAAGGTAACACTGGAAAAGTTTTCTTTCAGAAAGTCCATTGGTTTATTTTAATTTTTATTTTTTTTGGTAAATACTGTAGGTTCAGGCACCATAATCATCGATACTTTTGTCATCTTTCTTGGTTTCTCTGTAAGGGACTAATAAGGCAGAATGATGTTTGAAGTAAGGAGAAATTTTCACTTATTACTTCTGTACACATTTCATGTCATCTTTTCGTTGCTCGGTTTGAATGGTCTGAACAATGTGATTGATGACAATGGGCTGGAATGACTAACTGATCAGCTGCCCAGCCCAGACCCTGAATCTCTGCTATTCACAGACAGAAGAATTTTTCAGATCTCTTCCCTTCACAAAGACATGCTTTCCATTCCCATGGGGATGGTTTTGTAGAATTCATTTGGAAACTTTTTTTTTTCAAAAAACATATCTAAAATATAACAACATTTCTATGTTTACTACCTTTTGAATTTACTTTTCATTTTGCTAATTTATTTCTCTATATCAAAGGCCAGTGTGTTGGGTTTTGGGGAGGTGTGTTTTTGATTGAGGTGTGCTGTGCCCGGGGATGGGGGATGCTGAGAGCCCCGCCGTGGGCACTCAGAGTTTGAAAGATTTTTCCTCCTGTTAAAAGTTCCAAATTTTACCTTCTGTGTGTCCGGAACAATTGGAAACTGTTCTCAGCAGTAGGAAGTGTTGGCTGACGGGGTGTGCAGGCGGCTCCGTTTTGGGCTGTGAGGGTGAATCTTCTCTTAATTCCACCTTCAGTCCCCAGACATCCCCAATGACAAACAAAGACCCTGCTCTTCTCGGTGGGACGATGCTGGCAGGAACAGGACCACGTGGTTCCCACACGGGGTGATGCTTCCAAAGCTGTGAGAGACATCATCCCCTTGGAGCAACATCCCAGACGTGTAAAGCTTTATAGAGCCCAGCCCTTCCCGGGGGGCCATGGTGAGACATGGCCAACAGAGTAACTGATGGATGGTCCTGAGCAGAGGCTGCCTTGCAGCTCCCAGTGCAGCCAGCAGAAGGGATGGTACCGCTGGTAAACACTTGTGGCTTCGGCTTAACTGTGAGGGGTGGAAAAATGGTGAAAGGCGCTTGCTTCAGTCATTTCTGTGAGGGCAGCAGAAGAAATGCCCCCGTCGCAGTCTCTAGGTGGACGGGACAGGTTGGGGGCTGCTGCCCTTGCCCTCTCTGGCGAGGGGGGGCTTTGGGCACTGAGCAGCTCTGGGCGCTCTGTCGGCTTTACTGCCTCTGCTTCCCGGGGGGAAAAGGAATCGGTAAATTCTTTCTACTCAGACACAAGAACGGGAAGTGAAGAATGAAGTAGTAAATTCCTCTTCTCAATAAATTTCCCTGGTTTATTTTTCCCTTCTGCGTCTCTTTCCAAATCCATTTCCTTCCTAGCCTTTGTTGTTCTTTTTTCCTTAAAAGCTGGGATTCCATTTCAATTTTTTTTTTTTTCTACTAGGGTAAGGATTCAGCCTGTTGTGTGCTGCAGAAAAGCAGAACAGTAGAGATGCTCTTTTATCTCCTGATGTGATTAATGATTAATGGCATTCGTATAATGTAATTAATATAATTAATCAAAATCATTCAAGTGAGATCTTTGGTTTTAAGCCAAATAAGTTTCCAATTAAATATGGAAAAAAATACTGTAAAAGCATTTACGTCAACTTTGACATTTCTGGGTCCATAGCTCTTAAGCAGGTGATGGTAACCCCAGGAGCTTTGGTTACGTGAAGAACGGTCACCGTTAAATCTCTTCTTTCTGGGTGCTCTGCGTGGGTCACCTCTCTGGTCTGTCACTCCGAGGTCAGTGCTGAGTGAGTGGGTGGGATTCAGCCCCCTGGTTCCAGCTGAGCCGTTGCAATCACAGAGGGAACAGTTGCCTGATGACACTCGGCCACTTGCAGGCATCCTTCTCGTGACCGAGTGGCATCCCGCCACAGCTCCGTGTATCATATGTATCTCCATACTCATTTAGTTCTTTGGGTTTTTTTTTTTTTAATATGTACTGAATTCTTGCCACTGAATGCTCGGTTACCTGTGCTTTCCTAGGAAGGCAGTGGATAGAGTTTTACCGCTCAATGTCTGGGTGATCTTCAAGTTGAGATGGCCGTTCCTCCAGCTGCAGGCTCGGTGCCGTGTCTCCCTCCAGTGTGAAGGAATCCCAATCCCTCTATTCTTAGTTTCCTGTCGCTAAATCTGTGCGTTTGATTTTTACTTCAAAAGACTGTGTCCGTGTGTATAGTGGAGAAATGAGAAGTGAGGTTCCTTGTCTGTCCCAAGGCTTTAATGATTACCATCAGGCAGTGCTCGTTAGAGGAGAGGCCCGGGACACGTGTCGGGTACCTTTCCTGCAGTGTCTTATCCAGCTGGCAGCTCCTCTGTCCGAGAGGAACACTCAGTTGTGTGTGATATGTTTCTGTTGGCAAGCCTCTGCTGGGGGTTCTCATCTTGTTCTTTTACAGGTGCTCATGGGTTTTCTGTCATATTTTGGGGTTGGCTTTTTTTTTCTTTTATTCTACTATTTTTCTGAGGATTTAGTCTGTTTGGACTGGTTTGTACCTTCTCAAGTCCTCAATGGTTCCTTCATTTTATAAAAATAAGTATGCCATTTTCCCTTTTCCAGTCCTGTGGGGTGCTGGTCCTCCAGGGGTTGGCAGGGATGGTGCAGAGGTTGCTCCAGGTGCTCCCTGGGTTCCTCCGGGGTGAGTTTCAGCCAGTGCTCTGGGCTGGGCTGGCCCTTCTGCCCCGAAGTTAAGATGAATCCAGTTGAGTAGTTATACATAATTCACTGCTCTTACGAATGCTCTTCTTTGATTCAAGTCTCCTTGAGCCATGAAGAGCTCCTGAAAGCACTTCCATTATGTCCCTTCTGTCACAGCGTCTTTCCGCCACATCAGGTTAGTTTTTCAGGAAAGGGTTTGATGTTCCTTTCTGGGAGTCTCATCTCAGGAGGCATTTCTGATTTCAGCTACTTCTCCATTCAGTTCTAGCTAATGTCTTACAGTTTGGCTCCTGCCAAGTAATTAGTTTGTACAGATAATGAGCCAAGCGACAGGCAACACCTTTGTTTCAGTCAACCCCCGGGTGATGCTGTCGTAAGTGGCTGGTTTGGGGAGTTGAACATTCACCCAAAGTTTCAGAGATTTCCTCCCTTCTCTGACAGTGATGGGATCTGCATCTTGGCTTTAATTAGGGGCGTTCCTAATGATCCCACCGTGGATTATTCCAGGTTGGGTGTCCTGCTGTGACTTTCCTCCTGCAACGCTACGGCCTCTCCTGGTGGGCTTCCTTCCAGTGCCCATCTCTGGAAAAGTGGGTTTCTTTTTCATTGTGCTGCCTCCTGTGCCTGAAGAAAGCCTTTCTTACCTTGTGGACTTTATTTGAGATAGAAACTGAAAAGTGTCAAATCCCTACCAAAATATTTAGCTTCATCCCTTGGCTGTTGACCTCCGAAAACCCAATTATTTCCAGAGCCAAAAGTCATTCATTGTCCTTGCCCTGAAATGTGAACGGCTGAATCCCCTGTAACTGTGGGACTGCTTTGAGCTTTGGCAAGGAGATGGGAAAGAAATGATTTTGCACATTTTCTTAAAGTTAGAGCCAGCAACAAAAAAATCTTACAGGCAAAGATTGGTGAGAAGATGAATGCTTTTCTGATTATTTCTAATATGCTTTTAACTGTTCTCTGATGAACACAGACTGTTTTATCTATTGATTTATAAAATAGGATTACTCTGATTTCTTTTTTTTTAACTGCAAGTTAAGCAGCTGAAGTGAGAGATTATATGTTTTTAGCTATGAATTTCCATCATTGTAGCATACGTATACTTTTGTTTTACTTTTTCTATTATTTACAGTACAGCAGTAAGCTCTAGGTAGGATAATTTTCTGTTGTCAGAATCTGGAGAAAGCAGTGTGCTGTCTCAGTGTTCCCCGAAAGCTCAGCCTACACAGGGTGAAGGGATGGGGCAGTAAATGCTCAGCGTGGTGATGCCCACAGAAGGTGCTTTATGGATGGAAGGCTGCTCCTGTTTGTGTTTGGGAAGCCATTAACTCCCACTGAATTCCACTGGCATCTTTCATAAGTATTTTCCCCTTTGGGGAGAGAGAGAGATGTCAATACTGTACAGCTATAGCTCCTTTCCGTGATCAATAATATCATTAGACTATATAAACTGGCTGGCTGTAGCGTATATTCCTAGTGCACTGATTTAATGCAGGGTCTTTTACATCGAGCAAACCGACCATAAACTGTAGCATACAGTCTTGGTTCCCAATTCCAAATAACACGACAAATGATGGTTAATTTTTATTCTTTAAAGTAACCTAAGAAAGATGTGAAGATTTACGGATGTCAGCCCATGTTACTTAACAGATTAATTGCTAATTAATCTGTTGTTTTACTGTGGTGTTGATTTCCAGATTTATTTTTACTTCTGGGAAGAACTGCTCTGGTCTTGCCTCCCAAACACGTGCCAGTCCCTATCCCAGATTACCGGGTTATTTAACCAGCCACGTATAGGGATGCAGTGTGCTTTGTATTTATTCCCTGTACTTTGATGTTGTTTGCTTTGTTTCAGCTTTCCCTCGACGAATATGTTCAGAAATAGCCCTCCTTCACAGGGGCTTGGGACACAGCTACTGTAAAACAGAAATCCATAAAGTTGCCCTTTACTGTAATTGTTCCATGTTCCCGGCCCTCCCAGGATTGTTTTCCTTGTGCGTTTCTTAGTCATAAATTTGATTATTGCACTACAGTGATTTACCCTAAGAAAATTAATCTGATCTCTTCAAACTCCTCAGCCGTTTCAGTTTCCAGGCGTTACCAGTGCATGTCCCCAGCTGCTCCCCATGGAGGGGTCTCGGGGCACAGCCCCATTTTTGCTGCCCTACACTAACAATAACTGCAAACAGTAGATGTTTCTGAGACTGGCAGCACAGCAGTGGCAGGATGTTCACGAGAAACATTCCATTTTAAACTTAAACTCCTGCCCTGGGAGTGAGGTGTGGTGTGTCCAGCAGGCTCAGGGCTGGAGAACCCACTGGAGTGACCTCGTGGATAGAAACTCGGTGACTTTGGGGAGAGCTTTGTGCACCATAAAATCCAGTTAGGAAGGTGTAGGAAAAGTATGTGTAACAGGGATTCAGTACATCAAAGAATAGTCCAGATTTTAAAATCCTAATGAATAATACTGCTATGATGCATACCTCTAAGTACAAAAGAGCGATAGATAGTAGGCAAAAAATCTATACTTTTTGCCATATATACCTTATCAGGTACTTAATGGAATGCCATTGAAATGCTTCAGAATGCAGGTGCTTGGAATGTTAAATTGTAATTGCTCGAAATACTGTGTTTCCGAGCATTACTCTGCTTGTCACGATTACTTTATTACATTTACGATTTATATGTAGCCAGGATTTTTGTCATACTGGTGGGATAGCTCTCTGTAAAACCTCTGAATCGTGATTTCCAAAATGAAATACCGTGTAAAAGAGGAGGCTTCTTACACATGGGGAGTGCACGCGTGGGGCTGGGCACACGCACCCAGACCCCTGCTTGGGGAGGTAAGGGGTGCTCTCGCGTGGAGTTTAAGCATCTTTAAATTTAAACGTCTAGGTCACTGGGCAATCATTTCGGTATTTATGAAAAAAAAAACACAAGGAAACAAATTCTTATACTGATTTCTAATTATCTTGAATTTTTTGGGCTCTACTGATAGTAAACCCTGTCATAGGCAGGTGTGTATTGGTGACTGCAAGCCTAGTATTTCCACAGTTTCTAGTGATATTTAAAACTGTATCTAAATAGGTTCATGCTCAAAAATAATTATTCTCCAGTTGGTATTTATAATGGCTTGGTTTATATAGAGGTTCCAAGTACCAAATAACATTACTTGAAAGCATTCTAGAACTTGGTGATGCCTGCTTAGGGCTGCACCAGTCCCTCAGATTAGCTCTCCTCTATTATCACAATATTATTTCAATGT
>JAOQGM010000031.1:77483847-77504509 GCA_027564225.1 Gallinago stenura | reverse complement strand
CTCTATTCTCACAATATTATTTCACTGTTTGGGGGGGGGGAGTGTGTGTAAACCCCACACAACCTGTGTGTTGCTTTAGAGTACCTTTCCTGCATACCCATGGATTCTTCAATTCTGGTGCTGCTGCTGTACTTCTGATGTGGATTTGTTTTTCTGTTGCTGAACCAACACTGTGCGGTTCCTTTTCCAGCCCTTTTGGTATTGAGATAAGATTGCTTATTCTGCCCGTGTGTCCTCTGTCGGATGGCGTGTCTGTGGGGAGAGGAGCCCCAGCAGTTCTTGGCCAGTCCCGTGGGTGGGTGAGGGTCTCCCACCAGACCCAGAGCGTGGCTGTGGGAGGGTCTGGGCTGAAGGTGGCTCTTACTCTTAGTAGTTCTTGTACAGTAAAAGCCTTGCACGTGTTTTTCATTTAAAAAGTGAAATTCAATAAGGTAAATAGAACTCCGTCATCTCCGAAGCCAACCTTACCTTAGACTTTCCAAAGGATTTTCCATAAAATTATCATTGTAAATGAAGGCGATGTTATGCTGCTGACACGGGCCGTAAACCCCTGTGCTCATTAGCCAGCACTGTGCAGTTTCTGTTTTCAGAGAAATTTGCCATCATTTGTAATTTCACTGAGGCACGGTTCTTGAGATGTTTCATCAATAGAGGCAGCCCATTTTCATGGTCTCCTGGATACCACGGGAATTTATGAGTTCCCATTGTCCCAGCCCTCCATGGCATACTTGCTGCTGGGTGATAGCTTAAAAAGCATCGCAGCTCAGACGAGTGGCCCATCTGCTCATACAGATATTAGTAAAATGTTCTTTATAGGTATATATATTTATAAATATGTGCTTTTTTAATATTAGGACAGCTCCATTCCCTTTACTGAAGTGGTACCCATTTGCAACAGCTGAGTTGTTATCATTACATACCAGTGAGGAGGGAAAACCTTACACAAGGGTAGAGCTTCGCAGCTCCCCAGGTATTATTTGACAATTATTGGGTAAATGACACGTGAGTAGCTTCTATCACCAAGGGTAAAGGCTGTGTCAGTGAATTTTTGTGTCAGAACAGAACATCCTAATCCTAGTGCCAAATTGGGTCAGGCTGGTTCTCCAGCCTAGAACACTCCACTGATTTACTCCTGTACATTTGCCATTAATTACTGGGATTCAGAGGACATCTTCATTACAGATGGAAGAATTTGAACAAATAAGCACCCCAAGACCATTGCCACAAGAGTTTCTTTCAAGGTTGTTTTACTGTAGGTGCTGACAGTGACGTTACAATATATGTTGTAAAGAGCAAGGATGCTGTACAAACCAATAATCAATATCAGATCAGGGATGCTGTACAAATCAATAATCCATAGCAGATCAGGGATGCTGTACAAATCAATAATCCATAGCAGATCAGGGATGCTGTAGAAGCTGTAGCAGGGACTCCTGGAGCCCGGGTCAGATCAGGACAGAGAGGAAGAAGCACCATTAGATGAATGGCTGATGGATTTGTCAGCATCCCTTGTAGACCTAATTGAATTTATCATTAATAACTTCCACGGTTAGCATTTAAAGAATGCTCCGAGTGAGACATCCTGAAAACTAATATATTCTGGATTATAGAGTTATTGGAAAAAGAAGTATTAAAATGCTTATTATTCAGAGGTTGAGTGTTTAGGGAGATAGAGCCTGACCCCCCAAGTGCAGACTGAAGCAATTTCAGTCCAGCTTCAAGGCCGAGTCACATGAACGCCCGTGCTGGACTCAGACCCAAAAAAAAGATGTAAATGTGGTTATTGTTTCGCTGTTTCGGGGCATAAAAGCAAATTCCTTTTACGATAAAGAGGTGCTGGAGGAGCCAGGTGAAAATGTGGGTGAGCAGTGGGTGCTGTTCCTGAAAAGACACACAGCTTGAAGAGCAGGTGGAAATGCATTCTCCCGGTGTTTAAGGACTCCGAGGGCACTGGGTACCACCAGCATCTGGAGACCAATTACTGAAGAGGCTCCACAGGGGTCCTGCCGCAGGGTTTTTAGTTGGATGAATAATATATAAACTCTGTAGTTTCCCACAGAGAGCAACTGGAGCAGTTTCAGAAGGAAATAAGCCTGTTAGGAGTTGAACTGCAAATGAAATAACAGTGCAGGGTTTAAAATCAAGCAGTTTTGCTTTTACATACGAAGTCGAACGGAATATATGAGTTACATGAATTCTGGAGGGTTTTTTTGCCTTTATCATTTTGAAATGCTGCTGTTCCTAATTTTGGCACACATCTATTTGAAAGCCTTTGCAAAACGCTCTAAGGCTCATTCCATTACCCCAAGAACTAGCACTAAATTTCCTTTTAAAGAAGTGGTGGAAACGATCTTTAGTATCTGCATCGTTCAGTTTGTAACCGGGGCTCAGCGTTAGGGCACTCAAACCCTAATCACCTCTCTCTCTGCCTGATCCCTGCTCTGGGTTTTACTCCCTGCTCTTTTTAGCCCTGGGCACGGATGGGGAACGGCAGTGCCAGCAGCCTTCTGACCCCTCTGCCAGCCCCCCAGCCCTGCAGGCTCCTGGCCACTGTCTCCTGGCCCAGGTCACTTGAAAGGCAAAACACATTGGAAAAGGAAATAAAAATATCTGAATGCAGATATGTGGATCTGGGAAGAGGTGTGTGTCTTTTGCTTAATTATAACAGACATCCTTCCTCTCTGGGTTGATTGCAATAGGGAGGTGGGTGGAAAGCCCCTGAGCGGGCACTTTAGAGCTGAAGAATCCATTGGCTGGAGAACACTGCCGAGAACCATGCAGAAGAAAACAAACCAGTCTAACTTTTATTAAAAAAAAAACCAACCCAAACCCAAAGTAACAACAACAACAAAAAAAAACCCAAACCAAAGCTCACCATTTTCACTGGTGCTGTGTTTGTTTTGGATCACAACTCCCTGCCAGGTATTTTGGGTAAATCTGGAAGTTTGGTCCCTTGAATTTTCAATGGTGGTGGTAATCGTCAGAGGCAAGCGATCCAACCAACTATGCATAACTATGCAGCTGAACATGCAGCTGAAGCATTTGGAGGTTTGATGGTGACACCAAAATCCCCTAAATGAAATCAGAATTGAAGGGAGAAAGGCAGCAGCAGCGTGCTGTCCCTGGGAGGAACGCATGGGTGTGTGTGGGAGCTGTGTCTCCTGATAACATGGGTCAGTTTGATATCCCGACCTTCAGAAAAACAGCTGCAGTTTATCCTCCAAGGGAATAGAAAGCTCTATATTGTTAATTAAATAATTGTGGGCAAGCAGAGGAGTGCTAGAGCCTCACCAGAAATCGGGGTGTAGCTGGGCCAGATTGCATCTCAAACTGGGCTGGAAGTATGTAAGTAAATTGCCCTGCTGTCTCGCACGGGGAATTGCCCAGGCAGGAATGGGGGGCAGAGCAGCCCCCCGGGCTGAGAGCAGGCTGGGCTGACCCCAGCCCCCACGGTGGAGCTGGAGTCCCTCTCTAATGAGAATAAACCTTCCCTTGGCTTTGGCTGTTCCAAGCCCCGTGTCCTTCTCTGAACGGGCTGGAGTTGTCCAGGGGCTCCCCTGCTGCCGGAGGCTGCTGCTCCGTTGGGGATGGTGTTTGGAAGAGTTGGGGATGACCCTTTGGCTGTTCCCCGCAGCGTGGCAGTCCATGGGTTTGACTCCCGAGAGCTGAGCTGCTGTTGGTTGCAAGGCTGGGATGTTTTCTACTTGGCATCTTCTGATGCCTTCAAAAACTTGCAGCTCTTTTCTGAGGGCTGGTGGCCAGGCTCCAGGAGCATTTAACTGTGGTGGAGTAGAGATAGAGTGCGTTCTTTTAGCATCCCGAGAATTTTCCTCCTTCTGCTTTTCATGGATAATGAATGCGGAATTTCCTTATTTATGAAACGGGCGATCACAGAATTGTCTGGATTGGAAGGGACCTTTCAGATCATCAAGTCCAGCCATCAACCCAACACTGACAAAACCCATCACTAAACCTGTGGAGGCTGGGATATCTCTGGCAGGGCTTCCCTGGGGCTCACAGCCCCGTGTTTCTGCTGGAAGTCTCTACGTTCTCCTTTGAGCTGCTCTCTCTGTCCTCTTCCTTCAGGCTCTTGCTGCTGTTTCCCCCAGTTCCTCATTCCTGGTGATGGTGGCAATGGCCATGCTTTCTCTGGCTGGACCAGTGGGTTCCAAAGGGCATCATGGACTTTTGTTTGGATTTACTGGCTGTTCTGGCTTTGGGTGCAGTGTAGCCATGCCCAGGGATGCCGTTGTGACCCGGGTCTGCTCACTCCAACATTGTGGTCTGCTCCAAGTCTATAACCCAGGAAGAAATGATAACCCAGAGGGGAGCTGTGTGTGTGCCGTGGTTACAGCTCTACTCAATAGCTTCAATCACCGCAGCATTAAGAAGGTTGTGCCATTGCCTTTCAATAACCTGATTCTGTAGAAATGGACTCGTTCATAGAACTCCTAAAAGCACAGTCCCTCTGGGCTCGTGAGGGGCAGGAGCAGCGGGTGACCCGTCCTCTCAGCACGGTCACCCCGAGAGAGCAGCCAGCTCTCAGGGATTGCAACACAGACGGCTGTTTTTCTTTTCTTTTTATCTCCAAAGATCTATGTACATTACTTGTGTTTTTTTTTTCTGTTGTGCATGCTGGAAGAGCTTTTGGGTGAAAATAGCAGGGTTTCCCTGTATGTGGGTGTAAGCACAAACATGCTCGCATCCTGCAGGGCCTGGGGCATGCAGGACCACGCGTGGGGCGGGAGCAGGAGATGCTTTTGATGTTGGGTGTCATTGGGAGTTTTAAGGAGAACGGCCAACTGCTCTGTTCCGTACTTCTAAACACCTGAGCGTGCTACGAGCTGGGTCTTTGGAACAAATGCCGAGCCTTGAACAGAAATAATGCAGTTCCTTTTGAGGGGAATTTCAGACTCCCCTGTGAATCTCGCCCATCTACAAGATCATCCTTACGGAAGGTCCTGCTCTGCCGCGGGGAGGATGCCAGCCAAGGCAATGGCCAAGGCAATGGCCAAGGCTTCCAGCCCCCGGCGGCCTCACGTCTGCTGACCATTCCAGGAATCCAAGGTTGCTGAAAGGGGAAGTAACAGTAAATTAGCTCAGTACATTTCTACAAAGCTTTGAAAAGTTCTGTAACTCTCTCTCAAGGGGTGGGAGTGGGCACTGTTCCCCGAGGAACGCGGCGCTGTTACCGGCAGAGATCTGATGGGTCCTCTTTGTGCCTCTCCAGTCGGCGGCTTCCTCGAGGGGAGACAGCCTGGTTATTCCTTAGCTACTGCTTATTCCTTAGCTACTAAGAAGGAACCGGCTGCAGAAAATAGATAGCGATTTAAAAATGCCCTCTGATGTTTTGCTGACTAAAAGTCGGAGCTGTGCTGGCTGAAATTACTCCCGTGCTCCGTGCCTGCAGTTCATTCTGAGGTAGTCCTTCTGGAGTTATAGCATTATACTTCAGGGATTTTAAGATTTTTTATTATTTTTTTTTCCTTCTCAGTGTGCTTTGCTGGTGCCACCTTAGACCTGTAGCAAGGAAGGGGCAATGCCAGCTGGAGTGTGGCCTTGGGGTGCCCTTGCACCATGGGGGGCAGTTATGGGGAAAGAGATGGAGTTGTAAGACAGTGAAAGGGATTGAGCTTAATGGAAACCTATTTTTTTGTTGTTTGCTTTCCTGCTGGTATTGAGGTGGCGTGCTGAGGATTTACTATGAAACGACCATCACATTAATTCTTTGGGAGAACTCTTGGATTTAATGATTGAGGGCCGGATTCCACTGCTTACCAATGGAAATCCAGAGATTCCTCTCAAATTGTTGCAGGTTTATCCCGAGTTAATTAAGGTCCAGTTTTGAGTCTCTCTTATCTTGGTAAAAAGAGATTAATTAAATAATACAAAATAGAATTTTAGACTATTCAAGTAATCAAAAATTAATCTGTTCTTTAAAAGATAGAAAAAAAGGTTCATATTCGTGTGTTTTCACAATCTTTCCTTGCCTTTTTCTGCCTTTCTTTGTCACAACAGGAATTGTAGACAATTTAAGTTTCAAAACTCTGGTCCCTTTCCAGTTCCATGAAATGTGGGACATATTTTGCTGCTGTGAAATAAAAGTATTGGTCATTTTTCCTTTTGGTGTGGGATGTGTGTAACAGAACAACACACCAAGAAAGCAGCACGGCTGGAGGGCAGGCGTGGCAAATTCAAAGAATCCAAACCAAAATTGTCTGTTGAGAATTTGGAACCTTGAAAAAACCCCATAATTTTCACAATGCCAAGGTTAGATGTTGTCATTTATTTATTGTTACTTTTGAGTTCTTGCTGTAGTTGCCTACAGAACACGTTAATCATTATAAAAACAAAGGGGCTGTTCTTGCCTCAGGAGTTTCCTCTTTGTCTTTTGGATCGGATTTTGATGGACATTTACAGATTCCATGAGAAAGCTGCTAATTTAATTTTGACATTTGTTAGCCGAGGGAAGAAAAATAATTTCTGCTGGGGAAATAATATAGAAAGTGTTTGTAATTTTTTACTGAAATGTTTCCCTTTTGGAAAAGTCAGTTATTTCTTCCGTTGAAGAATCATCGCTTTCACTGAAAACCTTCAACAGTGTAATAATAATAAAAGTTAAAAAAAAAAAAAACAGATGAAAAGCCATTTCAAAACCATTTTCACTTTCCCTTGAATCATAGTTTACTCTTGGAAATGAAAACAATTCTGACCCATTCCCAGATTTTAGGATTGCTTATATTTTAACTTTTCAGATTTGCTAAACAGCTTTGGAGCTGCTCAAAGGTGGCAGCCTCTAATTATCCCTACAGCTCCTTCCTTTTTTCTTTCTTTGTTGTTTTGTTCTGCTTAGCTTTGCAAAACAGGCCAATAGGAATAAGAAACTAATAAATTATGAAACATCTGAACACAACCTTGTGCACAGCACACCGCCCTGAGAGCTTTGTAACAACGTCGTATCACAGAGCAGCCCCCTTGTTCTATTTTAAGACTTGGAAAGTCTGATTTTTGAACACTGTATTAAGGGAAACAGGGTTTCCACTATTTATTAAAGTCTAATTAAAGTTTAAATAAAGTCAAACTGAAGTTCCCTGGATGTAGAAGGTGTTATTAGTGTAGGTGCTGGGTTTGTGTGCTCTGACAGCGCCTGCTGTTGGGAATTATCCAGCAGAACGTGGGCTTTGGTAGTTCCAGCTTTCATAAAACTTCCATAAAGCTGCAGCAATCATAAGCAATTATATTCTGTATAGATTATTATTTGGGGTTTTTTTCCAAAGTTCAAATGGGTGTCATTAAAAATACAATAAAATTCCTCGTAGCACAATTAATTCCTTATAAAACCACAATAAGTAGATCCAAAAGCATTCTAGATAAAAAATGGAATAGGTTTTATTATATTTACACATTTTATTGGTATTAGATACAATCCAAGAAGTATAACATACTACGAAATGCACTAATAACTAAAATACTTAGCAATGAACTGTGCCTGTGTCTTTCAGACCTATGCAGTGTGTGCGTAAAAAGGAAGGTTCAGAAACTCTTGAACCTCTCTCTATCTTCAGTGCCATTTTCCTTCCCATTAATTACTCTCTCTCCAGTCGTGTCACCCCATCCCAAACTCTCCTTTTAGTCCTTCGAAGGCCTGAAAAACTCCAAATCTAGAATTTGAAGGGGGAAAAAAAAAAAATAACGTTTTAGGACAAGCATCCCTTTGGCAGGTTTGCCCCAGCCCTAAGAGCTGTTATAATTTGCCATGTTTTTTGTGCAGCATGGGGAAGGAGAGGCTGTGCCCCCCGCCCCGACATGCGGGGCTCCGTCCCGCGCCCCCGCCGCGGCTCCCCATCACCCGCAGCGAGGAATGAAAGGGGGAAAGCCTTCGGAGCAGCCAGTTCTCAGAACCATTAGTTTTCTTTTATACTCCAGCCTAATTCCAGGAATGTGCTAGATGAGAAATAAGACATATCATGTCATTTCAGGATAATACCGTGTAATTTTGGGGTAATAAAGAATTCATTTCTGGAGAGAGAAGTGATCCGATATGGAAAAGTTCAATTTCTTTCTCTCCAGAGAGCTTTATCTCTTCAGATGTGACCTCGTATAATTAAATACATTTCAAATATCAAGAGAAATGGCAGCAGAGCAGACAATAGAATCCTCTATTTTATGTAGAAATGAAATTATAGGAAGCAGTCAGTGTAATGTGAGATGAAGTCGATTGCTGCTGTTCATTGTTTCCAGTGGAATTCCTGCTGTTTGATTTTTATTCATTACCGTTTCATAAGGAGGCAATTGTATTGTGTCTGTGCGACTGGAGTTTTAGGCTCACACCTAATTGCATTAATTCAGAAAGTACTGGCAAGGATCAGTGCTTAATTACTGTTATTAGGTGGGTATGAAAGAGCAAAGGGGTGGTGTCCACTACGCGGGAAGTTACAGATTTCACACGTGAAGTAGCAGGAGCTTGGAAGTTCTGATTCTTAGAGGAAGATGTGTTTAATACAAGAGCATCTAAGTCCCCTTTTATTCCAAGGATAGATTAAAAATATTTCAAAACAAATAAATAATTTCTTTCCCAAACCACTCAATTTTTCCTAAAAATAAACCGCTGCTTTAGACACAGAAATTCCTTTATTTTCTGTGATTCGATTGCTGTTCCTTTAACATACCCCAGGAGATAATGGTTGTCTCAAGATGGTGTGAAATGTGGTTTCACGAGTGTGGGTATGGCCCAGGTCTCAGCCTTCCCTCATGGGAGCTGCCCCATCCCTTGGCCTCGTGCTCCGGAGTGTTCTGGAAACATCCCTGCTCTCGCTCTGGTTTCCCAGCTCCGGCAGCCGGTGACACAGGGATGTCAGATGCCACCTGGAAAATATAAAGGGGCTGAAAGGCCTCACAATGGAATCTCTAGACCTTTTCTTTATGAGGGGTGTCGTTTTTAAAGCGGGCAGGTAACTTAATGTAACGTGGTAAATTCTATTCTACAAATGGAGCCTGCTTGAAAATTGGATTTCCCTTCGCTCAGGGGACGCGTGCTTAATGGCCTTTCAATACGTGCTGAAAAGGCACTTTTAGGAACTCGTGGTCTGAGGTGGATTAATGACACAGCAAGGTGACTCCTGGGACTGAGAGGGACTTCTTGGCTCCTTCGCATCACGTCAAATAAGGAACGGAACACTTGAGGGTAAAAATTCATTAATGTTTTTCTGCTTTAACTAAGAATTTGCCAATCTCAGCGTAAACCGTGGGGTGGGTTTGTGGGTTGTTTTGGATTTTTTTTCTTTCCATAGTATTGATTAGGTATCACCCTGCACTCTGTTTGGGGTGAGGGGACAGTGTGTCAAAGAAAGAATGTCTCAGAGTAGTACCTTACGTTTTGGTAAACATAAACTCATGTTTTATGTGAAGGTAGAGGCATGAGTTAGACCTTACCCTTGTGGAAAGCAGCTTCTTGGAGAAAGCTTCTTGTGGAGAAAGCACCTCCTCCACAGGGACAGGAGCTTTTAGAAACCTTTTGAACAGAAGGGCTTCTTCATGTTCTCCACAATGGCATGGGGAGCCTTTATGAGAATATGTTAGATTTTCCATGATGTTATTTCTTTTGAGAAAGCTAGTGGGACGCAAGAGAGAGGCATTTTGAGCTGATTTCCTTTGTGGGCATCTCAGCGGTGGCTGGTGCATCTGCGTTCCAAAGGTTCTCACATTTTCTCTTGCAAGTGTCCCTCCACGGGCATCGTCCCAGCAAGGGCTGGAGAGGAGGGCATTTGGTTACTTGGGCCAAAATCCCTGCCAGCTGCCCGAATTCCCCTCTTGTCACCTCAGAATCCAGTGTCTCGTGAGGCCAATGTGAGGGAGAGTTTGGAAACAGAGAGAAGGTCTCAGTGCAACCTCAGAATTAATGTTGCGTTCGTTACCTTTTGACCTTCATCCTTTGTGGAACCCGGGCTTCTCTGAGAGTTTAAATCATTTCAATCACTGGGGTTTGTAACCCGTGGACAGCGCAATTCAGTTCATAAAAATTTCTCATCTTCCTCACTCCAGTAAAAAGGAATTTTAGTGAAGTTGCCAATTCGTGTATTTTTGTACTGCTATAATATTCACTTTTGTCTGTAAATTGCAGTTTTTCATTTCGGTTTGTTCTAAAATTACATGATTAACTTACTGTTTATTATTTTTTCAAAGTGCAAATTGCAACTGAGTGTCTGAACATGAATTATGCAAATTCACATTCAGTGTAACATAAAAAGTCCTAGTTTAGGCTTATTAATTTCACTAATATGACTCACTATCAGCTACACATATGAATTCATTTGAGATGCTTGAATTACTCATATTATAAAGCCCCTAGGAATTTAAGTAGTATTTTCTGCACCCCCAAGGGTGCTGAATACATAGAATAAAAATATATGTGAGGAATGCACAAAGCCACCATTATTTCGGTGGTTTGCAGTCGAACAGCGAGGGGCTGGGGCGGAGGGGCTGGTTTTGCAGAGGTGGGGGTGTGTGGATGTGTGGGGGTCCCGCATGTCCCCAGGGGAGGGTGGTGGCAGAGGGGCTGGTGGGGACAGATGCTCTGCTGGTGGTCCTTGGACATGGTTGCAGTGGGTGAATATTCACATGTGATTAGTGCTCTGGGTACAGGACCATAGAATCATAGAATCATTTGGGTTGGAAGGGACCTTAAAGATCATGGAGTTCCAACTCCCCTGCCCTCGGCAGGAACACCTCCCACCAGCCCAGGTTGCTCCAAGCCCCCTCCAGCCTGGCCTTGGACCCCTCCAGGGATGGGGCAGCCATGACCTCCCTGGGCAACCTGTTCCAGTGCCTCACCACCCTCACTGTAAAGAAGTTCTTTCTAATATCTAATCTAAATCTCCCCTCTTCCAATTTAAAACCATTGCCCCTTGTCCTGTCCCTGCACTCCCTGACACAGAGTCCCTCCCCAGCTCTCCTGGAGCTCCTTCAGATATTGGGAGGCTGCTCTAAGGTCTCCCCTGGAGTCTTCTCTTCTTCAGGCTGAACAACCCCAGCTCCCTCAGCAGAGGTGCTCCATCCCTCTGAGCATCTTCATAGCCCTCTGTTGGACCCATTCCAACAGGTCCACGTCCTTCCTGTGTTGAGGACTCCTAAACTGGACACAGAGCTCCAGGTAGGGTCTCACGAGCATGGAGGGATCAAATCACCTCATTTTGGAGGGTTTCTCAAGGAACAGGTTTGTGCACAGCACACACATTCTCCCCCAGGTTTGCCTTCACGCACAGGCAATGCAGGGAGAACAGGGCGCTGCAAGGTGCCCACCAGCTGACTCTGAGGGCTGGAGTCCTGGAACCTTCAAACCTCTCTCCCCACTTTGCCCCGAAGACAACACAAATGGATGGTGGCAGGGCACGGGGGTAAAACCTGGCACCCCAGAGTTCAGGAAGGGCTGCATAAACAAGGGTTGGTTAACCCCCTGCTCATGCATTGTTGAAAGATCAATTTCTCATTCCCAGTGCAGGTGGGACCTCAACTGCTTCTTAGACAAAAAAAACCCTTGAGATACCATGCAAGAAAAACTGCTCTCACTGAGAAACTACCAGTGAAGGACTTCAGCTCTTCCCAGCAGTGTGTGGTCAGCAGGGCTGAGAAGGGGTACAGCAGGTCTGCAAGAGAATGGGGAGAGTCCCTCCATCCCTCTCCTTCATTGACCCAGCTCCCCAAACAGCACCTAAACCTTTACTATATGAACAAGATATCTTGCAAATGTTGGTAAAACATTTTGCAAGCCACAGAAAGGAGAGAGAAGTAGATTAAAAAAAAAAGTGTGATTTTTCTTTAACCCCTTGTAGCTTTTACAATTGTTTCTCAGGGTGAGCACAGGGCTGGTGGTAACCAGGGGCAGTGCACATGGGAAGCCTGAACATTGCTGAGGTCTCACCATGGATACCCCGGCTGTCACAGCATCCAAACTTTCATTTGAGAAAGTATTTCTCCCTATGAAGATAAGGCACTGTAAATTGCTAACTCTCTCCCACCACGGCAGGGCTGAAATAACCATGCTAAGAGATGTAGGAACTTTCCACCACTCCTCCAGCATAACGGCACGCAAGGTTTTTAATATCTAATTGAAAGCATCTAGTGATGCTTTAACTAACTGAGCAGATTTCTCCAGTCCATGATGTCTTGGGTTCTGGCACCTGCATTCACTCTGTCCTCTGTGTAAGGGCTGCAGCTCAGAGGTGGGTACAAATGTAGGTGTTTCTCATTGTGCAACCCACAAAGCAGAGGGAACTTGGGATCCTGAAGAACAATTGTTAATGGGAAGCTTGACTGCTTGCTTGAAAACCTTAGCAAGATAAATTTCTGTGCTGTTTCTTAACGCAGAGCAAGAGGGTTCTACTTGCTTGCCCAGAACTGTAGCCTTGCTTATCTCCTGGCAGCAACAGCATGTTTTAAAGTGGAATCTGGAGTTGTTTGAAACAGCAAGCTGGTCCTCACGGAGCCAGGAAAACAGGGAAAGAATGACATGACTTCAGAAACAATGCATTTTGGGTTTTCTGCATCATTGGTCTTTGATGCTAAAAATTTCAAGTCATGTATTTGAATTTCCTTCCTACAGCGTAAGAGCAGCTTCCTGGCCAACGGAACAGCAAAACTTTGGGTCTCTCTAGCTCTTGACCACATTTTTTTTGCATTCCTAAGTGTCTGAAGAAACATGTGGGGGACCCTAGGGGGTACATAGGTTTCTAAAAGTTACCTCTGATGGGTATTACTGTAGATCTCTGCTCTCCAAGTGGTAAAGATATTTCTGCATTGGGTTCCTTTGACTTAGATGGTTCATAATTCCCTGTGTTTTGTTGTGTTGTTTTTTTTTTTTTTAACACCTTCAGCAAATAGTTATGACAACAGGAGATATCTGCATTCTTTTTGTCATACAGTCTGTATGTTACATCTTGTAACACTCTGTTTATTCCCTCCCTCATTCATACATGAAAGTATGTTTCTCCATTCACTGGGAGATGCATATTATTGTATGATTTTTTAGTCAGTTTTATATACCAGTGGCTAAAACTTTGCCTTATTAAGGATGAGACTAATTAGGACATCAGTAGAAAAATTCAGCATATCAAAAGGCAAAAGGAACGTGGATCAGATACAATCTGTCAAGCGTGTAAATTACCCCATATAGCCCCATCTCATAATCATAACTGTACAATCTGATTGTTTGAGTTCAATTATTTTAAACACTCCCAGCAATCAATGGGGATTCATCCATATAAACCTATTTGACCCCTTTCCTCAATGAGGCACAATTACACACTTAACAGTCCCCCGTTAACCTTCGACATCGGTAGGAATTAGTGATCAAATCCAACATGCAAGTGATGGAAAGTTGCCCAGCAGCCTCAAAATAACCCATCTCCAGAATGAACCCAACAACACGGCCCTCTTAGGGAACAGATATTCGCCTGCAAGGTGGATATTAAAAGATAAGAGAGACTTTATTGATCTTCCATTTCTCCCTACTGCAGAGTTGTTAATTGCAAATGTTAAGAGGAAAAGTATCCAGAGTAAGCAAAGCTTTTCAATATTAACCTCAATAAGTGAATTAAGCAGCAATACATTGCATAAAATTGGAGATCACTAATAGGTCAAAAAATGCAATTCATTCTTGCTCTGGGCAATCAAGATTCTCAGATGATAGACCTCTGCAACTTCGTGCAAGCTTGGTAATTGCTACCCATTACTGCAATAGTCAGAGCCTGACCCCAGGGACAAGCAATACCCAAACCCTATTGAATTTCAGCAGCACCAGGGCAGCAGCTTCCACCAACAGGCCTGTCATTTGAAAGAGCCGAGCCAACAATTCATCCCGCGCACCTGAACAAGCCTCAGTCATTTAAACTGCTTCCAGAAGAGCAAGGGGTTAAGTTCATCCCGAGGCTACCCAGTTGAAATAATGATAAGTCTGGAGCAGTGTTAATTAACAGCTACAAGAGATTCCTTTCCTATTAGCAGTAAAAAAACCCACATGACCATTCACAGACAGCTGTATTTCAGCAGCAGAGGTATAACCTACATTGGAAGTTTCCAGCTTTGCCTCTGAATCACACCTTCAGCATCATAAAGCTCAAAGAAGAGAAAAAGAGAGTAATTCTCTTCCTACAAGGGTAAGCACCAAGAGCATTTGTGCAGGGGTCAACGAAACAAAACTGGTGGAGAAAGAGATGCAAAGTCTCTAATAGCAAATACAGTTTTATTCCACACCACATTGCAATTTACTTTTACTACGTGAAGAATCTGCCATACCTGATTCAAAGGTCCAGCGATGCCAAGAACCTGCCTTTAACAGCATCCAGTAGATGAAAGACGCATCCAGACTGTGTGAAAGTACTCCAAAAAAAAAAAAACCCACCCTAAATCCTGGGAATAAGAAGAAGCACAAATCTACAAAAACGTATCACCATATAAGAAAATTCCTGCATCTCCTCATACTCGCTCCTGGGTTCTCCAGCTAAGGACTAGCTCACCCTAGCTCTCTGAGGGCTGTTACAGACTCCAGGTCTGGGTGCAGTGTAAAGAAATAGGTGTGCTACCTGACCTGAGCAGAAGGGAAGCTCTAATCAATGGTTATTGAAAGCAACTGATGCTGCCAAAGCAGCACTTGTGGCAGCTGAGGCTTCTGCCAGCGCCTTCAGCCCCTGCGGCCATGGGGGAGGCCAAGGAAAACAGGCAGGTTTTTCTGATTAGCTTGGGTGATGACACCTGGGGAAGGACTTCAGTGACACACCTGGGGTGAGTCTGGCCTGATTTTGTGCTTGGTTGGACTGTCAGAGATGAAAAACAACCGCATAATACATTTTAATGAGTTTTTAGTTTCAAGGGTCCCTGTGAACTGGCACGGTGTGGCACCAAGCCAGTAGGGCCAGAAGATAAACCATATGAGAAGATAAACCATATGAGAAACGCTAACCTCTAAATTAAGAAAAAATAAACAGCAGCTACCTCACATTGGACCCTATCCTTTAAATTTTCGTTTGAGATGTGAACAGCAGGTGACCGTTTCTTTTAACTTGATGCAAATTATTTTCCTCATCTTGCTTACATTTCTGCTCTACAGCCAGCCTGACAGCTTGCACGCGTGTTGGTGTGCCATGAGATCCCTGTGTCCTTCCCTCAGTGCCCTACCTGAGCTTCATGGCCAGTCATATATTTATCCTCGCATCACCTCTGTAAAGTAAAGGAAAGCTATTATTCCCTCTTTGCACAGGTGAGAAATTAATGCAAAAAAAAAAAGAAAAAAAGAGAGAGATAAAAGGGTAGCCTGTCAAGTCTCTTTAAATTAATGGGAGTTAGGCACCTAAATAACTGGGTGAATTAGGACATTAAAGAGTCGTCTGCTGTCAGAAGGTAATTCCTACTGCTGTGCTTCATTTCTAATATACAGATTTGAAGGCCTACCTCCCCCCTTGCTTTATCTTTTTTTTTTATTTTTATTTAATCTTGTGATCTTGGAGTCGGTTTGTGCCTTGTGTCCCCACTTCCACCTGCTGCTTGCAGCAATGAGCCTAAAAAGAGCTCGCTGCCGTGTTTTAACTGATGGTGTTGAGCTCCTGGAGCAATTCTCTGTGACCACGGGAGGTCTGGGACATCCTGGAATAGCTCTTGCCATTTCCAAGTGGCCCAGGAGAAGGGACACGAAGTAAATCTCTGGGAGATCAGGGAAACACTAGACTTTTTCTCTCTGTTCAAACACAAGTGGTTGGGAGGTGCTCTGTCCCACTTTGTAATTCTGCAGATATTTTGCTTCCTTGGAGTTGTTTAAAACATGCAACACTCTGCTTAAAATGTGCACATGCGTGTTGTGCTTGCAGAGCCTTGCAATAAAACCCATGGTGCCCTCAAGGACCACGTCTAAAAGTTTCTTGACAGCAGTATTTTAAAAAAAAGAAGACAGCAGGCTAACAATACCGGAATTCTGCTGTGAAATAATTACACATCTTGTATCTTTTATCTTCCCCTAGCACTGGTATCGTGGGTTTCAACCTACTGTAGCTCTCTATAGCTCAGTGACGTGAATATACAAGCACCATTTCTATCCAGTAACCGTGCCGGGCGATCCAAACACCTTGGCACAACAGGATGGGTAAAAGTAGAAAGGATGACATAAATATATATAGAAACATTCCCAGAACAATCCCTTTTCACCCTCCCATCCACTCCGTACCAATGGTAAGTGTCTGCAAGATTCCCCCCTCCCCATTTGCACGCTCTGTGATGGTCTCTCTCGTGCTCCCTCTTCCTCATCATCACCTCTCTTGGAAAGGTTGGCACTTTACCGTGCACAGGCAAGAACAAAGGTCCTTTAGGAGACTGTTCTTTCACACGCATTTGTGATACTTTATTTTTTTCCCAATTCTGCATGTTTGTTTGCATTTTTGCAGCTTCCAACAACTGCCGAGGGCTGCGTTCATAGTTTATTTTTATCTTGTTTCCATGGCTCGTAAAGAAAGGCGTAGTACCCCAACCTGCTAGGTAATGCAGAAACAATTTTTTAAGACGTTTTGCTTCAAAATTGCTCTGTTCTTCCCTTGTGCTGTGCCCTTCATCCTGCTGTCAAACTGCTTTCCAGCTCACGGGTAGTCAGATTCAAGTACAGGGCAGCAACACCCTAGGAAGTCCCAAGATTTACACTCCTTATTCCCTGATTTTTGCAGCCAGAGCCACCGTGCAACCACAACGGGGTGATCCAAGCTGTCTTAGCATGTTTCAGCTGCAATTTGTCTCCCTGTCCATCCCTAGTGCCTTACCTCCTCCTAGCCTGTGTGTATGGGCATGGACTGATGGGGGTCATTCCCGACTGGCATCGGTGTAAGAGAAGAGAGGATTGGGCTCCGAATCCAATAGGTGTTTTGGGGTCTTCCATCATGTCCTGAAGCTCATCAAGTGGTTGTTTTAGTATGTTTTGGCCCACCTAAATATGTCATATAATTAGGAAAACGATCAACTGAAGTGCAGGCACAGGTGTGTCTGTTATTTATCCATGCTGCCTGACATTTAGATGGAAAACAGCAAATACATACAGCCTGCGACAGCCCCAGCTTCGACACAGAGGAAAATATTCCTTCCCCCCCAAAAAAATACACAGAGGTGGGTTGGTCCTACCGTCTGCAGAACCTTTTCTTCAGTCTTAAGGATCCAGTGCCCGAAGGAGAGCACCTTCACATCTCCCATTGTTTTTTTTCCGATGGAGACAAACAAGATGAGACTCATCTTTTCCATACACCAAAAACCAGAGTCTTGGGTGCTTGCCAGCATCCACCCGTGGAACTTCAGGGATGGCAGTGCCATGCTTGGGCGATGGGGTGGTGGCATGTCCCTGCTGAAATCCATCCTGTGGTTACCCTGTGCCTGGCCCACCTGGCTCAGGAATAACCGGTCACAGTGCTCATAGGGTTATGAAATGCTACCTTAGCTCCTCAAAGGAACATCCTAAAGGACAGATTCTCAGGGCTGGGAGCAATTCTCTATTGTGACTAGCAGAGTAAAAAATAAAAATAAAAATATATTTTTTATCTAATTGTATTAACTACAACAGGGAGGTACCTGTAGTAGGTAACTTCTGGACCACACAGTCCCACCAGTCCCTTCCTGCTTTCTTCTCAAACTCTTACACCCCAAAAAGCTTAATTCCTTTGGAAAGAGGACAGAATTGCCCTTTATACTGTATTTTAAAGGTGATCCTGAGATAAAAAAGCAGAACCTATTTACATTCAGATCCCAGAGGAAAGAGACAAGTCACAGGAAGCTGCGTGGCCTCCTCAGCAACAGCATCTTTTGTATGTTTTTGTCTGATCCACCTCAATCCCCACCAGCCTTGACTACTCCATGATTTCTTTCCACATCTGTCTCCATATCAGTATGGCACTTACCAAGCCACTTTAGAACGAGCGATTCACTAGCTTATACCTGCAAAAATCTCAGTTTTACAGAAAAGCATTAAAGAAAACTTTGATCCAATTTTAAAGGTAGTTTTTTTTTTTTATTTGTATAAATGCATAAAACATTCAAAGTAGCACCTGGAATCTTCAGTAACTGTATTGTAACACTTCTAGTGGGAACTGTGTTGGTCCACACAGGCTATATACCATGCTGCAGCACTGAGGAGTTCAAACCACATCTGTGGAAAAGATCACAATCTCAGAAACAAGCTGGTGGGTGGACTGCAGGGAGAACACTTGTTCGGGAAAGAATAGACCAAACCTTTGAAAACTGAGCCCTGATGTTTTCCATCGGCATTGCAAATGTGACTGTAATTGGAAGCTGTCAGCTCCCAGGTAAAAGTGGCAAATTAAGGTGATGAAGCAAGGTAAGAAAGCGAGGCGATAAACGGAGACACGCTTTGCTTTCTGCGAGCAGACACAGCCAGTCATACGTGAAGGCTGCAATGCAGGGAGCTATTTATAATAACACCCATTTGGAAGTGTGCCTAACGCCATGCCAGGTAGCTTTAACTTTAGGAAAAGAGAAAAAAAAGAAAGAAGAAAAAAAGAAAAAAAAAGGGGAAAAAAGGAAAAAAAAGAAAAAAAGAAAAAAGGTAAAAAAGAAAAGAAAAAGAGAAAAGAAAAGAGAGAAAAAAGAGAGAAAAGAGAAAAGAGAGAAAAGAGAAAAGAAAAAAAAATAAAAAATAAAAAATAAGTAAGAGAAAAGAGAGAAAAAAGAAAAAAGAAAAAAGAAAAGAGAAAAGAGAAAAGAGAAAAGAGAAAAAAGAGAAAAAGAAAAAAGAAAAGCGAAAAAAGAAAAGCGAAAAAAGAAAAGCGAAAAAAGAAAAGCGAAAAAAGAAAAGCGAAAAAAGCGAAAAAAGCGAAAAAAGCGAAAAAAGCGAAAAAGAAAAGAGAAAAGAAAAAAAGAAGGAAAGAAAAAGAAAAAAGAAAAAAGACAAAAAAGAAGAAAAGAAAAAAAGAAAAAAAGGAAAAAAAGAAGAAGGAAAGAAAAAAAAAGAAAAAAGAAAAAAGAAAAAGAAAAAAAAGAAAAAAAAAGAAAAAAAGAAAAAAAGGAAAAAAAGAAAAAAGGAAGAGGGGGTATATTTTCTCATTGAGTTTCCTTCAAGTCTCTTTTCCTCCATTCCACTCCCACTGAATTTTTCCCCGTGGATCTGCTGTGCTTTGCTCCATGATGCTGGGGTAGGTGCCTTCACACCCAGTTTCACTCTTCACCCTCCACCCTTTGTTCGTCCCATGCAGAACGCAGGCCCTACCTTTTCTCTTTGCAAAGTTAACAAAAACTGCAAACAAAAAATGGCTCATTTTCCTCCAAATCCGTTTTCAATACACGCACATACACCTATAGAGGCTTGTGGTGTAGGCTAGTACATATCTTACCAGCATCCTGGTTTTCTGAAGGAGGGTTTTGAGGGGAAACAGCTCAGAAGAAATAAAATGGGAGTATCTTCTCATGCTCCTTGGAGCATCTTCTCTCCATACGTGGTCCAAAAGGAGTCTGTCTGTTGGATAACTGTGCTATGGGTGGATCACCTCTGATTCCTGCTGCCAGTGAAAAACAAGCCAGCAAACAAAGGAAAAAGGACCAGAACGAGTCACGCTCCACGGATTACCACCCAAACAAAGCCATCTTTTTCTGCATCCAAATTGTGTCCCTGCTCATATATGACATGCCTTTGGCTGTACACTAATTATTCTAGAAGTACCTCACACTTTTCATTAGCCATGGAGAGAGCTTAAATGCCCAGGACCTAGAGTATCACTAGATGGCTAATATTAGGAGGGGATAGCTCCTACTGTTTTGGCCAGGTCCAAGAACTCCTGAAGATAAATGGAGTCTTTTCTCTGGCAGATTGGGCTCACACACCAGCAATGCAGCCCAGTCCCACCAGTTTAGCACCAGCTTTGCATTCCAGCAAGTGTTTATGTGAGGAGTGAAGCCACGGAGTTGGGCTTTAACAGGGGAACTGATTGCCTGGGCCAAAGCACTCACCTCTTTCTAGGGCAGGATGCTTTTTTATGGCTGGAAAAGCCCCTCAAGATGGTAAGGCTATAATATTTAGAGAGGAAAGCTAGCCAAAAATTTATTAACACAATAAAGCACCAGTTTCAGGATGTATTTTACAAGCCACAATAATTATTAATCACTTAATTTGTTATCTCATATGATAAGACCTACATTTACCAGCCACTGTCACCCCCTCCCTAAGGCTGGCATAGGTCAGGGGTGCAAGTCTCATTTTATATGGTGGTGCTCTAACACGCTTCTCCCCACTTACATTGATTAAGACTAATTAAAAGTTTATATATTAGAAAGACCAGACAAAATGTACTTTAAAGTCATTCCAGAGCTTATATTAGCAGTAAAATCAAAAGCCTTTTTTCCAGGTCATGTTTTAAATCAGACTGAAGACTATTTCCTGCAATATATTACTACAGCAGATGTATTTTTGGGCTTTTCTGTTTTAAGGGGATTGATTAAGCTCAGGAAGGTATCCAGTATTTAGTTGTATCCCAGCTTGGTTACATACAATGGTCAGAATGGTTTGCAAATGCATGTCCCCATGAAGTGGCTGTGTCCCTCTGCAAGGGTGACATGGCCGTGACCTCTGGAGATCATCCAGTCCAACCCCCTGCCAGAGCAGGGCCACCCAGAGCAGGTCCCACAGGAACGTGTCCAG
>JAOQGM010000031.1:77470748-77483747 GCA_027564225.1 Gallinago stenura | reverse complement strand
CTTGTCCTGTCACTGCACTTCCTCGTAAACAGTCCCTCCCCAGCTCTCCTGTAGCCCCTTCAGATATTGATAGGCTGTTATAAGGTCTCCCTCTTCTCCAGGCTGGACAACCCCAGCTCTCCCAGCCTGTCTTCACAGCAGAGGTGCTCCATCCCTCTGATCATCCTTCCTGGCCCTCCGCTGGACCCGTTCCAACAGGTCCATGTCCTTCCTGTGTTGAGGACTCCAAAACTGGACACAGAGCTCCAGGTGGGGTCTCACCAGAGCAGAACAGAGGGGTAGAGTCACCTCCCGAGACCTGCTGGCCACACTTCTCTTGATGCAGCCCAGGACACGGTTGGCTCTCTGGGCTAGAATTAGGTTCTATCACTTTATAAAGGCATACTTAAAATAAGAAAAAAAAACCCCACTTTTAAATATAACGTTATTTTTTTGCATTGCCATTATCTGAAATAAAAGCAGAGGCAGGTTTTCAATGGGAGTGTTCCCTTGACTGTAAGCTTGCTCACATTAATCAAAACTGGCTTTCAGCTGCTTGAAAGGTGATTTGTCTGTTCCCCCTTTCTCTTCTCCCATTCAGGTTTTCTCTCCTGGTTAAGTGTGTCCAGAGAGGGGCTTTTGGGTGGAGGGGCAAGAAATCTGGGGTCGCTGCCTTCCTTCTGATGATGTGGCCTGGGAGGAGATGACACCTATAGCTCTAAATACATCTGTACGTATGTGAGGGAAGCACAGCACCTTCCCTGTGCCAGCAGAGTCCCGCTGGGAGCTGGAATTTTCAGGAGAAGCTGTGGAGGGTGGCACGGGTGACAATGCCATCACCTGCCTGTGGCCACCTCTGCGGGTGAATGCAGGCGTTAGTCTCTGGGCTACGGAGCGGGTAAGGGGACGGTGCAGCCTGCCACAGACCACAGGGGGTGTAAAACACTTGTCTTGAGAAGGGATTTAGGGAATCTTCACTAAAGCTGCAATCACAAGGAATATCGAGTGAAAAGAGAGAAGGGAAGCTCCAAAGAACTGAGCTCCTGAAACCCCCATCTCTAGGGATGATGCACAAAGTACGTTAGAAACGCTGCCGGAGGAATGGCAGAGAGAAACCTCTGACACAAGGCTCACCCACAGCTGTCAAACTTCAATCCTGCTGTGAAGCAGGGGATTTTTTCCTTCTTCTCTCAGCATCTTTTCTCAGCGTTCCTTTCTTTCTCTCATCTCAAGGACGCTGAGAATTGTTTTTCCCAAATAAATAATAGCTTTTTTCTAGTTAGTCATAAGCTGTTGAATTATTTTCTGAAGTTACTCTGATAAAAAAAAAAATAAAAGTAAGTCTTCATGAAGTCCATGACGTGGAGAATTTCAGTAGGGATGATGATGTTTTGGTAAGGTTCACATACTGAAAGAGCCTTCCAGCAAGGGGGTGTTGAGAGAGGTCACCAGTGGGCAGTGCTGGGGTTTGCTCTTTGGCGTGTGCTGGCCGCTGTGGGCAGGAACGTCTCGGCCCCGCTCTGCCTTCCCGCGGTTCCTCTCCCTGCTCACAGCCTGGGAGATCCAGAATTCAGTGGATTACCAAGAGAGGGATTTTGTAGCACAGCCAGTAGAAGGGTCAGAAATTTTCAGTTCCTTGTCCTTCTGAAAAGATTGTAGATTCTTCAATCTCTGCCTCTTTGTGAAAAGATTCCCAAAAATTCAGTGGGAAATTAAACTATAATTCCCAATTTTTCATGCTGATGTTTTATATTCAGGAGTTTATTTAGCTGAGATTGAAGAAATAACCTGCTGGAACATTAATTACAAATTTCCCCTCTCGTATCCTCTGTTTTTTTGGCTGTGGTGAATCAGAGGGTCATGTGAGGAGGGGGATCCCTCCCGGCTGCTCCCCTGTGCCCCTCGGGCTGCCCTCGGCAGCGGGGTGTCTCGCTGCTGGGACACGGGGCACGGGGACAGCTCCCTTCCTTCCACACTCCTCCTCACGCTGGGCACCCCCGCTTAAATCAAAGGCTGTAAATCCACGAGTTTAAAAGTATCTTCTCTTCTCCTTTTCATCAGGAGGTAATTTTAGAAATTGCTAATTGGCAAGTATTTCAAAGGCTGGTGTGATGCTTCGGGCAGAGGCCGGGTTCTGTCCCCACACACCGGGCTCCGGGGCTCTGCTGTCCCTCGGCTCTCACCACAGGTGGCCTCCATGGCCAGTCTTAATGGAGCTAATTACTTAGCCTTTTTTTGTTTTTAAATAAATAAATTTAAAAATTTATTTATATCTTTTAAATCCTACCCCGATATTCATGAAACACAGAGTCTGAATTGCCCAGAGCCATGGGCAGAATCTTCTGAAATGAAAGCTTCCAGCGAAGAGGATGCCAAGTACCTCCCAGGTGATGGATCAGGCCTTCACAGGGTCAGCTTTCAAGGGATACAAAAGTACTTTTAATAATTAAGTACATTAATTGAAAATGTCCTGCCAATATTCAAGCATTTATTCATCCATACTGTACAAGCCATCAGGTTTTGAGGTGGGCAAGCCCTTTTACCTGAAGAAGCAGAGACCTTGCCTGGTTATTTTTTTAATACAGAAACTTTGCAGGACTACTTCTTCCTGGTAGCTACGAAGATTCCCAAAATGATGTATTAAAAGACCTGAACCTCTATAGGAAGGAAGACAAACTTATTTCTTTGTGATTTGCAAGGCTTGAGAAGGCTAAGAATTCAGCTGGAATTAGACAAATATGGTAATACCGATAAATTCTGTTTTGTTGAGTCCTTTAACGAGTAGCACAAATAAATCATGGTGTTCTCATTGCCAATGATTTCCCTGTGATGGAGAGCAGTGTATCATAGCGCTCAGTGTGGGACTGCGTGGAGCTTTGGGATGGGGTAGAAAGGCTCGTGGTGCTTTCTTGACATGAAGCCAAAGCTCTGTTCCCGTGGTTACGGCGCAGATGCCGGTAACAGAAAGCGTCTGGAAGTCGGGGGGCTCCTCAGTGGTCTGACTCTGCAAAATCATTTCAGCATTTGCAGGACTGATTATTTAGCCTGAATTTCTAGTGAAGTAGCCCTTGTTTGTTTTCCCACCCCAGCCTTCCACAGACAGCGCCGCTTAACCAGGGGAACTGCTCTTACTGCAACCTCTCTTCTCACAGGAAGGTGTCTGTGCTGCCAATAATCCTTGAGCCCCGTGTGAAGCTGGACTTGGTCTGTATTTTTAGATACCCTTAAGTAGGTAGAAATGAGCTGAAGGAGGAAAACTCGCTGGAGATAAGTTGCCAGCCCCAGTCTAAGCAGTGTGGTGTCACAGGGGGACGTGGTACCTGCTTCCTTCAAGGTCGGTTCCTGCCAGGAGCTGTTGCCAGAGGCAGTGTTGAATCAGAAGGGAAAAGAGAGCATTTTGAAGATCCTTGATGTGAAATTTCAGTGTTTGTCGGGGAGGAGATATGCCTCCTAGTGCTTATAATGTGGTCATGATGCAACAGCAGCTGCAGTATTTAATGTGCTGTCAATAACCACAGTAATGCCAGGATTGCAAATATAATGACAGACATAAAAATGGAGAGAAAAAAAAAATGTTCAAAAGCAATAAATCCTGAAGTGACACAGTAGGAATTTCTCAATGGAACAAATGTTCCACAGTATAGTAATTATTTTCTCAGTTTTTCACAGCAGACCTATAGGAGTGTGCTTAATTACCATTCCCCAGGAGTGGATGTTGCCAAGTTATCCCAAACCATCGAGAATCACAGAACATAAGGTTCTCTGAAACCTAGATGTGCAAGGACCTCTGAAATGTCAAGTCTGCTCAGCAGTTGTTCTCCGTTTCATTTCCTAATGGGCAGCACAAGATGTTTTCGTGGAGGTAGAGTAATATACCCGGTGAAATTACTTTGGTATCTGTTATGTAAAACAAGAAAAAGCGTTGTATTGTTGTAGTAATTCAATATTATCTGCTCATTCGTAATACTGAACTCCTATTGATCCTAGATATTTCTGCTTGCTTCAGTGTTACGGTCTTTGAGTTAATCTTCTTGCTCTAAATGGGATATTTTGAGAACATGGAGAAGCCACCCCTCTGATGAACTCGCTGAGGAGGTTCCCATGAGTGGTTTTGCCTTCTTTAATAGTCTTATTCCCTGTAGTATCACCATAATGTAAAGTCTGTTTATTGGGTTGCTGGGGTACAGTTTCTCCCACAGTTTACAAGCAGTGATTTTGTGTAGTATGTCTGAGCAAAACACTTTCCTTTTCTGCAACTTCAATCCCTATTTGATTTGCTCTGTCCTGCTTCCATAGATTTTTTATTATCATTATTTCCCAGCAGGCTTGCTAGCAGCAGCATTTACTTCAGAAAAGTTGATCCAATCTGATGTTACAGCCACAACCTACTCAAAGCAGAGGAAAAGTGGAAAAAAAAAAAGGCTGTAGAGCAGACAGACTGCCAGGAGTAGTTGATGGGGCAAAAGGTGGGGAATTGTGAGGGAGCTGGGCTGGCTCCAGCAGGTGGTCCCAGGGACGAAGAGCATCTGCTGTGGATGTGTGAGCAGAGACCAAGGGGCCAGGCTGTCTCTCCAGCCCGCTTCTACTTCCCTGAAGTGTTTTTGTTGGGGAAAAACAGCCCAGGACTCATCCCTGAGAACTGGAGAGAAGGACAGTTGTGTTCATCGTGTCTCTACACGGTGACCTGGTGCACGGCACGCTGGAGGGCTTGGGGGGAGGAGAGGAGGCAAAGTAGGGTGAGAAATAAAACGTGGGCGTGAACAAGGATCACAGTTCTTCATCCCTCAAAATGAAAGCTACATCATTAAATCCAGTTCTTTACGCTACAAGGGGAGGGCTAAAATGCAATTTCTGATTGGTATTAAAAATGCAAAATCATAGTAATTAGACTCGTGTTGTTAATATTACAATCTGTTTGTTATTCTCTGGTAATATTAGCATTCTCATATGCTTAACTGTGCTTCATTAAGTTTTATTTTCTGCCACTAGATCACCCTATACATGAGCTCTCCAAGGTTTTAAGAGATTAATTATATTTCAGGCGTGCGGTAGTCCATAGTTGCATGGCCTAATTAAACACATCTTGACTGCTAATCCGGACAGGTAATTAATAATAATATTGCTGTATAAAAGTAAACTGTTCCTGGAGCTGTGTATGCTTTAGGTGGCACCAGTTCTCCAGGTGACTCCTGGGGACGATGGAGTGGGCCGTGATGGGGACCAGACGATGGACTGGGGAAGTGGTGGGACCTCAGGACCTCTCTCCTGAGAAGCTGGTGGCCCAGAAGGTAGGTGCGAGGCTGCCGTGCTGAGTTTAGAAATGGAAAAAATGGGTCCCCGGCACATACAAAGGCAACCAAGTTGTCAGGTGGCTGACACTAAGTCTTTTAGGTCTCTGTATGCTTGGGAAGCAGTACACTTGGTGGGGTGTCCCACCAGGAGCTAAAGCATTCCTTTGGGTGAGGATGTGCTGTGCCAGCAGATCACCTCTGGCTCTCGAGCTGGAAAACCCTTCCAAAATCACAGCCAAAGTTCAGGTGCCTGCACGATACCTCTCCTTGCCCCACCGGGGGTGCTGATGGCTTGGTTAGTCAGACAGGAGCCCAGTTACCCTGATTAGCCTCTCCTGGCCTTTTTGTCTTAGCCGTGACCTGCAGAGTTTGTGCTGTATTTGCTCTGATTCTGGTCGGTGCTTCCAGAGCCGAGTCTTGGTCAAACCCCGCCTGGGGATCCCACGTTCCTTTGCATCCCATTTGCTTCCCTTCTGTGCCCTGGGAATACCCAGAGGGGTGACCTTCTGGGTTGGTGGCCACAGAAGCCAGTGTAGCCCCAGCTCCACTCAGATCAGCTTTAAACACGGTGAACTCTCCTGGGCAGGGTCCTCCAACCCGGCTCTTCTCCCCAGAGGACCACACGCCTTGGTACATACCCCTTCTTTGCCACCTGACTTTCAGGATTTTGTTCAAGAGTATGAGCAGTGGGAAAGCAAAGTAAGAAAACTGCTTTAGCTGTGGTTTAAGAATTAATTGAGTTATTCAGGTTTGATTATCTAGGTAAGATGTACTGTTCTCCGTGTCTAGCAGCTCCCTCAATCTTCTTAATGGACCCGTAATGGAAATATTTCTGTTTCCTTTTCCTAAGTATTCCTGAGTTTCAGAAAAACAAAAAGCTGGAGGACCAAGAAATTTGTAAATCAGTTTAGCTTCTCACCAATAGCATGTTCTCCAGAGTATTAAGATTTCCTTTTTTAGTCATAACGATACCTTTTTTTGTTGCTGTTCATCTGTTAAAGCTATAATTTTTTGTTTCTGAATTCATAGGCTTCTTTTCTGCTTGCAAGATTCATTTTATTGTTTTATTGTCTGCTCTTTTCTCTGTGTGTCTCCCGCATTGCACTTATGCACCTGAAGTAAGGGGTTGCCATTTTGTCTTCTTTCTAAGTGGTTTTAGTGCTTTCTTGTCCAAGAGGAGGTCCTTGGTGTGCTGGGGACTCTGCTTCCCACGGCTGGGAGGTGACAGTCCTCCCACGGACCCCCTTGTGCGTGGTGGGAAATGAGACACTGGCTCTGTCGGGACGGGGTTATTGCACTTTGGGTACCGGATGGTTAATGAGATTTAGGTCTAGAAAGAAATATAGTGGTAATGTGATCTCCCTCGTGCACTCGTATGGGGTATTCCTGCCTTTTCTGAGGTGGTTCTCTCAGGAGCTAGAATGTATTTCCTCTCCTCCTGCACCCAAACCCTCAGTAATTTCAGGTTTAAAGACCTGCTGTGTACCCAGACCCCTACAGAAGTCAGCAAAGCTCCTCTGAGGAGGTAATCTGTGCCTGCCAGTGTCTCCTCATTATCATCCCGAGCTGTGATTGATTTTTCTAACAGAGCCCGAAGAGAGAGTAATGCCAGTCTGATTTCTGGTGGGTTATGAATAACGGGGTGCTGTACACTCTCTTGTGGCTGCACAACTTCCTATGCTCTCGTTTAAAGTTTTTGTGTGGGTGACATCTTTCCTTTGCATTTAATTAATTTGGGTCTATTGATTTCCTGGAGTAAGAAAGGTTTTCTACCTTGAAACTCAGGATAGGGACAATGTTCATCTCATTGTGCTAAACCTATGTTGCATAGATTTTTGACATCTGTCTTCTCTGACTGCCATCCTGCTGGGATCTCCATGGGGTTTCTCAAGCTGGTCTCTTGTCGCTTTCTTTATCCCTTTTTTAAAGCTACCGAGAGATAGAAGAGAGAATAATTGCTGCTATAATTACTGAAATTGTTTACACAGCTATACTATTTGTCAAATTTCATTCTGCTTAAAAACGGTTCTTTATAGATCCAATTCACCAAGCATCAATAAAGAATAAGGACAATTAAAAATTGAATTTCAATGCAAATGTGGCCTTTTCCCTATTCTGCATAAACGCACATTTATCAGGCTCATAAACCCTGCTGTTGGCAGGTTACCGTTGAAACAACCAAGAAACAGCCATACTGTTATTGTTCTGAGAGCCTTTGATATCAAAATTCATTTCCTACCAGAAAAAGATTGCAAAATGTCAGTAAGATGTCATAGAAGTCTGTACAGAAACAGCCTGGGGACATACTTGCCTAAATTTGCCGAGTCCGGATAGGCCTGGTCCCTGCAGAATGACTTGTCTGAAGAAGCATTTAACTCACATCTGATCCTGCCCTTCATCCCTACGTTCCCTTATTGCTGACAAGCTGTGGTTATGGAATCCCAGATTGGTTGAGGTTGGAAGGTACCTCTGGAGATCGTCTCATCCAATGCGCCTGCTCAAGCATGGTAAACTAGACCAGGTTGCCTGGTACTGTGTCCAGTCAGGTTTTGAGTATCTTCACAGATGGAGATGCCACAACCTCTCTGGGAAACTTCTTCCAGTTGAACCTCATACCATTGGCCTCGGCCCATCCATCCAGCCTGTCCAGATCCCTCTGCAGAGCCTTCCTACCCTCCGGCAGGTCAACACTCTGCACAGCTTGCTGTCCTCGGCAAACTTGCTGAGAGTGCACTTAATGACCTCCTCCAGGTCATCAATAAAGATATTAAAGAGAACTGTCCCCAGTACCGAGCCCTTTGGGACACCACTCGTGACCGGCCACCAACTGGATTGGACTCCATTCCCCACCACTCTCTGGGCCCGGCCTCCAGACAGTTTTTAACCCAGTGGAGAGTGTTCCCATCTAAGCCGTGAGCAGCCAGTTTCTCCAGGAGGATACTGTGGGAGACTGTATCAAAGGCCTTGCTAAAGTCCAGGTAAACAACATCCACAGCCTTTCCTTCATCCACCAAGCAGGTCCCAGAAGGAGACCAGTTTGTCAAGCCTTCTATGAGCCCATGCTGACTGGGCCTGGTGGTCTGGGTGTCCTTCAGGACAGATCCCCCTGTAGAAATCTGACAAAGTTTCAGTAAATATTGCTGCCTGTTATTTTCTTCTCTAACACTGGTATTACTTTTTAATTAATGAACTCTAAACCAACCATCTAGGCAACTACAGGTGATGGAAATTTAGTTTTCTGTTTATTCTGTAGGATTACGCTTTTAAGTAAGATTCTTTGCAATCAAGCAAATTGTTGGATGAACTTCACTGACTTAAGAATATTAAAATTTAATTTTCAATTTCACACTCAAAGATTCTGTAACGGGGAAATGTAGATGTTTAAATTTTAAGCCACACTAAATGGACTTCTTATATTTAAAATCTGAATGTTTATTTGTGTACAGTAGATGCCCTAAAATGGGGCCTCTGGAAGGCAAACGGTGAGTTACAGCACTCGTTTTGTCTCGGGAAAATTCAGTCATATTCTCAGAAGGAGATGTCCTAATAACTTCTGTATCATCACAGAATCACAGAATGGTTTGGGTTGGAAGGGACCTTAAGTTTAAATCACACATGATGGTCAGTGCATTGGTGTGTGGTGTATGGCACGGAGAGCAGACAGTGTCGGTCCTGTTGAGATTGTCCCACAAGCAGCTCGTTAACAAACAGGCAGATTATTTTTTTTTTCTCTAGCATCAGAACTCCCCTCATCAAAGATCTCCTACAATTTAACTCTAAAAGCCAATAGCACCGGAGTGATTTAAGAGGTTTCAGGGTCAGGAGCTGAGGCTCCAGCCATCAGCCCAATTCAGAATGGAGTTAAATGGTCTTCTGTACTTGGAGCTAAACCTGCCTACATACAGTGTTGGATTTGGATTTTTTAAATTGTTGTTAAATTTTGTGATTAAAAAACAGAAAAGAACAGAATTTAAAAATCATCTCCCTGCTTTTAGAGGAAACTTGTACAATGTCCATCCATGTTTGACAGTTATTTCATTTTTAATGGTAGTTCCTCATATCAGCTTCCTACTTGGTGTTTATTTTGCTTTGTTAAACACTTTTGGGTTTCGATCTGTAAAAACAGCATAAAATTCTACTGCTGAGTAAATGTGACGGGAGAATAATGGATCATTCGATCTCATGGATGAAATGTGCTTCTGGGTCCGGAATTCTTTTATGTGTTTGGAACATCAAATTGTCACACTATTATAACAGGAAATAAGATTTAGCCCATTGGGAAGAAAAATCTATAACTTTATTATGTAGCTATTGGAGCAGGGTTTTTTTCTGTGGATAACTTTCCGAGTGAAGATTGATTGAAATCCAAAGATATAATTATTAAGCGCTTAGTAGTCTCGATTATCACTTAACGCAGCCAATTCCAGGGGATCTGAACAGGATTAGAGTGGTGGGGGGGTTACAGAGCAGAACCTTTCAGGTCAGACAGATTTTGCCCCGTTTAACCCCGCGCCCTCCAAGAGCATCCCCCACAGCCTGAGGGTGGGCACAAGCACAGCTGTGTGGGAAGATGGGGGGGTTTGTCACCGGTAGAGATCCAGAAGATGTAACTATTAGAAATTTAAAATTCGAGAGAGAATTTGCAGAGGGAACTGAAGTTTCCAGGGGAGGGGAACCCGAGTCCCCTCCAGCCCCAGCCGCTGGGTGAAGGTCAGCCAGGCTTCATGGAGGGGTTCACGGGGGCTGCTGCTTGGGAGTGGCGGGGGGATCGCTATCAGAGGGTTAAAGTAGTTTATGCAGATGGCCTGTGATGCCCAGGACGTGTAAATTCTTTCTGTTGGTTTCAGGGTATTTTATGAACTATGCTGACACCTGCCATACTTTGCTTAAGGTTTGCTTTTGCTGTAGATTTTGGTAAAAATTCCAAATTGAATTGCTAATGGAAATTTGTTGTTCAGTAATATGAATGAAAATATTAGTTATATTAATATTACCACATGTAATTAATGTCCCCAGTGTCCTGTTCATTTGCACCCTCCTGGATCCCAGTTGCAAAACTAATAGATTTGCTACCAGGGGACATTAATTGGGGGTGGCACTACTTTGGTTCCCTGCACATTCCTATTCAATTGTCTTTATTGTAGCTTGATTACTTTTCATTCAATTCTAAAAATTGCATTGTAATAAATTACCAGAGCATAGCTTCTGATATGATTTTCTCACAAATTAAAATACTTGTTGTCGCTATACTTGGGTTAATTTAAATCATGAATCATGCTGCATTTCAGTACTCCCTAGAGGAAAGGTGCAGGACTCCCCAATAGCCCAGAACCACTTTAGTATCACTAAATATGAGCTATTTGTGCTTTGAGTCACAGAGAGAGAACTGTATTATCGTGTTGGAGGAACTGGATGCCGATACCTAAAGTGATGGCAAATATTTTTAAATGGATATTTTTATTTAGTTTGCAAGTTTCCCCTTAGTGGGGTACACAGCACTGAGCTAGGACTAGTCATTCTCATGTTTAATGCTTTGATTATTTGTATGCCTTAATTTGATCGTTTCTGAGTTTGCTGCAGGATTGATATTTATTTATTTTACTGATGACAGTGTAGACCTTTATACACTTTCTTGTTTGTCTGTTCTGAGCTGTTTTTTTGGCTTTGCTGTCTGGTCACCTCGGTGTCCTGGGGTGGGCGAGCACCCCGGCCCTGTCCCAAGCACAGGGAACGCGGTCACGGGGAACGAGAACTGGGAGTGATGGGCAGATCAACGAAGGCAGGTCTGAGAACAAATCTGTGTGGAAAAGCTCATATACCCTATTGCTAAAAAGCACACTCAGACAGCAAAATCCCAGCCCCACTGGCCGTTCGGTGTGAGGTGCTTCCTTGTTTCAGGGATTTTTATAAAAGTAACTTTAACTGGCCCCTAATGTTGAATCTGAAGGAAAGAACTTACACCAGAGATTTTAAGGGATATATTGCACTGAGAGAGAAATCTGTCAGCCGGCCCCTCGGGAGTCACTGTGTCAAATGGTTTTAATCCTTAAGCAGAAGTCCTAAAATAAGCAGATGGGCTGCAGTTCTGAGTGAAAGCAGGGGAGCGTTGTCAGCATTGTAAACTTAATAAGGGAGGTGATGCGGATCAATTCCTGCTGTCCTTGACTTTCGGCTCCTATTAGAATTCCAGAAGATCATTAGCCACCTCTGGGATGGATTTGATTAATAGGCTTGGTTAAACAAAAGAGGTGAAGTCAAACGTGATCTGAAATTATGAAAAATGTGTATTCCAAAGGGAATCTCCACTTTCCAGATTATGAATGGAATGAGGGAAAGTGCCTTTTCTCTTGAATCTGGTTAATTTAACTGTTTTTTTCATTGTGATAACCTGTAAGAGCTTTGTTTTGCCTAGAAATAAATTTTTATGCTATATCGCACTGTTCAAAAGCAGTGTGTTCGGGCACGTGATACCAGAATGCATGTTAAGGAACAACAAACTTAAACACACTGGTTCCTTAGACCTCTTTTTTGAGAACACTGGGCAGATTCTTGTAAGTGGGAATCAGACAGGGAAGGGCAGATGTTTCGGAGGTCCTTCATCTCCTCTGATGTGGCCGTGTCCCTGCAGGAGCATCGCCCTGCGCAGGAGACCCCTCACAGCTCCGATACCCCCCAGCTCGGGGCTGGGGATGGAGCTGTGCCTGGTTGGTACAGATGGGGAGAGACAGAGTGGAAAGGAAAATGTTATTTTAAACACTAGTAATCTCGCTGTTTTTCTGCTCCCCTTCCTCCTCAGTCCTTGCTCTCCCAAAATTGATCAAGCGGGTCATTTATTCCAGGCACTGATGAAAAGCAGGACTCACCCAGACCCATGAGTGACACTACACTTGGCTCATCAGTGGCTTTGCTTTCTTCTGTTGCTCCTGTGTCCCTCCCCGGGTCCGTTGGTCTGTGCAGATTAAGCATGCTTTATAGCCCAAAGATGCTATTTCTGTCTTCTTGGTTCCCCCTGAGATGAGAGCAATGAGTTTCATTGTATTTATTTCTCTGCTGCTCACAATTAGTTTTATGATCTATGCCAAGAATGGCTGTGTCTTATGAATCCAATCCATAACTCTCACTTCTCTCAGGATGGCAACGAGTCCCCGGAGATGCAATATGACTTAATTTCTTATTACAACATCCTTTTCAGCTTCTAAATAACTGCTGTCCTAAAAAAACACTGCCAGCACAGGTAGTGGGTTTGCAGTATCCGGATCTTAATCCGGAACATTGGTATCATTCTCCTAATGACTAACATGAGTCATGTTTTGTTTATTCGCCTCCCCAGGTGTGAATTGTCATGTGTGGATAGGCACTTCTGTCTGTTTTATGCCATTTTCATTTGCAAAACTTTGGGCATGACATGGAGTGCACCAAGAGTAAGTGTGAGTGGTTTCTCCTCTGCTCAGAGCTGGAGCCTCCTCACCCCCTGGAGATCTGGGCCAGTTCCTTTAACAACAACTACTTGTTACTGGGATATCCCCTTCCCGTGACTGCCTTGGTTGCCCTCTAAACAAATTAGTTTAATTTTCACCAGGCACAAATGAATTTCACTGTAATTATATGTGTTTACCACAACTGTTTCATTTATTGACAGACTTCACACAGTCTTCTTCTGAGCTCCCCTCCCTTGGGCGCTTCAGGTGCTGCACCACCACCCGCCTTCCTTGAGGCTGGCTTGGGCAGC
>JAOQGM010000031.1:77433824-77455704 GCA_027564225.1 Gallinago stenura | reverse complement strand
TGAACCCCTCCAGGGATGGGGCAGCCACAGCTTCTCTGGGCAACCCAAGCCAGGCTCTCACCACCCTCACAGCAAAGGATTTCTTCATAATATCTCATCTAAATCTTCTCTCTTTCAATTTGAAGCCATCACCCCTCGTCCTATGGCTCCACACCCTGATACGGAGTCCCTCCCCATCTTTCCTGGAGCCCCTTTAGGGGCTGGAAGGAGCTCTAAGGTCCAGGATTTCAGATCCAGGATTTTGCTCAGGTGGACTATAAAGAAACTAAACTGATATTATTCAGCACATACTGGTACAGGCAAGAGCTTGGGATTGAAGCATTTGCAGTTATTTTCATAGAAAACAACAGGCAGTGACAGGGTAGCCTACTCACAGAAAGTAACATTTATTTAGGTAAGGTGTTATTTTCCTTAGAAATAAACACACTTGGGGGCCTTGCATCTCTTTTTATAAGCTCTTTACAAGCCAGCAGAGCATCAGGTTACAAAGTCCATTCATATAATGTTTATAAGTTCTAGTGTTAATGCCACTAATGGTGCTCCAGCGAAGACTGCAAGGCAGATCAATGTAAATCTTTTGATTAGTTTGTGAAAAGAAAAACAGTGGGCATGAGGCAAGGAAAGGAATACTTTCTGTAACATTCAGATTAAGCAGGAAAACAGACCAGAAAAGAAGCTTTCTAGCCTCCTGCCTTTTTGCAGCCTGTGGTTTGGTGGGAATTGGTAAAGTTAGCCAAAGGGAAAAAAAAACTAAGATTTGCAAAACAGCAGTAAAAGTTAACTGCCCATAAACCACCACTTCTCTCAGCTTTTAGGTCAGGTACCACGATGCTGTAAGATTTTGCGCCACTGCAGGAGATCAGTGTTTCCAAAATGCCTTGAAAAGGTTTACGAGGCCTTGGAAGATAACTATTTTCACACTGGCTGGGGTGGCTGCAATGCTTTCCCTTCTCCAGGGCTCTTGGCGTTCCTGGATTTTACTCCCTGACCAGCTGGGTGAGGGAAGTCTGGCCAAAGAAAAGATCACCTGGAACCTTGGTGATCTTGCTTTTAATGCTGGTTTCTGTTACTTATACACAGATAAATGCTTGACAGTCATTTGATTTCTTGCTTCTAGTTGAGCCTCTCAGCAACATGGGTAACATTCACCTCGCAGAGATCTTGTGAAACCCAACCATTTTAGACCTTTCAAATTTTGGGGTGGATAGAAGAACAGGAAAAAAAAAAAAAAAGTAACTTTATCCTGTCTAATGATTTGTAAAAAGAAACCTTAAACTAATAAAAACTAATATTTAGCCAACCAATGCTACTGAAATAACTGACTGTGGCAACCCTTTGCTAAAATATGTACCTTCAGCAGAGATATAAAAGCTGTTACAAGAAATACCTACAACTCTGCTGTGTATTTATATCTCTGGGCTCCAAAGTTCATCCGCTGAGACCTTCAGGCTCTGAAGTTACACATGATACTGCAATATAATCAAATGTTTTTTAAGTTACTGAGACCTAACAAGTCACTGCCCATCAAGCAAGCTACTATAATGGGTCACAGACACACACCCCCCCTCCAATAACCTCTTTCCATCATACAGTAGGATTAGGTAGGCTACTGATGTTCAAGATAAAGTGAATTATTATATATCTTCCCCATAGTAAAGATGTGTATGAGGATAGCTGATGATAGATAACAATCAGGCTTGAGCTCTCAAGCCCCTGCTTCCCCCACAAGGTAAAATGGGACCGAAGAGAGAGGAACAAGCACTTTGTAAAAAGTTTCCCAAGGAAAGTTTTGGGTTCAGACTGAGGACCCTATAAACCCAAATTCTGCCTAGGAACTGTAATCTTTCCCCGTCTTTCTGGACCACCTTACTCTTTCTACAGGTGGCTCCCTATTCTGACAACTTCCTTACTGATCACTTTTAGTCCAGGGCTCTTCAGCAAAGACGTTACCAGCTGGGCCAGCTAAAACCAGCGCTAATTATTTTATTTTATTTTTTAACACAGACTTAGAGAAACCCTCAGAAGACTTTATTACTATGAAGAATTAGACAACAATTTGTTGCTTTTGGAAAGTGGTAAGAATTTGGGTTAAAAAAAATAATGCTTATTTGGTTTAGGACCCTTAGCAATATCATGCAATCAAGTTCAACACACCTAAAGCTGGCTGGCTCCATCTTCTCTCTGTAATCGGTGGGAGAAAAAATAGCATCATTCAGATAGAAATTGAGAGCTCTTCCTGAACAATCCATTCTCCTCTTACTAAGGGAGCACAAGGGGACAGAGTAAGTGACCAGCTGTGGGCCATGATCCTTCTTCACCTTTAAAGCCCTACCTTCAAAAATGGTCTGAGGGCTCCAGAGAGATACAAAGATTTGCAATGAGAACAAACAAGAACGTAAGGTTTATTTTCAAAAAAATAATCCATGTGTTTCAGGCTATAGAAAAACGTAAGGGCCATGCTCTGAAAAGTTGGCTCACTTTTGGGGTGCCAGTAAAATTACCCAAAACGGGAGGAAGCGTCTTTAGAAATCACAGTATGAAAGTAAAAATTAGATTCTTGTCCCCACACACAGACTACTCTGTAGAAATTTTAAGTGTTAATCCATTAAATCAATGCAATACTGGTAAAATGATGCTAACTTGCCTAAAACCAAAAAGTTTACTCAATTATTTTTTTTATTTATTATTTTATTATTATTATTCTGAATTATTTTCATGTTTTCTAGAAGACCAGATTAAGAGCCCATTTCAAATTTGACCTTTGGTTGTGTTGTGTTTATTTGTCAACAAGGACCTACCCAAGAAAAGCAGTAGCACAGGCATTGTAAAAAGAGTGCTCCTAACATCAGCATGACCCTTTCAAGGCTAACACATGGGGTTAGCAAGGAATTGCACTTTTGGGGGTGTCTGATCACTTCAGGTAAAGACTAATCCATAATTCCACATTGGGTTTTCCCAAAGCTCAAAACAGCAGTTTCTCCAGAAGGAAAAAAAAAAAAAGAGGAATGAGCAGTAGAACAATTCAGGGCACATCCAGCTTCCAGTCTAGCAAAGGTTTGCTTCTAATGGAACATGACAATGTTATTTTAATATCGTTTCTGAATTTTCACTCCATCTTTCAAATTCTGTTTCTGAGTTATGCATGACTCCCAAGTAAAGCTCTGAAAATATTCATCTATTTATCTCACACAATTTATACGAGTGGTCTGTAGAGGAATATTCCTTCCTTACAACAAGAAGTTGTATCGTTACAGCCCTACCTTTTAACAGAGATTCTAAACCGACATTTTTGTGGTGCTGGTTTTTATTGTAATTCAGTCTCAAAAAATACCTCTTCAAAACAAAAGCAGTAGGTGGATTTAATCACCTGGCTCAATATTCTCCGCGGCAGTAACTTCAGCCATGAAACAAGCCTGTTTGCCTACTTCAGATACAATGGAGAGTGAAAACTAAATCTTTCCACTAATTTCTAAATTTTTTTTTTCCCTTTCCTTTTTGAAGCTGCCGATTCATAAGAAGACAGAGGTCAGAGTTCAAAAAGCTAGTCCCACTCTCCAGACACCAGCCACTTGGGAATAACTCACCTCCACTGGCTCTCAGTTTTCCTGCTGTAAACTGCCTGACAAATGCCGACTCCTAAGAGCTAGGGATAAAGGAAAAAGTTAGCGCAAGCTCAGATATTCATCTTAAGCTTCTTGCACTGGAGTCTTCTTCACATTCTCCTCTTTTTGTGCTTTGAAAAGAATTACTTATATCAGTTCTAGCAATCCATACGTACCCCACCACAGACTATGCATATATGAGAATGGTTCTTTGAAACGTATCTGTTGGAGTTAGCATTTTAAGTCTTGCTTCCATACTTTCAGGCAATTTGCTTGGCTTTTGTTTTTTATTTGTTTCAAGGTGGGGTTTGTTTTGTTTTGGTGGGTTGTTTTTTTTTGTTTTAAAGTTTTCATCTTCTGTCTACAGCCTTGCTCTGCTTAAAATCTGGCTCAAATATACGACACAGAAGAAGCTATTTTGAACAGAATAGTTGTCATTCTCTCTCATGAAACAGTAAGGTTTCATGCGGTTTGGAAATCCTGCAATATCTTGAGCCCCTCCTAAAATACAGATTTCCACTATTGCTTCTCCTAGTGATAGTAACTTTGTTTTAAAAATAAGGAGAACACAAGATGAGTAGATAAAAATACCACTTTGCACTGGTGTTCTCCCCTCCCTCCGCACACTTCTGCACCTCCAAATTGCTTCTTTGATTAACGAGTATGTCAACTTCCCAACTCTGTCACAGAAGGCAACGTTGCACCAGCCAGGGAACCTGACGTACTGCCCCGGCACCCTACAAATCCGCTGCCAAAATATATATATTTCAGTTACGGAGCCAAGAAATAGGGATCAGCCCCAGGAGCAGCCAGGAACCACCACCCTGCTTTCGGCCGCGGCTGGGAATATGGTCACCAAGCACAGAGTCAGCAAATCCATAAAGCACTTATATCTTTATAAATATGTCATGTAAAATTGGCTATCATCTCCTGAATTGCCTTTGCTCTCCAAGAGCTTGCAGTTCTGTCTGCTTATTTACAAGCAAACGACACATCTTGGCACCACAGAAACAGCAGAGCTGTAAGAGAGTAATACAGATATTACTGTGGCTTCCAGACAGTCATATATATACACAATCGTCATGGATAACGATGTAAAGAGATGAAAAATAGACCACTCTCTTCCCTCTGGTTTCCAAGGCTCCCTAATTACTCCAGCTACACCCGGCTGTTACTGGGAAGGGGCTGGCACACCTAACCCAAGGAGGAGTCCCAATTACTCACATCTGTAGCATCCTTTTTATGATAAATTTGTCCTGTGCACACTCCCTGTTAACAACACGAAACCAGACCTACGGAGAACTAGACTTACTCTATCATTGATTCAACGGCAGCCCAGAAAATAACAGAAGACAAATCCCTGTATGTAATTGCAGGGAATATTAAACTACTGTACAAGCACAAGTTGGGGGGGGGGGGGTAAAGCACGGAGCGACTTTTTAGCCACATTTCTTGACAAATGATGGACAGGTCCAGAAACTGAAAGCAATAGGTTTCTAGTCCCGGGGGTACTGCCTTCAAATATATCTATGTTCTCAGGGTAGATCGTTTTTCCCTTCTTGCAGGCATCCCACCGAGAGGTGAGGTCCCAAGAAAAACACAGGAATCCGCCTGCAAGCCTTTGAGGTGGCAGGAGCCGAGGGAGGTTCAAAGACAAGGCTGGCTGGTGGGCAGCACCTCTGAGTATGGCCAGGGTTAGAGGTTAGTAAAGCAGGAGCCACTGGCCAATAAAACAGTGTTTGGAGAGCCCACTCTACAGATAAATTGGGGATCTGTTTACACCTTTCCCAGCTTTCTGAGTTACACAGACTGATGCTTCCCACTGTGATCTTGTCCCACGTCCACCGGCATCTCCCAGCCTCGGCAGCTGCCCCGCTCTCTCTGCTGGTTGGCTTTTATAAAGGATGCTTGGAAACTTTTAATCAGCTTCCAGCATCAAAAATAAATAAATAAAAGCGCAACTGCTTTTATTTGTGTCAACTGCCCCGCAACAAGATCTGTCTTGTTTGAGATTTCCCATGACTCCTGTACTAATGCCGGGAGAATAGAAGCTTAAATTCCCTTGATTAGAGAAGTTAAACACAAAGCAAGCCCAGTGCCAATCACCCAGATGAAAGGCCAGCTTTTTGAAGCAAGAAAAAAAAAACTTCCAAAACTCTAGGTAGGGTTACGACCATATTACAGCAGTCAAAAAATCAGCACATACCTCAATTTCAGAACTGGAGCTCTACACCAGGAAGAACTTGCCCTTCTGCTGAAGATCTATTTTGCTCAATTTTCTGTAAGCTACATAGTTCTATTTTATATAAGCACAAACCCAGGCACACAGTTCTCAACATTGGACAACTTTAACCACAGATATTACTGCCAGCATTGCTTAACTACAGGTATATCTTACCAATTTCTAGAAGGATAAAAGCTGAAGGACTGGCAGTCACTGGGATATTTTTTTTTTTTCTATATTTATGAGAAAAATTCAGTTTAGGACAGTGCTGCTTTTTGCCTCTGCACCTTAAAAATAACTGATTAGCTCAAGCTATATAATACCTCATCCTTCGGGATTCAAACTGTGCATGGCTGTAGAGCTGCCTGATGAAAGAGGTAAGTTGATAAATAATTGCTGGTTGTGATAATACCACGGGATGGTCCCACTGCAAAGGAACAGGGTTGAAGACAACTTTATATGGACAAAATAACTGATAGACATCAACAGGAGTTATTTATTTCTTCTCGGCAAACATGTGAAATAGCACGGTAAAGAGGAAGATTCACTCTATGAAGCTAATTTTTGTAAAAAAGAGAAGTAATCTCAAAGGTAAACATTAAAGCTCATTAGAGAAGTCCTTGCTACCCCAAAATAGACGGGAAGTACACCACTGACTAGGGTTTGCATATTTATTCTGTATGAAATCTTTGCTTCAGTAGAACAATAAAAAAATGTGAGGAAGGAGGGGTTTTCCCTCTCCCCTCAATACGTATCTAACACGGCCTCTGGGGAGATTCCCTGATGGACCAGCTACTGAAGCATTGGGGACAGTTGGTTCACGGGTGTTGTGCTCATCCTCAGACTTAACCTCAGCACCAGATTCAAGATCAGGCAAGTTTTTCCCAATTCCTCAACAGGCAGCATTGATTATTATTTTTTTTTTGGTTGGTTGGTTGGTTTTTTTGTCACAGTGTTGGGAAGCATTTATGGCAGACTGTGCTGTGTGGGGGAACCAAGACTGAATATTCTGTGGAACCCCTGGGACCAGAATTCTATCACCATCTGAGGCAGGTCGTAGGAAACTGCCTGTCTCAAGCTTAGCCATAATTTAATAACTTCTATCTGTGATTCCCTACTCCTGGAATATGCACAGCCTCTATAATCCATCTCTCCAGAGCATCTGCACAGATTTAAACCCCCAGGATACAATATGTACTCAAAGACAACTAATGCCAGGTGCCATTTTCATTTCTAAAGAGCATTTGAAGTTGTCTGCTAATGGAATAAGAAAAAACTATTAAAACAAATAAATAAATCAAAGAGGAGCAGAGGGGAAAGGAAGGAACCAACACCCTGATACATGTTACACTATCTGCAAGCCAAAGGGCATTACAGGATATTCCTAACACAGCCCACTTTTGTAACAAAGACACATAATTTTCCTATATACAGGCATCTGTGAAACTGTTAGATATCAGTACAATTTACAGACCAAGACTAAAGGAAAAGCCATCTAAAGATGACCTGGCAGCAAATTGCTCCTATGGAATACATAAAACCTTTGCAACTTAAAAGCCTGTGTTGTAAGGCACATTTGATTTACTCATTAAACAGGATCCAGGACTCCTAAATTCCATTACTAATATTCTGATTTGACCTTCTACAAGTTATTTATGTCTCTACCCACTCATCAGTACAGTGGATACAAGAACAAGGTGTATTTGCTACTACTACTTAATACACTCACATGCAAATTACTACAACACCACACTGTATTTACACTAGATAAGGAAATGCTAAAGTTGTAACCCTTTCAATAATGAAGGGGTAAGTGGAGCAAGTGAACTGGATAAAGAAATGTGACGTGGTACAGACTGAGCAGCAGCAGAGGGAGAGCACAGAGTAACAAAGAACGAGTGAAACACCAAGAAAGATGCTCAATTATCCATCTGCCTGCAGCTAACTGCTTCATGTGCATGACAGAAAATATTTTCAAACATTATTTCCAAAAGAAGTACTTGCCTTCCCAATTTCTGGATCATCTGGGTTTATCTGTAATCTATCCAACCTGTGTATAGCGATCTCCAAAGGCTAAGTGCCAAAAGTCCACTGTGCAACACCACACACGCTCTTAAAATCTAATCTTAAAAAAATAACATTGTCTTAAAATAGCATAATTTCCCTCTTACAGACGACGTTTAACCCAGATACAAAGGCAGCACAACTGCATCCTATAAAAATTACTCATTGAGGTGCTGATTGCTCTCAAATTTCTGAGATCTTTTTCTCAGAGATGCCAGAAAGGCCACTCTGCGGCACGAAAGCAGTTTTCTTCATTCTGGAAAGCAACAGGGGAGGAAAAAAAAAAATAATCATCATCTAAGATAAGGATATTAGCGGCAAACGAAGAGGGGAGGGGGAAAGCAATGAAAACCTCGCATATATAAATGCCAAGGATTCTACAACTCCCCTGGTGATCCTGGCAATAAGCCAGGAAAAAGCTTTCTCTTTCCTTTGCTGTTTTGCGGCAACAAATCTTTCCCTCTGGAGGAAGGGTGAGAGGGCTGGAACTAACTTCTCTGCATCTGATAAGATGGCAAATTGTCCAAGGCTGACATTTATGGGGGACCCGGAGCTCCGCTGGAGTACTCTGGGAGGATTAAAGCAGGGTTAGCCTCTCCGATCGCCCTCCTTCAAACACTACGAATGGCAGACAGATGAAAAGTCCATTTACATTTGATAACGATGGGTCCAACGAACCCCGAGACAGAAACTGTTCCATCAGGGGAAGAACTGAAGCTGGAAGTTGAATAATTCTCACTAAAATGACTTATAAAAAAATAAATTTAAAAAAAATTATGCCCAAAGAGCTTCCAGTGTCCAGATATTGAAACGAAGTTCTGTTTAATTGGCTAACAAGACTTAAATCCCATCTCTTTTATGTGAGCTGCACCACCCACGGGAAAACTCCACCACCCATTTGCTTTAACTCTATCCAGGAGCCTTTGGCTGGAAGAATGGGATGTTTCACACGCCGGCAGTGATTGCCTGGAGCCAGCAGAAAGGCTCATATAGCTGTCAGCAAGCTGATAAGAGCTGAAATTACTCTACAGAGCCCTCTTTAAAGAAGAGCCAAAGCAGCACATTAAATGAAAGGGAGGAGGGGTCAGAAAAGCCAGCCACTCATGTTGTTTTAACGTGGCACTAAAACAAGTCCTTGATTTATGCCCGTGTCTTCAGCTCTGTTTGACCCGGAGTCTGAACTTTTCTTCAGGTCAGGGCCGAGGCACAGGGGATGTGCACGAGAAGAACCACAATAGCTCCCTCCAGGTATTCCCACCGTAGGAACAAACACTGCAAACTACATGTTTTCCATCCACGTTTTTTTTTAAACTGGATTTACATCCCTTTTTTAGCTTGTAATTGTCCACACGGTCTGGAAAGAGAAGAGGCTGTGATTATCGAAAACTTATTAATCAATAAAAATCAAGAATGCTGTGTGCCCACTAGGTGAGCATTTTATGGGGCTTCAGGAAAGGGAATTATCTGTTTGTCCAAGGAGGAAACTGTACATCACAGCCAATATTCTCCCATTGAACTTTTTGGCAGCCAATGAAGTTGAGATGCATTTAAAAAACCACTGATGATCTGACAAGGTTATTCCACAAGGTGCTGTAATACCAAGGTCTCCTACAAACCTGAGGCCTGAAGTTGCCTCACCATGGTGCACCACATCTGACCAAATGGCCTTCTGCTCCTGTATTCTATCTCTGACGAGGGTCCCCAGCAGGTCCCCACCACGAGCACAGCCAGAATAAGCCACCACTTCCCCAAATTCCTCTCTGGCCTCCAGAAGTCTCCAACTCAGGAACTTCCTAAGCCAGAGGGTAGACCTTTGCTTTCACCTCTGACATATCCTCCTTCTCTGGATTTCTTCATTCACCCTTTATGCCAATAAAAACCCTTCACCCACACGAAATGCTGAAGCAGTGAATCCCATGGACTACTTACTAGTTCTGGGAAAAGACCATCATCTTTTAAAGTTTTTTAGACCAGATTCCAAATAATACAAGTTCTAGGGAACATAAAATGAAATTGTAATGATCAACATACACTCACATCCATTCACTTTCTTCACGACCTTCTTATTTTAGAGTTCGGCATTATATTCTTGCTCCTCATCTTATCCCAAATCATTCACCTTCAAGATGAAGATGTTTGTGTTTAATCCCTCTTCTCTTGAAACCTCTGATCACCCTTGTTCTATTATATCCTTCTTAAGATGGGAGAACCATAACTATGAACTGCATGCAGGGGGCAGAAACAACAGATTTATGCAGTTGCATAGTGTTTTCCATTTGGTTCTCTACCTCTTTTCTAAAAATTATTTATATTACTTTTTTTTTTGACCACAACTGACCATGCATCTTCTATTTTCATATAACTATTTATTACAGCTCTAAGAGCTCTTTTCCAAGTGACTGCAGTAGCTGACAGGCCGCCATCACCTACGGAAGGCTGTTTCACATATCCCCTTTCTTTAATCTATAGTGAAGTTTGTTTGTCACTTCAGCATTTGATCCTGCTACACCTGAATTTCTTTGGCCTAAGATGTGACAGTATCAAATAAAACCTTTCCCAAAGCTCCATTCCTAAGGGGGAGCTGCAAGGGTTTGTCCCTATTACCCTTAGCTTGAGCTGCAAGTTTTTTTCTTAAAGGCCATGCTCTTCTGGGGTGCTCATCTTCTATGCAGCTACCTGCTTTTATGGAATTCCTTATCTCCAAGATCTCCATCTCTCTAAGTTTGGTCAAAACTAGACAATAACAAAAATCAAAAGAGAAAACAGCATGCACACCCTATGTGATCATACCCTTGTTTCCCTAGGAAACCCGGATGAAAAGAATTCCTGCACTTCAGAACACTAGCTCTTCCTTCTTGTACAGTTAGAGCTCACAAAGTCACCCCATCTTCCAGACCAGGTATTAATTCAAAATTTTTATTTCCAAGAGGTGGGGCGTGTTATAAAGTCAGAAAGGAACATGCATGCCAAAGCTGTCTTTTGAAAATAAACTCCTTACCTAAAATCCTCCAGTGAGAAAGAATGCCTAAGTAAACAGAGGAGCTTCTTGCTCTTGCCCAGAGAAGGGCAACGAAGCTGGTCTGGAGGTCTGGAGCACAAGTCTTGTGAGGAGAGGCTGAGGGAGCTGGGGGTGTTCAGCCTGGAGAAAAGGAGGCTGAGGGGAGACCTCCTCGCTCTCTCCAACTCCCTGAAAAGAGGGTGTAGCCAGGGGGGGTTGGTCTCTTCTCCCAAGGAACAGACGATGGGACAAGAGGAAATGGCCTCAAGTTGTGCCAAGGGAGGTTTAGGATGGACATCAGGGAATTTTTTTTCCCTGAAAAGGTTGGAAGAGGCTGCCCAGGCCAGTGGTGGAGTCCCCATCCCTGGCAGCATTTAAAAGCCGAGCAGATGTGGTGCTGAGGGACATTGTTTAGTGGTGGTTTTGCCAGTGTTGGGTTGATGGTTGGACTTAATGATCTTAAAGGTCCCTTCCAATCTAGACGATTCTGCAATTCTAATTTCCCTGCCTACCTGCATTTCGTTATTTGTGTCTTGTTATGTCGAGACTGTCTCACACCTCAACTGTCTCAAATCCAGGTCTGGAGAGGAATATAGTCAATGAGAGCCCATGGTAGAATATTGGCAAAGGCAGGTTAAGTCTCATTCTGTTTGGATATTGATATTTGATTGTTGGATCCTGAGAGGTTGTTTTTTGCTCATATTTAGAGTCAGAAATTCCTTGCCAGGGCAGAAGGTTGGAACCAGATGATCTTTAAGATCTCTTCCAACCCAAGCCATTTTATGATTCTATGTTTTCAACAGCTTTGTCAACAGTGCTCTGAGATAATTGTTCAGAAAATCTCATAAGTAGCTCTTGAAGCACTTTATAAAGGTTCATCTTTACCACCATTGAGTGGAGATGGAAGCTGAGGCACTTGATGAAGTGATTTGCCTTGGGTCAGCCACGAAAATAGATGGCAGAAATGGAATCCAGACTTTCTCAGGCCTAGGTCAGTGTCCTGCTGCTCAACAGCATCATCCCTTTATTGTCTCCATCCATCCAACTGCTTATGGAGATCAATAACGCTTTAACATCTTACTCCTTGTGGGAAGGATGTGGCAAAGCAGAGTTGTCGCTGCAGGTCTCCATTTTGTTCTTGCCCATCCCCTTTTGTTACAGGGACTTCAGAGATAAATCTTCTCCCTGCTTTTTGTGCACCTTTGCCCCATCGTTTGCTTCCCTCATTGAGTAGCCATCCCGTCTCACATGGTCACTGGCTTCTGCTTCCTCACCTTGATCCTTTTTTCAGTTTCCTCCTAATATTTTATATTTTTTTTTTGTTAATTACAAAGTCACTCTTCTGTTTAGATTTCCTTTCTGCCAGAAAGACTGGAAAAATCAAGCAGCAGCAATTAAAAATACCAAATTGCTTCAGAATGTGGGACTGGGAGAAGTACTGGATGCTGATTAAGACACTTCCTGTGTTCCTGATTTTCTCCCAGCGTTTCTGAGAAATGCTGTGTCTTGGCCTGGGTGTGGAGAGAGGAACAGAGTGGTGGAAACCTGAGAAAAACTGTTGCCATCTTAACACGGGAACAGGTTTCAGGGTGGTTTGGCCTTGGGTGCTGCACCTGAGGAGGAATAACCCCCTGCACCAGAAAAGGTTGGGGGCTGACTTGCTGGAGAGCAGCTCTCAGGAGAAAGACCTGGGAGTCCTGGTGGACAACAGGATGACCGTGAGCCAGCAATGTGCCCTGGTGGCCAAGAAGGCCAATGGCATCCTGGGGAGCATCAGGAAGAGTGTCACCAGCAGGTCGAGGGAGGTCATCCTCCCCCTCTGCTCTGCCCTGGAGAGGCCACACTTGGAGCACTGGGTCCAGTTCTGGGCTCCTCAGTTCCAGAAGGACAGGGAATGGGTACAGCAGAGGGCTACAAAGAGGTTGAGAGGCCTGGAGCATCTCTCCTAGGAGGAAAGGTTTAGGGACTTGTGTCTTTTTAGTCTGGAGAAGAGAAGGCTGAGGGGGGATCTGATCAACGCCTATAAATACTTGAAGGGTGGGTGTCAGGAGGATGGGGCTGGTCTTTTCTCAGTGGTGCCCAGGGACAGGACAAGAGAGAAGGGACACAAACTTGTACGTAGGAAGCTCCACTTAAACATGAGGAGGAACTTCTTTCCTGTGAGGGTGGCAGAGCCCTGGAAGGGGCTGCCCAGGGAGGTGGTGGAGTCTCCTTCTCTGGAGACATTCAAACCCAGCTGGACACGTTCCTGTGGGACCTGCTCTGGGTGGACCTTCTTTGGCGGGGGGTTGGACTGGATGATCTCCAGAGGTCCCTTCCAACCCCCCGTGATGCTGTGATTCTGTGGTTTGCAGTGCCATAAAGGCTGAGCACCGGTGGCCGATCCAGAACCTGGGATTCATTTACCAACAGGTTGAGAGGGAAGTCATATCGGTGCAGATGTTCAGGGGCTGTGCATATTGAAGGGCTGTTAGCAGAATCATCCAAATCAATCCTTCATTTGTCTCTCAGGATGTGACTGCGCTGGAGTTTCATTCATTCCCTGTCTAATTATCCCTAATCTGCTGCTCCACACGCTCCGCGAGCGAAGCAATTGAGATAATAAAGTTGTATTAAGGCGACCCCGGCAATAATGCAAGTCTTTTGGATAACAGAAGAATTTTGTTCATTTTGTTGCTTAGTAACAAAAATATTGCAAGTAGGTTGTGTTGAAAAAAAAAATATGTAATTTTTAGTCAGGTATTCATATTCTGCATATTTATAGACGATGATTAATGTCACTGCTCAGTTTTGACAAGACAGCGTGTGTAGGTTCTGGATCTGCAGTAAATCAGCAGATGGAAAAGCCACTTGGCTTGAAATGGTATTTATGTATTTGTTCCTTAGGATCCCAGAGTGAGTGGCAAGTAGTCGTTTGATTGAGGGCAAAAGGGTTTTAAATTTTATCTAGATATATGGAATGATTATTTTTTTTTTTCTTCCCTGTAGAGAAAGAACCCCAAGTATGTTTTTTAAGACTTTGGCTGGTATTTTGTTATGCTGGGTGAGAGTCTAAGTGGTGCTGGCCTGGCAGGAGAGGGTGCAGAGCAGGTGCTTGGCTTTGCCACCACGGGGGACACCTCCTGGGGAGGGACAGCCTTGGGACAACTTTCCCACACTCAAATCACGTCGTGAGAGGCTTGTAGTGGCTGCTAGGAATTGTGTCGGATTAACGTTTTACTGGAAATGCCACTAAAACAGTGGTATTTGTGAGTTTTTCTGTTTTAAATGACCAGCCTGGGGGTAATTTCAGCATTTGAAGTTCTTCTGCTTTGTTTTCTGTTCGTGTTACTCATCCCAACATAGCTTAGTGTAAGATGTTTTCAAGTTTTCACTCTCAGTAATAATAACTTATTCCACATATTAGTGTGGCTGGCAAAGAGTGGAATTACTGTTCTCAACAGCAGAATTATGACCATGAGGAAACATAATGGTCTAGTATTCTAATAATACACATTTCTTAACAAAAAGTATTTGGAGAGGAGCATTCTCTTTTTCTGACTTCTGTTGACTAACAAACTTGCGATAAGCACACTAGAAATCTGGATGTAAGTTTGGGATTCTTTTAAACAATTCACTTTTGAATTGAAATTACTTGTAATATTATTTTAAACACCTTTGTTTATTCTAAATAAATAAATTTATTTCTAAAAATCTATAAATAATTATTCATAGTACAAAAATTCAATAGAAAACCAAACAAAGTTTAGATTGCTGTCTTCCAAGACACCTTGCACTAATTATGACAGCGAAGTTTCGGTGGTATTGATCTTGAATTTTAACTGTCTTCCAGTAAAAGGTAAAACATTTCAAAGGCGCTGAGTTCCTGAAGTGTTTCTGGGGGCTCCAGATTGTTTGTGCCTGGAGAAGAGGATCTGAAATGTTTCCTCTTTGCTAAAGGTCAGTCCCAATAATTATTGTAGAGAAACTATTGCTGCTGAAGCAAAGGAAAAACATTTATTCTGTAGGAAAGGGATTATCAGCCTTACTCTGGGGCTTCCTGCCTTCCCAAGGATTCACTTGTGATCAAATTTTCATGATATCGCAGTTTTATAGAAAAACCATTAATTGTAAAACCTTATGGTCCTTGTTGAAATCTCATGTTTTCATTGAGAGATCCATTTCTGGAGAATTAAAACTCGCACTTTCACACATGGGTAAATTTTAAGCATTCAAAGCGAATCCCCAAAGCCACCTTCTTATTTGGTTTCCAAATGCATTTGCATTTTCAGTGCATCCGATAAGATCCAATTACTATAAGCTTTGAGGCAAACTTGTCTCTCTCTGTTGTTTTTTTTAATATAATTACGCTATTTCCTCGTATTTTGTCTTGTTACTGTGAAATACACTGCGAGGAGTGGATTTCAGTAGTGATTTCAGTAGCTTACAGCAAGTGTGTAGAGGTTAGTGTCAGACACAGCTTGTGGGGTAAGGAATATACCAGACTGTCGTCTCATCTCTCTCTCCCTTTATCAAAGGATGCTGACACAAATAATATGGGAAAAACACTGCTCAAACTGATAGAAATTGCTTAGTGATATTTGGCAGTGTTGGGTTGATGGTTGGACTCGATGATCTGAAAGGTCCCTTCCAACCAAAATAATTCTATGATTCTATGAAATCTTTAAATGGCTAAAAAATTCCTTGGCCATCCTGGGAATAAATTTGTGGTGTATTTATTTTGTCTGTAAAATAATAGTACCCCAGTATCTTCTGGGTTACTGTCCGTAGCCCTGCATCACCAGCCCCTCTGCTCAAAGGCTGGCTTTCTTCTCACTCCGTATTTATGTTTCTATTTATTTTAAGTTACTCAAGGGCAGAATATTCATTGCTGACCTTGGTAGCAGAAGGTCTTTTGATCTAATAGGTCTGTATTCACTCCTCGAATTTTTTCTGTGCGGTTTAAATTATTTTGCAGCAGTGTTCATAGTGTCTTTCACATCTATAAATCATAGAATGGTTTGGGTCGGAAGGGACCTTAAAGCTCATCTCATTCCAGCCCCCTGCCCTGGGCAGGGCCACCTCCCACCACACCAGATGAGCTCTTGTGTTCCAGCAAGCACTGAATTTCTCTTCATTATTTTTTCTATCTTTTCAATATTTTTTTTTCAAAGAGTAAGGAAAGTATTATGCCGTTTTAATGAAAGAATCATGGATTACTTTCTGTGCGTCGCTTCAGGGCTTTGTAACCTGAGAAATTAAAAATCCAGTATTTAGAATCTTTTGAAACTTCTGTGGTTTTCTGCAAGTATGAGTTGCTGAATGCCTGGGACGTGTATCATTACAGACCGCTGCCCTGAATCCATCCCACTCACCTCCTCAAAGTCAGATTACTTCTTATTAGCGTTTCTTTTACTTATCTAACATCATCTGTTGGACTTGATGCTCTGATTGAAGAGAGCTCTGTTGGTTCTGTCTCCTGCCTGGTCACGTTCCTGTGGGACCTGCTCTGGGTGGCCCTGCTCTGGCAGAGGGTTGGACTGGATGGTCTCCAGAGGTCCCTGCCATCCCCATGGCATTCTGTGATTCTGCTTGAAGACCTTTAGCATTCTGGCCATTACTTACCAGGTGGCTCATCTGCCGTGGGGATTGCTTGCTGAAGGATTTTCTCTGCTTAGGTTGGTCACATCGTCAGAAGATCCTGCTTTAAATCAGAGTGTGTTTTCCTAACCTGGCTGGGTGTCTGAAGCTACCACCTCTCCCAGGGCAGCTGCTGCCTCGTTACACTAACGAGCCCTGAGTCCTGGCACACCTTGCCTGATGAGAGAGGTAGCTCTGGCCTCCAGAGGGTCTTAAAAATAAAAAAAACAATATTGACTTTGACGGCGAGATGAACAACCACGGGTGGTGCTGGCAGGGAGCTGCAGGGGAGGTGGGCAGGAGAGGAGGTGGGCAGTCACCAAGACGTGTCCGGGGGCACCTGGGTGTCTCTGGTTTCCTGGTGTTCAGTGAGATCCTTCCCAAAGCTCCGCAGGATTCTGTGATTCTGGGAGTGCTACACGGGCAGTTCAGTTGGGGAAAACACAAGAGCACACCCTTCTATCCAAGAATTGGAAAGTGTTGTTAATCCAATGCTTTAATCACCTGACCGAAACACCACCATCAGTTAATTCAGTGCCATTTAAATTGTATTTACACTTATGCAAATGATGTTTATTCCTTGTTCTTATTAATAATGCAGTTATAATAGCTGTAAGCTATAACCTGTTACCTGCCCTTCCTCTGCAGCCCTGTGCCCTCCGGAGTGTGATGGTGAGGCTGAGGGTTCTTCCTCCCAGGGGTAGTTATTATCCCCCTCTGGAGATGCTGTGATTTTCTTTTAGGGGGAGAACCATGCAACCACACAAAACTAAACAAAATGCAATGGGAAAAAACCCCACCTGAAGTAAGTCAAGCTCAGAAAGACGGGCTAAGCAGCAGCCCAGCTACAGAATCACAGAAGCTTAGTGGTTGGAGGGGACCTTTGAGATCATTGAGTCCAACCACATTAAAAAAAAAACAACAACACCACAAAACCAAACCAAAACAAAAAACCCACCCAAACAAACACAAAAACACCCCCCCACCACTAAATATACACCAGTAACCGGGGTGTTCCAGCACGGGCAAGTGAGATGGTGACCATCAGAGAGATAAGGAAGGTGGAGGCACGGGCTGCCTTTCCTACGTATTTTTACAGACCAAGGTGCCATAAATTCAAGAGACAGCACACGTCCCGTGCCCCGGTGTGTTTAGGTTTTTATGAAGACTGGCCCCTCTTGCTGGCAGGGGCAACGCCAACCCAAGCGCTCCACGGAGCCACCGCAGAAATGAGCACTCGGGTCCTTAATTCCCTGGAAAATGGAATTTACACTCGAGCAAAGCTCGTCCTTTACAGACTTGCTGGCAAAGTGAAGCAAAGGGCGAGATGTATTACAGAGATGTGCCCTGCCCTTCGCAGCCCAGCTAAAAGCCCCTTTCCTTCAGCAGAACGGTGGCTGGGTACCGACAGAAGTCAGATTCCTTTCAGAGTCTTGTATTTTATTGTATTTCACCTTATACTTATTACTCTCTGCTGGTTTGGTTTTTAGAGTTTTCAGCTTTGCCCACTGCAACTTTTATTTACTCCCATGGTTTTTTTTCCATTGCTCTTCGTGCCTTTTTGCTGCATCCCAGAGCGTACAAACCGTAACTCCAGGGAATTCTGGGCTCTTGCTCTCGGGTGGCTTTGGAGCCAAGGTAAATGTGCTCCTTGGTCTCTGAGTGCTGTCAGAGGTGACCTTCCAGAGCCTGACAAACCTCTGCCACTCCAGCTGAGGAGAGGGGAATCCAGCAGTGTCTTAGTTCATCAGAAAATTCAGTAAAATTTTAATTTTTTTGGCAATTGTTTTATTCCTTTCTAAACGTGAATCCTCTAAATGAAAACAGATATAAATCTGGTATCTGGGTCAGTTTGGCACCGTTTCTTTGTTTGATTGTGCCTGCTTTTACCTGTTCTGTGTGGTCTCTACCTGTTTTACTTGGGCCTAAGAAAGGGAAAAAAAAAAACAAATTTGGGAAATAAGTTATCAAAAATTTAATTAAAAAAAAAAAAAGAAGAGAAGTGATTACCACATTTCCACAGAAAACCCAGCAACTCTACAGGTCAAACTGCCAGTAAAATGCAGAAATAGTTGTGTTTTTCCCAGACAGCCCATTGCTGGAGATTAGTTGGAGGCTGTAGGAAAGGGCCCAGGTGATTCTGAGGAGGAGGAGGAGGAGGATCTCTGTAACACAGCACATCTCCTGACATGTGACTCACACAACAAAAAGTTTTCCTGGGGAGAGTATCTTCTGCCTTGTTTGCCTTGTTTCTTTTCTTTTTTTCTCTTTTTTTTTTGCACTGCTGTCCCCTGCTGCCCACAGCAGAGTGGTCCCAGCGTGGCGTGCAGGGGACACAGGGATTAAAAATACTCACTGTCTGCAGTGAACGGCAAGAACTGTCCCGCTCCTTTTATTACACCTTTTTTTTAAAAGTCTTTCTCTGCTAAAGGTGGGAGACCTCCCCGCATCACATCCCAAAGCTGGGGGGTGTGTGGGTGAGACCCCCCAGGGAACCAGAGCGCCCCCAGCTGGTGGGGGGATGGCGAGGGGCTGGTGTGTGCAGTCCTGGGCAGCTGACAGTCTGCCCAATGCTTTCAGTTAAAAGTGCTTTAAAATGAAAAGGAGGTGATCTTTTGTTTTTCTCTTCATATATTTCTTAAATTCAGGCATTTCTATTCATGCTTACCTGCAGTTTTGCACAAAGTTATTTTTCATGTCTATGGAAATCTGAAGTATAAAGGTTATTTCCTCTATTGAATGTGCAGTTTTAACGGTAATAAAGGTGTGAGAGTTGTGTTCAGAAAAACAGCATTTTGTCCATCTTTAAGGATCAGTAAAATGCTGTAAAGCTGATGTTATTGGTCTGGTTTTGAAATAGCTTTCCACTTTCCATGAGTAATATGGCAATGATTTATCCATCACTTGAGATGGGATAACCCGTCAATTCTCAGCTGGAAAAGATCGCTAGGAGGAGACTGTGTTTATGCCAGGAAAGGCCGGGTTCTCTCTCAGATTTCACAGGAAGAATTCCCAGGTTCTGCCTTTGGGCTGGGACTCGGGTGGCTCTTCCTGGGGGGGTGGAACGAGCTGGGGCTCAGCTTTCCCCAGGGATGCAGAACAGCCCCTGCCACCCTCACTGCGGGTGTCCGGAGGTGACCAGGGCAGCATAAACTTTGTTCTCCTATAAAGTAAAAAATTCTAGGTGGTATCTTCTGTCACATCCTTTTGTCACGGTGGGACAGAGAGCAGCTTGGGGAGGGAAGGGCTGGAGGAGTGTTCAAAAGAGGCTGCAGAGAAATGTCTGGGCACGGTCTCATCCCACCGCCGTCGTACGAAAGCTGCTGGGAGCTTGGATCCGCTGGTTAATATTCAATGTAATATTTATTTATTTATATAAACTCTGGATCTTGGCTGTTCATTTAGTATGCAGTGTGCCTCTCTCTGGTTCTTAAATTCACATCCTTAATGAGGGAACCTGCCAGCCTAAAGAGGATGTGGAGGGCTTGGGTGACACGGCAGCTCGGTTGTGACAGCTGAGAGACAGGAACAGACAGGTTGGTTCAACCTGTAAAACAAAGGGAGAAAAAAGATAACAAAGAAAAGAAAGAACTTGATGTCTCCTCTTCCAAAGCTTGATTTATGCAGCAGCTCATTTATTTGCTCTTTTTCTTGGTTTAAATAGAAAGTGAAAAGCCAGTCATCTGCCCATGAGAAAGCTATGGTGTTATTGTTTGATTAATAGCTCATGCTGATGTTAGGAGATGCCTAATTATGCATCAATGTTTGCCTCATTATGTGGAGGAGCATCATCATAGCAGATTAGTCTATGAACAGAGCGGTTTCCTTTTTGATAATTAATTCTCATGCTTCAAAGTGCGTGACCCAAACAGCAATCTGGTTCTTTCAGTGCAAGATTTCTATACACCTAATTTTGGAAGCAAACTGTTTGTTGCAAATAATGAAAAAGGAAAAAAAAAAAAGAAAAAGGAAGTAGAAAAAAACCCCAAAGTTGCCTGGTCTAATCTCAGAAACATGGCTCAAAGAGATTGCTTTTCTGAGCCGGGAGGTTGTTGGAGAATTCCCATGGCCTGCAGCTCTCCAGAAGGTTCTTCAGCAACGTTGACTCCATCTTCTTTCACTGCACCCTTGACGTAGCAAGGATGCAAAGGTCATACCAAGAACATGGGCAACTTTTGCAAATAAATGAGTGAAACGATTTAGAGAACCACTGTTCCAGTTTAGAAAAGACAGACTTCTTAGTACCAAAGTTTCAGAAGAAGAGATGTATTTCCACTCCAGACAAAGCTGAAAAAAGAGAAAACGACCAAGAAAATGAAATGTTTGGATGATGGAATGCATCGAGAGAAGAAACTGGATACTTGCTTCAACAGTAAGTGCTCTTGAAGCTGATGAAGGCTCCCAGCTACGGAGGGTCTGGTAATGCTGGGTGCTGTGCTGCGGGAAGCGAAACTCAGGGGGTACAAAGGGTATTTAAAAGTTTGCAGCTGCAGAGTTATTGCTGGCATTGGCACTACTGGGAATTTAAGGTTAGAGGAACCTTGGTGAGTGTCTCTGTGTTTTATCCTGCTGGGGAATGGAGAGCTTGGGTAAATTCATCGCTGCACAGTATGGACTCGGGGTCTCAGAACCCCAGTGCCTGCCTCAGAGAGGGCTTCCTTAAAAACACAGATGCCCATAGAGAAGCTGGAAGACAGGAGGGACTCCTTGAAACAATATCAAACTTGAAGGAGAACAAGGTATTGCCCAACTCTCTTCTGCGTTTCAAAATCTCAGTTTCGAAGCGTTATTTTAAGGACTTCTGTTATTTGCAGGAACAAACCCATGCGCTAAGGAAAAGCACCCACCGAGTTCTTGAGGAAAAGGACTAATCACAAGCAGTGTCTAGGTGCCTGTTTCACCAGGATGGGTAGAGCACAGAATGGACAACAACTATGGAAATGTGGCATTTTTGGTTCGGCAGAAGGTTATTCAGATGCTCTGTTAGGGGATGGGCACATTCCAGTGCCCTTAGGTCAGCAGAGCCTGCGGTTTGCAGTGAGTTACTGCAAACTCCAGCGGAGTTACTCTGGGAAATAAAAGTTCTCGGCATTGGTACCTGTACTGACCTGGAGAGGCTGGATTGATGGGCCAAGGCCAGTGGGATGAGGTTCAATAAGGCCAAGTGCCAGGTCCTGCATTTTGGTCACAACAGCCCCAGGCAACACTCCAGGCTGGGGGCAGAGTGGCTGGAGAGCTGCCTGGCAGAAAAGGACCTGTGGGTGTTGGTGGACAGCCGGCTGAACAGGAGCCAGTGGTGTGCCCAGGTGGCCAAGAAGGCCAACAGCATCCTGGCCTGTGTCAGGACCAGTGTGGCCAGCAGGAGCAGGGCAG
>JAOQGM010000031.1:77418448-77433724 GCA_027564225.1 Gallinago stenura | reverse complement strand
CAGGGGAGTTGGACTAGATGATCTCTATGGTCCCTTCCAACTCCAAAAAAAATTCAGTGAAATTCAGTGAAAACCTGCTCTGGGTGACCCTGCTCTGGCAGGGGTTGGACTGGATGGTCTCCAGAGGCTGGATGGTCTCCCTTTCAACCTCTGCCAGCCTGGGATTATGTGATTATGTGACACAAGTCCCAGTCAGTTTCCAGAGGGTAGAGAAAGGCACATCCCCATCCCTGAGACGGGCAGAGGTAAGGTGGTAAGGAGTCAATAACCAGCATCTTTGGTCTTTTCACTCAGGGTGAATGTAGACATGGCCACCAGAGTCCATGCCTCTCCAAGGTCTGATGCTCAGCAGAGCCCTCAGACATGTCCCTGTGCTTGCACAGGTGGGAAGGGGAGCAAGATAAATAGGTTTTAAGACAAAATCACTTTCCCCTGTGACGCAACCCCTGGGTTAGCCTTGGTGCTACACCTTCACAGCAGCCTTTCCTGAGAATCAGGGAGGCACGAAGTCGCCGTGGTGGCCAGAGGGCACTCCCAGGGCTCAGCCCTGATCAACCACCTCAGAGTGGACGCTGCTGCGAAACATCCACAGGGACAAACGTTACTCCTAAGCAAAAAACCTGCTTTCCACGGTGACAAAAATGACCAAAGTCTATATGCTGCCTTAGCTCTGATGGAACAGAAAATAGGGCCACCTCCGTCTCCCACTCTCGAGGCGCGGAGGTACCGTACCTTGTATTTTGAAGATGACATCAGCAAGGACAGGCGTGTTAAAGAACAGCCTGAGAGAGGTGCTACACAGCCGCTTTATCTGAGATCTGCAGTCCTTTACAGTGCCGAGCTGCAAAATAAGTGATTAATAAAATCAATCATTACATAATAAATTATTAATAGCACACCGTCATGTACGGCTGCCCAGGGAATTAAAGATGGTAAGGAATCATTTATTCACGGAAAGCTTTCTGCTTTCTACTTCATGGTTTTTGCCAATGCTACCCAGCCGTGCCTCTCGCAGGTGTGACCCTCTGCAACCATCTCTACCACTTCTTTCCCTGTTTCCCACAGAGCAGCAGCTCCAGGGTGTCCTGTCTCCTCCACTTGCACCCCAGCTCTCTCCTGGGCTCCTGCAACGGATCCTGCACCCCCTTCCTGCACCTCCGGGCAGGTCTGACTCCATCACCATTTGCCTGGACTCCAGACTTTTCCATACATGCCCCATTTGGACCTGGGGCTGCAGGAACACAAGGTTTGAGGACTACTGAGGGGGAAACCTGTTGTGTGTTTCTTGGTGTTGCCCCGATATCAGCTTCACAGAGGTGGGGGGAACTCACTGGTGTTCAGTTCTGGGCCCCTCACCACAAGAAGGACATTGAGGGGCTAGAGCGTGTCCAGAGGAGAGCCACCAAGCTGGGGAGGGGTCTGAAGAACAAGGCACACGAGGAGAGGCTGAGGGAACTGGGCAGGTTGAGTTTGGAGAAGAGAAGGCTGAGGGGAGACCTCCTTGTCCTCTCCAGCTCCCTGAAAGGAGGGTGTAGAGAGGTGGGGGTTGGCCTCTTCTCCCCAGGGAATAACGACAGGAGCAGAGGAAATGGGCTGAAGTTGGGGCAGGGGAGGTTTAAATGAGATATTGGGAAGAATGACTTTCCTGAGAGGGTGGTGAGGCCCTGGAACAGCCTGCCCAGGGAGGTGGTGGAGTCACCATCCCTGGAGGGGTTTAAGAAACATGTAGACATGGCTCTTCAGGGCATGCTCTAGTGCCCAAGATTGTTGGGGTGTGTCTGTTTATGGGGTTTTGGTTGTTTGTGGGGTATTTTTTGTGGTTGAACTCGATGATCTCAGAGGTCCCTTCCAACCATGAAGATTCTGTGATTCTGTAATTCCATGCTCCCTGTAAAGTCATTACATGGGTTGTGTGACTTCTTTGCCCCCTTCCCAAGGACCAGCGTTGCCATCCTCTGCAGATAGAGGGTCAGTGCCACGCTCCCAGTGGTGTTTCTCCGGCTCTCCAGCACAGCCTGTCCTTGGCATTTGGGAGGTTAAAAGGAGCAGCATGAGAGAAAGCTGCTCTCTGAAGACAGCAGCTTCTGTAAAAGTCAGTGATATATTTTGCAGGAAGAACTAAAAATACATCAAAGATCGTTTCAGGCAAAATAGAGAAAATGTCAGTGTGAAAACAGGTCTCGGAGCCCACGAGGCTGTTTGCAGTGTGAGAAATGTGTTCCAAAACAACAAAAAAAAAGAAGTCTTGCTTGACAGGCCATTGTGTACAATTTTTAACAATTAATACTGTCAGGATGGAAACAGCTCACTGATCTCCAGGAACGTCACGCTTCCCTGGATTCACTTCTAAACAAGGTTCTCCTGATGGGACTCACAACCTGGGGGAGACCTCCCGACGTGCCTCCTCGGGGCCGGGGTGCTGGAGGAATACCTGTGGGGTGAACAGAACCGCTAAAAATGATCAAATTCTAGCGCAGTGAGGTCACCCTGTGCTGGGTCACCCTACGTAACTGTGTCTGTGGAAGGAGCCAAGAGGCAGCTGTAGGTTGCCCTGTTAGCTTATCGTATATTTATTGTAGTTTCCCTGATAACTGACCCGGTTGCCCACGTTCCTGTTTGAGTAACATTTGTTGAATTAAGGGTGTGAGAAAGCACCAAATCAAGTGCGTCTGTCCGTGGTAAAGTCTACGTGGTAAAAAAATTGTCTGTAAAAGTAGCTCATGCAACATCTCCTGCTTCCCTTCTCGCCACCGCGTGGACAGGATGTCCACGGGCACGGTTTGGGACTGGGGGATCGGATCCCTCCTGCTTTGGTTGAATTATTTCTCCACATATTACAGCTGGCAAACCATTTGGATACAACCAGAGCTATAAAAATAACATATTTCCATATTTCCTCACTCTTTTTCTAAAGCTTTTTGCATAGGAATTGCAATATTGGGGAAATATTCAGAAATACATGCAGGCATCTATATGAAGGACTGGGTCTTAGGCTTTCTTCAGGCAGTTCAAAACCCCCATTAAAGGGATGTGAACAGCCTTAATATGTAAGAGATAACAGCTTTGAAATTAGTTAGAAAAGACAAAGGGATGGTAACTCTCTATATTTCAAATATTATAGTTAAAAATACCTTTTTCTTTGGGGACAATGTATTTATTGTCATGGCTGCAAAAGACAGGGCAAAAAGCAGAGGTGGATACAAGCTTTTTAAACTTTATTTTTGTGTATTGAGCAGATGAGGTCAATTTAAGGAGTAAATGAGTGAAGGAGTTCCTTTTGCTTCAGTTTTAAGGTATAGGCTACATTGAGCATTGATGAATTCCTAGAAGTGTGGAGCCAGGTAAACCAGGATGTTGGTAGCTTTGTGGCTTTGGGGGCTTTCAGACACTAATTGGTCAGCCAGATGGTTAGGTCAGTTGGCCTTTGAGTAGCAGGAAGCCCCACCTTTCTCCCTGCTGGAGACCACTTTCTGGACTCAAAGCCACCCCTGCCCTGGGCAGGGACACGTCCCACCAGACCAGGTTGCTCCAAGCCCCCTCCAACCTTCTGGAAAGACCAAATGTGGAAGGGAAAAGTACCTCAGGAGTTCAGTGATGCTTCTGTGGTATCTGTGTAAGAAGCCACCACACCTTCCACCTGGGTACCCTCCTGGGTATGGATTACCTGAGGGCTCACCGTGCTGACAGAGAGCTCGGAGGTGCCTCTGTCCTGGTGGCAGAAGGACAGTGTCCACAGTCACAATTCCATGGGCTTGGGAGCAAAGACAGTCCAGAACCTCTGCCAGTCCCTGTTGCCTGAACCTACATTTGTGTGTCCAACCAGCGTTTCCAGCCAACCTCCTGCAAATGAGGAACTTCAGGGAACTGGAAGAAAGGAAGATGATGCACCCAGATTCACGTGCTCACCTCGTGTGCTCTCAGATGGGTTTGCTTTTATGGCAGCAGTGATACAGGCGGTGAAAGTGAAAATAACAGCAGTGCCCGGGAGGGGGTGTTTCTGTCGGTTGCAGCAGAAAACAAAGAATAACTGAATAATCACAGGCCACTAAATTCCCTCTGTGTATTTTCTGTCGAGCTTAAGACTTAACTGAAGACTTAACGTAAGCTTAAACTAGACAGGAGCATTTCAGTCATGGAAAGATGAAGCTGAGGTGTTGCAGGAGAAGTGTCTGCTGGAGGAAGGGATGGAGGGTGTCCCTGGAATTTTCCCTGGGAACATACTCCTGTTTCCCACTACGGGAAGTTTTTCTTGAATTATTTTTAGGCGGTTCCTGCTGGGGATGGCAGAAGGGCTCCGATTGCATACCTCTCGCTCAGTTCAAGTTAAGAAGCAGCAGATCTCATTCAGATTGTTTATCAGGGCATTTAGCAGGCTCTGTTGCAGCTCTTAATTACTTGCTAATTGGCAGGTCAGTGGTAGGATGAGGGGGCAGGAAGGGGGAGGTGGTGCCGGGGTGAGCCCTTACAGACCCAGGAGAGGGATGGACCCCCCAGGCTCTCCAGAAGAGGGGCTTAGCAGAAGGCTCTGGTTTCTCCCTATTTTCCTTCCACTGTCACGGTCCGTGCTGCAGTCAGGCAAGTCCTGAAGACCAACCCCAGCTTTCACAGCATCTTTGAAGTCTCTCTTAACACCCCCTCCATAACTCTGGGGGAACATTGCAGATGTTGCCAGCGGTACCGGTGTGATAATGAAATACTCCCTGCGTGCATCCCAACAGGAGAGAAGACCTGCAGTCCTGCTTTTCACTACTGTGATATTGTTTTTTCCTGGCAGAGGCGGAACCTTGATTTCCAATTTATTTCCAGGCACCGAATCAAGTAACTGGGTGCTCTGCTGGAGTAGATCTTCACTTCCTACGACCAGGCGATGGCATCACTGCTATTCTTCCAGGAGAAACTTCTCCAGGCTTTAAATGAAGACAAGAGAAGGCCCCCACGAAGCAATTAGAGTGGAGAATTTGTTTACAGGCTGTCGCTGGAAGAGACATAATGCTTCCCTTCATCCTTGCTCGTCCCGGCAGTGACAGCCTGAGAACCTCCTGCCCGGGCATCGCTGGGTGTTTGTCACCTCCTGTGCCAGCTCCTGCCCTGGCACGTCTCAGACCTGTGATTCACAGCTCCATTTGATCAACACTGCGCAGAAGAGAAGGATGTTATTTTCTTTTAAATTACAAATTAGACATTTACTCCCCGCATCTAGTGACAGGGGCTTTGGCTTCTTTAGATCCCGAGTGCACCATTTATAGCTCACTGTGGAATTTAAATGCTGGCTCTGAAAGTGAAATTTATGTAACAATACAGCATATAAATGAGTCACACAATCATAGACTTGTCTGCATTGGGAGGGACCTTTCAGATCATCGAGTCCAACCACCAACCCAGCACTGCCAAGGCCACCCCTGACCCGTGTCCCTCAGCACCACGTCTGCCTGGATTTTAAACACCTCCAGGGATGGGGACTCCACCACTGCCCTGGGGCAACCTCTTCCAAGGCTTCACAACCTTTTCCAAGTAAAAATTTTCCTAATATCCAATCTAAACCACCCTACCTCCCTGTTTCGTGGTCACGGGGAGCTAACTTGGACCGTTTTCTTTGGTAATAAAGGGGCAGAATGTGAAGTCCCCTGGACATCCAAAGGCCTGTTAATTACAGGTTGCTTTCTTTTTTACACACCACATTGTCGTTTCTTTCAGAAAAACTTCTTTAGAGTTTTGCTCTGACGTTGATTGATGTGTGTTTATGCGGCACTTGACATCACTGGTGTCTAAATGTGTCTGTGCAATATATAGGTCTTGTGTGTGAGGCTGCTGCTGGAGATAATATTAGCAACACGATAATTGGGAACGGTGAGAACGTGCAGTTGTACTACAGGAAATAAAATATCATTTGCTTTTCCCTTCTGTGAAGGAAATTTATGGAGTTCTGTGAACAAGGGCATTTTATTTTGATAGTTTTGGGAAAGGACAAGGTTTAAAAAATCAAAATTTGTTAGTGATCACAAATACCTACATCGTTTGCTAATCAAAATTATTCCCACACAGAGAATTCTAAAGTCTTGTCTGCCCTGTTTTAAGCAACACTTGAGCTGTCAGACTCCTGGTATTGTCCTTGTCACAGAGCCTGTGTCCCCATGACCCATCCTGGCTCAAACATGGGCATTTTTATTGTGTCCCAGCCCTTAAGGCCACTGCTGGCCATGGCTCCTGCAGAATTGCCTGTTTGCTCTAAAGAGTCTCACCTGGGAGAAAATCAGGATATTGAGTGATGCGGGACCAGCTTTAATGAGGGGTTCAACATGAAAAATGGGTTTTAACCACTTCCATAAATAGTAGAAAATACTAGTTTCCTATTAAATTACTACTGTTCTGCTATCTCTGGCTGCTACTCTGTCTTCTTTTAGAGATTGGTAAGATTTGAAACACAAAACTTTGCAGGGGAAAACACAGTATGAGAACACTATTGTATTGATTTAAGTTAAAAAAAAAAAATCATTACTTTTGGATCCAAAAGGGATTTTTGCCTTCACTTTAAGATATTTTCATTCTCATAACCAGATTTGAGTTGGTCATTGAACTTAAATACTTCATGATGGTTTTGCAGTTATTGAGGATTTTTCCCAAATAAATTCCCAAACTATTTTCCTGTCCAAATCTCAAAACTAAAGATACGGTAGGTGTTGGAACTGCCATTTCTTTGACTGTGTCGTGAGTTCTTGTTAGGATATCACTAATATGTAGCTCTTTCAACAGATGTAGGTACTTTATGTATCTCTACTCATCCATATACTTTGATTTGTGTGTAGACCTGGTATTTTTATGTCACATGTCTCACTAAACTCTATAAAATTAACACTCACGACTTCTGTTCTCTTCCTGACCCCTTCCAGATATGTCTAAATGAGGATGCTTTGAGAGTTCTCTGTGAACAAGATGTGCAAATTTTGTTTGTATACTTCTGCTTTTTAGTGAGTTGTTCTTTGGGCCACAAGGGGGAAATAATGAAATCTTTCAATCATGGGACTAATTGAGTAGATGAAGACAATTTTGGGCTACGTGATTCTGGCTTCAAAAGACGTGCTGGATGTTTTAATGCAGCGCTTCACAAATCGGATGACGTGCTGTCTGGGGGGTGTGAAGAGCTGTCTGAGAGAGGAGGAAGGTGGTGCAGAGAACTCATGTTTGTTCCACAGAATTTCTGGTATTATTCTGACACCCCCCCCCCAAAAATTTAAAATGTTTAAAGTTTGAGAGAGCTCTTTCCCTAGGTTTGCAAGGAACCCGGAACAAAGAAAGAACAGTATGAACTACCATTGATTTCATGGAGTTCAAGCTCCAGTACATCTGATGACAATCAATCAAATTATATTATTCAGCTCTTTTGTTATTTAGCAATTGATACAACAGAAAAGAATGTGCTGTAGTATGATAGCTTACATCGTCTGTCCCCAGAGTGTTCTCCTGAAGAGACAGGCTCTCGGCTGTCAGGATTTGCTGGCTGAAAGATGTGAAAGGGACAAAATTAAGTCCTTTGTATAAGACTGAATTTATTTGGCCCAAGACAAGGGGTAACAATCGGAAATTATGAAAAGAGGGCATTTGTGTTAGTTCATTTAACCATCAGAGTTTAACCATCATTAATAACAGGCCGTATTTAGCTGCCTGTGGTCAGTGAAGCCACCTCTGAGGGGAGGCAGGTGAGGATGGAGGATTTGCACCGTAGCCAAGGTGTTGGGTGCTCGATCATGTGGATGGAGAGCTGTGTTTGGGCTGGGTCACCCGAATCTCCTCATTAATTGTCTTGACAGGGTGCAGCAACGTGTTCTTGCTCTTGGTGCAGGGTTCCTGGGCACCCTTCAGTGCAAACTTCAGACCCGTGGGTGGAGGAGATCAGAGGGGAGGGGGTTCAATGACCTTCCGTGGTGTCTGAGGACTATCAGAAGCTATGGCACCTAACAGATTAGATTGGATTTAGTTTGGGAAGATGTAATATCCTGTCACTATGAAACTGGGTTATTTTTCATGGCTATAAGATGATACAATTTACAACAGAAAAAAACAAAATCCAGGTTGACAGCCCTAACAGGCTTTCTTATATTACCTGCAAGGTCTTCGTAGCTTTGTTTTTAAGGTCTGTTTCCCTTCTTCTCTCTTCCTGCGCTGTGGGAATAGCCTAGATGGGGCTCATAAAAACAGTTTGATAAATATACACTTTAGACAGTCTGGCACGTGCACACAAAGAGATCTGAGGCTTCATTTCACCTCATCTCCGTCCCGATACTGAAGTGTCTCTGGTGCCAGAATGGGTTGGGGTGGCACACGCGGCCCTTGTCCCCTCGGTGGGGTTGGCCATGCAAAGGTCATCGTTCAAAGACACTGTGTGTCTCTTGTCATTGCAACTGTTGGGGGCTGCGTTGGGTTTTTATTGAGTACAGAAGTAGCAAAATGGGATGAAAAAAAATAGGTAATTCTTTTATTCTTATTTCAGAATTAAAACTGGGTATTCTACAGCCACCCACAGAGCAAAAGACAAAAATGTTTGAGGTTTATCTGAGTATTCTTTATTTTCATTCTTTATTTGTCATTCTTTATTTTTTTCGTCTCAGACTTGGCCTTCCTCACTTGATCTCATGCTTCTCCTGGGTAGGACTATGAACGCAGACTGCTCTTGCCTCATCAGGTCTCCAGAGCATCTCTGGGCTCCTCTGTCCCAAACCCCCAAACTGGTCTGTGGTCCTTGCAGGCTGATGTTCCCAGGTCTCGGGCCTCTCCCTCTTTGGTGTATGCCAAGGTTCCTGGGCACAGAGAAGGGTCCCATGCAGGACCCTCCCACTAAATACCTGTAACTACACACCAAGGTTTCTGCTCCTCCCCGGTCCGCAGGTAGACTTGGAGAGTCTTGGGCATTGGTTGGCTGAGAAGGGAAAGAAGGAGCATGTGCAGGAGGCTCTGCTTCAGTGGGGCTTGATTTTTTTTTTAAGAAAAACCCTGTGTTTTCTGCACTCTGGCTTGTTTCCTTGTGGTCTTTAATCATTGTGTCAGCATTATACACTTCCGTGGAATGGTAGTCCTTCTGGGTAGTCCATGGCAAGCTTCTTGCAGTGTCTCAGGATGCCAGGGCTGGCTCAGGGCCTGGACTGACCACCCAAGTCCCAGGAATTACAAGATGGTAGAAGAAGCAGCCGACTTGGCCAAGTTCTCTCAGTGAGACCTAGCTTGCCACACCTCCCATCACCACGTGTGCCTTATCACCGGCTTTAACGAGTGGGGACTAAGCTTTTCTCTCTCTCTTTCCCTGCCAAATTAAATTATCAGATTTTCCTGAAGTAATGAGTCCAACAAGCTGAGCTGTGATATCAAAGACAGAAGATCAGAGTTTCAGTTGTAGCTGTATTTAGGAAGAGGCAAAGCTGCAGGGTGGTGTTTGTTGTTGGGTTGGGTTATTTTTATGATCCTTAGTATGTGTTTTGAGGCAGAAGAAAAAGAGTTCCCAAAGGTGGTGCTTTCTGATACAAACAGGGCTAGATTATGCAGATAAGAGAATCTATCAACTGCTCTATGTTTGCTGCTTAATTGTTTTAGGAAGTCAGCTGTCAGCTTGCTTCACCCTGGTGTCCAACTATTAAGATCCCCCTTCGTGTTGGCTCCCCTTCCCATTACAAAACCTCCAAATCGTGCTAGTTTGATGTTTCCTTCTTAAAAACTGCTTTCTGTGCAGAGCTGTGGGTAATGAGCTGATAGAGGGAAGGCACGTGGAAAGGCCAGTGTTGATCCACCAGCACACCAGAGCGTTTGGCTGCAGGAACCAGGGGGTGGATGAATGTCCCGCGGTTCTTCTGGCCGTGACTCTTCCCAGGATGGCAGGTTGCCGGCAGCAACTGTGGGAAAAGGTCCAGAGTGTCAGTGCCTTCCTCCCTGAGATAACACAGCGAGCGTTTGCCCTTTCCCCACCATCTGAGAGCATTTGTGGCAGATTTTGGAGGACTTGAAGCGGCAGGAGATGGAAGTAGATAAGCTGCTTGCAGGTTGTGTGCCAACCTCTCCTTCTGTTGGCTCCTCCAGGCCTGGCACCACTGACGCTGTTTTTGCCCTTCTTTCTAGAACATTTAAAAGAGAAGCTGGAGGAGTACATGGTCCGTTTTGCCAAAGTGAGGATTGTCCGTACCAAGAAACGCGAAGGGCTCATTCGGACCAGACTGCTCGGAGCCTCGCTGGCTCGAGGAGAAGTCTTGACATTTCTGGATTCCCATTGCGAAGTCAACGTGAATTGGCTGCCTCCCTTGCTTAGTAAGTGCTTGAGCCTTCTTCAGCCCTTGCCATCAGTACAGTGTAGCCTAAGCCATGGAAGCCACCTCCCGCAGCGAGCAGGACGTGTCCCGGGTAGAGGTGTCAGCAGGAGAGAGAACACGGGAAAGGCGAGCAGCTCCATCCCGTGGTTCTTGGGGCTAAAGAAGGGGTAACATTTTGAAGAATCACTAGAGTTATGATTTATTCTGTTATTACTGCCACTAAATACACTGCTAAGTCTAGTATTATGCTGTGCCCTTACTACACACCTGTAACCTTTTGTCGTGCAGGCGTTGTGCTCTTCCTCGTCTTCCACGTTCTGCTAAAACAGCTTTTGCTGTAAATGCACCCAAAACCCCAGAGTTACATCCCATAAACAACGGCATTGGCAGTAGGGAGCTTGGAGGAATGCTGTGCTGGGTTCAGGCTGCAGCTGGAGAAGCTCCATTAGCCAGAGGAACGGGAGGAATCAATTGTGGTAGCCTGGGATTTCGCTCCGGGAAGCCACGTCCCCTTCTCTCCACACCTGACCATGTGCAGCGAGTGTGGGCTTTGCAAAGCCAGGGCTTTTTTGGCTAGCTAAACCCAAGGAAATTCCTGAGCTTACTATTAAAGAAATCTGTATTAATTAAAAGAGTATGTGGGAAGTACGTGACAGGGTAGGGCTTCACCAACTGATGGTTATTGTTTCTTGAATTTTGTTGCTGGGACTGTTTGGCCACAGGGTAAACTGCTAAAGCTGCTAAAGAGCCACTGCTCTGCTAACGAACTATCGCTTGAGACCAAAAAGACCCCAAACACTAGGAGCTAGCTTTTCTTCAGATCAGGAATGAGATAATGTACAGAATTCCAAGTTTATATCCTTTCTAGCTTCTATATCAAATTACCCATACAGTCTTTCCCCTTGTTGCCACTTTGCCCTGAATCACAACATCATCCTTTTTTAAAAATAATCTCCAAGTGGCCTAAAGGAGCAGAGGGAAATAGAGGTTTCAACAAGCCCTCCTCAAGTACCTGTTAAACGCTATGGAGTACTCTACAGGTATGTTTTCCACTTTCCCTCTGCTTCCTGATTTTGCCCCACTGCACATAATACATTGCCAATGATGAAAAAAATCTCAAGAAGATTCTTATTCTCGCCCTCTGCAGCCCTTTGCCAGGTTACCGCAGGCGAGATGTAAGCCTTCTGCTTTGCTAACTTAGATGTGGGAAAATTGCAAGTGGCAAAATCAGTTCCTTTTCTTGCTTTCTTGTCTGAAATGAAGGTACATCGAGCTGGGTCTCCCCCTGTAAAAACTGAAAAATAAACAGGATGGTCACAAAGGATGCGTAGTTGCAGCTGGGTCACAGGTGGGGATTGAACTGGTGATCCCAGTCCTCAGCCTCGAGCCAGAAAACCAGAAGGATGCGAGAAGCTTCAGCAGGGACCACGTCCCAGCTCTCCTTGGTTCTCAGGGGGAGTGAGATCTTTCTGGTTCTGCATACAGCAGAACACCCCCAGCTGACCAGCCAGGGCATCTGGAAATCAGTCCTAAGGAGTACGGGAGCCCGGAGGCAATAGGCTTTGGTTTGAAAGAAGAAGCAGAGCATCACACGCAGAAGGACAAGGAGAGAGGGAACACATGGACAGCACAGCTCAGGATGCCCAAAGGGATGAGACAACTTTCTCATAACCAGAAGGTGGCAAATATTTACTATGCTGAAATCAGATGATATCTGGCTACTAATAATAGTAAAGTTAAGGTACCTTTTGCAAATGTTTATCTAAAGATCTGCCTTGAGATTCACCCGGCACCGCGTGTGACAGTGTCGCTCAAGGAAAGCCCAGCAGAGGATGGGATGGGAGTTTATGGCCTGGGAGCTGCCCTGTTTGAGCTGTGGTTGTGCCTGCAGCCAGGCTTTGTGCAGAATCACACCCTCAAAGTCAAGGGGGATGGTGAGGAAACCGAGAGCAAACACGTAAAGGCAGTTCTCAACGTTATTTTGGTGTCAGCATTGACTGTCCCCTTGCAGAGGGAAGGACTGAGTTACTTCAGCACTTGGTATCTAAATAGCCCCGTGGAGCTGAGCCACAGTTGTTTTACAGTCCTTTGTTTTGTTTTCTTGCCAACAGATGTGAAATGGCTTTTTTTTATTATTATTATTTTCTTTCAGCTTTGTGTCTCTAAACTGAGATAAGGCTCTCAGAGTTCTGGCGGCTGCTCCCTGCGCGGGCAGCGCTGGCAGACACGCCGTGTGCGGGGGGTAAATCGGCAGGAGGGGGATGTGGCCGGGGCTGGGGGGGCTGAGGCTGGGGCTGGGGGAGCAGGAGGTACTGCGGGTGCAAACCAGAGGGGATGCGGGTACCGCTTTCCCATCCAGGATGCTGCGGGAGACGGGCGGTCGGTCGGTGGGGCCACGGGCGACCACAGCTAGGTTTCTCAAACAACACACGAGGGGTTTCTTCCTGAGCAAGGATTAACTATGTCATGACTAGGTCACGCTTAGCGAGTTGTCAGGATGCCTGCCAGCTACAGCTGTCCATCCCCACATCTCAGCCAGTGGGGAGACTGGGAGTGCAGCTGCGTCCCACGGCTCAGATAACGGGAGATCCTTCGCTGAGCGACTCGGGTGTTTTCACCACCTCTAACCCCATACTTAAGTCAGAAATTAAGAGTATTTGCCATTACTTTGAAACAAGCACCTGAAATTAAAGGGGGGTGTCTTTCTCTTAAAGATAAAACTTAAATTTTTGAGATAGTGACTTACCCAGTATTGAAAACTTCTGTTTAGTGTCACACGTGCACACTCTGCTTGATAGTAAAAGTGTGGAATTCAAATACGTATCTATATGTTCCTTATAATTGGCAGGGAGAAAGCTCTGAGCAATGCTCCCTCTTGATCCCATGCTTTCCCTCAAATCTGCCAGGTTCGTACTCGCACAATGATGCTTGTCCGTCTGTCCCTCCCTTTGTCTGCCACGTGTGCACTGAAATTACGTGTGGGAATTTTCAGCCCGGTAGGACTTTGTGAGAGGATGATGAGCAAAGGCAGTGGGAAAGAACCTGTAAAGCGTCTCAGCTGTAATTTGGGGGCTCTGGTCTTAGGGGCAGGTGGGGTAGAGAGCAGTGGCTGCAAAGGCAGCAGCATCTTCACCATCTGATACCAGCCCTGCAGCCCTTTTCCCTGTTTCCTAAATTTATCCTGGGGCTATTTAAGCCTAAGTAGTATGTATGAAACTACATTATTTTAGGCATTGAGGCTGCAAGTTTGATCAGTCTGCCTGTTGCTTTGCACGGCTACAAACACCCCAGTTTCTTCAAAAAGCCAAGATCTTCCTGGGGTTCCTCATCATCTCTAGAACATTTTGGGGGCTGAGAAGTCAGTTCTGCAGATACACATGAGAACAGGCAGGCAAGCATCATCTTGCAAAATCCTAGCAGAGCTGTAGAAAGGGAGACTGGGATTGAGTCTGAGTGTTGCTCAGAGGATTTTCTCCCCATCTCCTCCTGTGTGTGACTCGGAGAGTCCCTGTCCTTCCCTCTGTTTAAAGGCAGAGCCTCTGAAGATCCCAAGGAGGATGCTGGTGTTTTATGAGTCTGCCTTTGACCTGCTCCAGCCAAATCAATCCCATTTAGTCTCTCTCCCCCAATCTATTTAGAAGGGGGGGGATCAGAGACAGATTATTATAAGCCCCGTAACTATTAGCAGGACCATCACAGGGAAGAGATTATGTAAAAATGACTTTAGGTAATGATTACAGATAACGCTACACGGAATAGCAGTGAATGTAATTATATTGGGCAGCAGCAGCAGTAATGCAGCCATTATGTCGGAGATGAGTTTCCTGGAATTCTGTGAGAGCCTGTGCTTTAAATTTATTTCACTATTAAAGGATAAGGATGTAAAAACCTGCTGAACTTCCAGGCGCAGTGTTCTCTCACTCACAGTCAGCTTTGTTCCCCCTTGGACAGTCCCTATGCAACAACGGAGAATAAATATGAAAATTACAGATGTTTTGTTAAAATAGCAATCTTAATTTCAGTCCTTCAGAAGCAAAGGAGCAGAATCTGTGTTATTAATCATTACCCCAGTATTACCTGCCTTTCTATCTAAGTGTTCATTCCACACTCAGCCCTCTGGGTTTTTTTTAGGGTATTATTAAACACCAGTGAAATCTAATCCTTCAAAACATACAACAAACTTTTCACATTGGTTCTACAATGGATTGTGTTTTGTAAAAGTCTAGGCTACCATGCGGAGAATAAGCTCTATTGTACTTGGAATTTTGAGATTTTGCTTTTTTCCCCAAGGTTCATACACAGTTTTTCTACTGTCTGTTCATGCCAACGCAGCTACGGGTTCTCCCTGCACCTCCTCATTTCAAACCTCATCTTCTGCCCCGTTCTTGCAGGTGGAACATCTTCTTTACTTTTCTTTCTTTCCCGAGGAGCTCTGTGGGCTTGAGCAGTGGGATTCACCAAAGCAGACTCGGGTCCTGCCCTGGTACCAGAGATGGGGGTTGATTCAGCCTCATGGTTCTATATTTTTTTTAAAAAAAAAGAAAAAAGAAAGAAACTCCTTTCTTTAGAAAGCAGGGTGAGGAAAAGTAATAGTGTGGAGCATTCTTTATATCTCAAAAAGTAGAAAAAAAAAAAAAAAGGATGCAAGCTCTGTTTTGTTCTTGGTGCTGGCGTTCGCCTTGGCTCAGGGGGGTGTATCTCCAAGGTGATGCTCGGGGAGCCGTGGCTGGAGGAGGGACACCCCTGGGAGCACACATCTCTCCTGCCATGGCCGGAGAGGAGGGTCTTCACATTTTCCTGGCTGGCCCCTTCCCGGCTGAGGGGCCGGGGACAGCCCCGAGTGGCAACGTGACAGAGGGTGGTGGCCTCCTGCGGGTCTCACAGGGAGGTGCCCCCACTTTGAGGAACTCTAAATGCTTCTAGTCATTGCCCGGCGGCGTGAAGCCCGCGTTAGATCAGGGGTTGGCAGGGAAATGCAGCGGAGGGGGTC
>JAOQGM010000031.1:77383510-77416148 GCA_027564225.1 Gallinago stenura | reverse complement strand
TGAACCCCTCCAGGGATGGGGCAGCCACAGCTTCTCTGGGCAACCTGGGCCAGGCTCTCACCACCCTCACCCCAAAGTTCTTCCCCCCCGTGGCAGCGGGAGCCAAGGCTGCCTCAGCCAGGTTGGCATCTTCGCGTAAAAGCCCCCTCTGGCTGGGAGGGTAAGGGCATGGAAGTGTTTTAAGCAGTCAGGATGAATTTTGCTTAGAGGAGGAATTATTTTCTAATTCAAAGTCAGTACTGCTTTTCTCCTAGGGCCTTCTCTGCTGACACCTCCAGCTTTTAATACCTTGCTTACAGCAGGAACGGCAAACGTTACAAACTGCTTTAGGTATCAGTGACTTAATTGACCGAGACAGATTCTACAGGAGTGAAGAGACAGAACAGGTTTCCTTTAGGTGATATACACTAAAACTAGGAATCGCTTCAGCCAGCACCAAAATTATCTTACTATTTTATAAGCAGTAGGGATTTTATTTTTTTATTTAGGTTAAACATTTTACTATCGCTACCCTAATAGCTTTATTTCTTGCCAGCAGCATCAGATCTGAGCTGATCCTTAATGAACTGGAAAATCTCCAGCTTTTTTAGTAGAACACCAGCAAATAATGGGCACATGATCCAAAAATTGTGCTGATGAGTTTTTTTTTCTCCTTGGTTAAAATAACTCAGTCTGTTAACCAGAACTTCTCTGTTAACCAGAAAAGGTGAGACCAGCCTAAGAAATGAGGTCCACAAACCCACATCAAGCTGGAGAAGACCTGAGAGCAGACATTGTATTGCCTGATGATGGTGATGATGATAAGTTTGCTCCCCATGTCCACAAGAGCTCCCACCTGCCCAGTGCCGGGCTCAGGTAGGGATGATGGACTAGCACCAACCTGGGAGCCACATCGCAATTTTGTGACTGCATTTGTCTGCAAATGGGTTCAGTTCAGGTGCAGGTTGTCACTGGCCAGGCCAAGTTTCCCATAGGCTTCACTGAACCATGCTGTGGCCATAGAAAATATATTTTCAGTCAAAATGTGAATTATTGGTTATTGCTCTGTGCTCACTGTAGTGTTTAGGAAAGTTTAACAACTGTTCCATTAACGGATCTCAGGGAGCCTTTAAGATTAGCTGTTTTTCTGAAAGATCAGTGTTGCTGTTTTTCAGGATACGTTGAATCCTTAGAGGTGTGGAAATTGGACTTCACCCCTAATAACGTTGCCTTCCCATCCGGAGACTAACTCTGAACCCCTGGTGGATTCCCCTTTTTCATGTGCCAGGGGAACAACAGGAGTTTGATGTTGCCTTCACACGTGGCTGCAGGGGTTTTTCTCTTGCGGTTCCTGTACCACCCCCCCGCTGTATTCTGAAGGGGGCTCTTTTCCCCTGGTGCATTCAGGGGGGTGCAAATGAGACAGAGCAAATTGGTGCCCTGATGTGTTGTGGGAAATTGTCAGACAATCCTGAAATCATAATCACGTCGTGATGATGCCCCTTGTGTTGATCCCAGGGTCAACGATCGTTCAGCAGAATTTGAGATGACTTGGGGAATCTTTCTTCTAGTCTCCAAGCAGGGAGGACCAGAGATATTTATCTCCTTTGTGGCGAGGGTCACCGCGGCTTATTGTCTCTTGCTGCTTTGTTTTTCTGTCAAGACAGATGTTTGATCGTGTAGGTTTGGGACATCAGAGCATGCTCTTGTTTCTGTGGTGCACACATCCTAGTCTCTGGAGGAGTTTGCCTAACCCAAGCTACTTAAACTAATAGGGTAACCTCGTTACTGTAATGGACTGTGATGTACAACGTGCCAGTTGATATGATTTAGCAGCCTGTCTGGGATAAGAGCTCCATGGAAGTATAAAGTTTGATGTGCTGGATCCTGCTGGGGATGACTGCTCTTTATTCCCTGGCAGCACTTAGGTTGCATCAATTTGTGTTATCACACACCTGATCTCAACACGGGCACCAGTGTCCATTCGTGCCAACAGCAACATATTTTTAGCCAGACAAGAAAACATCAACAGTTCAACTCAAAAAACTATTTGGAACAACCACAAACTAATTGAGAGGTTAAACATAGCGCAGGTTGGTTATAGGTTCTGGGAGCAATTTCATGGTGGTGTGACTTGATGGTACAGGAGAGAGGGAAAGGTGGGACCTAACAGCATTGCTACTGACTTGGAACTTGGGATGGAAATCCTGAGATGGAAACTCGGGATGGAAATCCTGAGAGAAGAGTTGGGCTGCTTACTGGGTGCCAAGACCTCTGGGAAAGTGTGTGGTGTTTTGGTGTATGACCACTCCTTACTCCAAGAGTTCCTTGTTTCTGAGGTATAACCATCGTCTCCAGACCTCCCCAAAGGGACATGAAGCTGAAGAATCTGGTAGTTCTAGCAAAGGGCCAGAACAATTGTTTGGCCAATACTGGGCTGGCCAAGGAAGCAGAACCAACTTTGTGACCTCTGATGAGTTCCTGGACTCAGTTTCCCATTTATAAAATAGGAGTAGAATCACTCCACCATCGCAAGGCTACTTGGGTGTGAGTCTGGCAAAGGTTGTAGGGTGGAGATCTCACCATAGTAGCAGCCACCTATGGTTTACGGTTGTACTTTTTGGTAGGAGATTGGGCATGGGATGAAATGAGGTGATTGAGGTGACATTTTTTCTCTTCCCTTTCATCACAGACTCTCGACCCTGGGCGTAGGTCTAAAATCATATTATTCCTACGCAAGCTGTTGTCAGCGGGCTCTTTTATTTGGATCTGACATACCCTCAGAAATACTCTCTTTTTTTCTGCGGCTCCTTGCTTCCAGTATTTATGTCTACTTTTTACAGCATGTTGGTGCAAAGAAAGTCTTTGCAAAGGCTGCATTTCAGATCTGACAAGCACTTTTACGATTTTATGATCATTTTCTGTAGTTCAGAAAGTGTTTGGACAATGATTTCTGTTCTATAGTTCCCAGTGCTTTATAGTCTGTGTCTTTATGGCCGATTTCTGCCTATAAACATATTCATAAAACCTCTCACAACCAGAAACAATCTTCTATTTTTTTAAAGCCTGAGTATAATCTGCTGTTTCGAGCTGTGCTACGGAAGTGTTTGATGCAAAGGCGTTATTCTACAGAGAAGCCATCTCCAACCAGTGAGAGTGTGTGTAATTTAAGGTCTTGATTTATTGTTTTGACAAATGTTGGTCTGTAGAAGCCTGTTAGTGGAGAGCAGAGGAGCTGTTACAAACTGCCATCCACCCTTGGCCCCGTGGAAATCTCAGAATTTTTTTAGACTGAGAAGTGCTTACGCTCACACACCGGTTGTGAGTGAAGACACTCACACCAGCATATTCCATCAGTGGAATACCAGTGGTGAAGTTCTGGACAAACAGCATGTTTTCTCTGAAAGCAGAAGAGACAACCATAGAGTGTAACCCATCAGTATAAAAAAAAAGAAAAAAAAAAAGAAGAAAACCCCCCAAAACTACCCCAAAACCATCCAGGATAAAAAGCTGCTGGCGGTGTAATTTTTATAACATCCCAAGAGTCACTCAAGGAATTATTGGAGTCCCACACACACACACTGGATTGGGTAGATTCGGGTTTGATACATGACTTTTCCCTTGAGCGTTGTCAGTGGCTGGTGCCTCCCAAGACAAAAGGGAACTAATTTTGCTCTTGGTACCGCGGTGCCAAAGCCGCTGTGATTTTCTGCTTTTGTGGAAACCCATATTTCCAGTTTTCTTTCACGCCCGGAGCCTCGTGGTTAGCAGAGATCTGTAAACATTTTGAACGTAACGCTCCCCGAGCTGTTAGCCTGCTACTTCACACAAATATTAACTTCAGAGCTCCGCCGGCTCCGTGCCCATATGCTGGGGCACACTCACAGAGAGGGTCACCCAAACTACCACTCATTAGGAAAATAAGGAGTTCCCGGGTGTGAATTTGGTGTTGCTTTACATCCAAAGCTGTGGGCTGGTGGCCGAGGGGAGGGCAGAGCTGTGCTGCTGGCCAGGTGAGCTGTTTAACATCCTCTGGGTACTGGGGGGGGACTCGCCTCTCAGAATTATAAAAATCACGGCCCAACAATTTCCCGTGAAGAAAAAGAGATGGGCCTTTTAAAATCGTTATTTCTATTTTTAATTGTGTGTTTTCAAGCCGTTTTCTCCCGAACTTTCCCGCAGGGTGTGGTGACACCTATTGGTGCTGGGGAAGAGGAGCCCAGCACTTCTCTCACCCTTTGGGGTGCCTCCTGCCCCCGCTCCCCGTCCTGCTCCCTGGTGGCTGGGTCTTCTTTAAGGAATGTCCTGGTGCTGCCTGAAGCCTCAGCCTCTGCTACGGTTGCTTCCAACAGAGAACACAGACTAAAACGACTAATTTTGCCAGACCCTTCTGTGCCAAAATCTCTACATTTGATGAAGGTTCCATACCTGCTCCTTGGCTCAAGTTTACGAGCGTCTGTCCAGTACCAGGGGATGGGGTTGGGGTGTCATTTCCCCCTGACTCTACAGGAGCTGCCAGACACCCCGTGGTATCTCAGTGCTCTCCTTCCATGTACCCATGGCCCATTTCTCAGCAGCAGCCATCAGCTTGGTGTGGCATGGAGGCATCCTCACCCACCTCATTTTTTGTCCTCTGGGGATAATTCTGCCTGTCCATCTCCCTGGGCACAGGTCCCTCTTAGCCCCAAGGTGCAGAGGTTTTTCCTGGCTTCCACTCTGAAGAAATTAAGCTGCTGAAGCAGAGCGTGCTGGAAGCATGAGGAGAAAGGGCTGGAAAGAAATTTATATATAGCCAATGTTTCAGCTTTATTCTTATCTCATCAGAAACTTACCTGCCACAGCTTTAACCCCTTTATATTTTGGTGTGTGCAATGGGAGGAAACCTTTTAAGTACTTGAGGACTCATGTCAGATCAGTTCAGTGTTCGTTTTCAAGCAAATTATCTTTTTTTTTTTCCAGTTTCTTTTAGTAAGTCATGTTTTCTGGGTCTCTGATTATTATCTTTGCTCTCTCTGGACTTTTTCCCTGCTGAGAGCAGATTGCAGCCAAAGCCTGGAATTGGCAGGTGACTTTGCCTGTCTCGGAGCTTATATTCCTGTTTGTATTTCCTTAATGTTGTTGATTCCTGCCAGGCCTGTGCTGGGGAGCAGCCCCCACATCACTCTCTGCAGAGCTGGGATCCAGCCGAGCGCTCATCATTCTCCTCTGGTCACCCAGGTTGTAGACGTTTGAAGGCCAGGCGTTTGTCTTCTTATCTATTTGAAGTGCCAGGTCCCAGAAGGTGATCTGTCTTCGTTACCCCTAGATCAGTGTCATACGCTGTAGCTGAGCATCTGGAGAATTTTCTCTTTTTTTCGCCTTTCTTTACTCCACTTCTCCAGTTTGCCAAGAGTTTGGAATTCTGATTAACCCTCCAATTTTTGCAGCCTGTTGCAATGTTATTTGAGGTTCATGCAAATGGCAACGTCTGTTCTAAATCCTGACGGTAAGAACATCCATTTGGTCCGTGCCAGAAATCAAGATTTGCGAAGTCTCTGGCTTTCCAACCGTGCATCCAGTGGTTCCTCCATTTTCTCAGACCCTGCTACTTCTCTGCTCCCAGACAGTTTGTCAGCTTTGGAAGCCCTTGCTCCTGCTGAGCAAACCTTTATGAACTGGAATAGGAGACTTTCCTCCCACTGCTCTGGATGGCATCGGATTTAGGGCACGATGGCAGCTTCAGGTAGGTCCCCTTCCAGACCTGAGACCAAGGTGCAGGTCCTCATGGGCACCTCATCTTCCAAACTGGTGCAGGTGTGCACAAACCCCAGTTTAAAGCTTTAAAGAGTTGCTGGATTGCAGCGTGCAGGTTTTTGATGCGATGTTGAAGCGAATCAGGTGCAGGACAATGTTTGGAGATGCCCTCTGAAGCCAGGTTCCCTTGTGCCGTTGGGTGATGGGTGGGTGCCTTTGGCAATGGCTGTCGGTAGGTTTTCCATCTCTCTGACAGTTGTTATGTCTCTTCCTTATTTCTGTTAACCCTGGCAGTTATCTGTGAGTCGGATCTGTTATCTGAGACTTGAGTGAGAAAACGAGAGTTAATACAAATTTTGTCTAAAACATTCGGAGAGTTCAGTTGCCATGATGAGGACCTGAGAAATAAGATATACAAGATCACGTTCTGATTTATCCCCAGAGCCACTAAAATCTGTTTTCTTTTCATGTAAGTAACCAAAATATCCATATTCTAGCTGGAAGACAAGTTTTGCCAAGAGGCAAAAGCAAATGTGAGGTGAAAATTATGATAAACACTCCAAATTTTGCTGTATTAGATTATTTATGAAATGCTCTGCATATCATTTGAGAGACTGGGAACAAATGAGGCTGAAAACAGTTGACTGTTGTTCCATAAACAGCCAAGTCCCATTTCTGAGGGAACAAGATTCCACCCCCTGCTGTTGCCTGCCAGGAGAGAGGAGACCCTGCTCTCCTGCTCCTCCAGCAGAAAGCTCAGCTGATTCTGCAGAAATTCCTTGGATATTTGTGTGTGTGTGCTCGGGCAAATAACCCCTCTGTTTTCCCATGACTACAAATGAGCTGGGGGGACAGGGTGAATTTGGAGCCAAAGGGGTGGTGGTGAGCCAGGAGTGTGGTGGGACAACAGAAGCCACTTTTTCCTCTCTCAAAACATGGCCAAGGTGCAGAGAGACCTCTCAAAGTGCCCCAGGCAAAGGGAGATGGCAGGGAAGGAAGTCATTTGGAGCGGTTTGTTCAGACTACAGTCTGGAGACCTCAGGGTGCTGGTTTCCAAGGGTCTCCCAGGAGGGGCTGATGGAGAACAAACCCCTGGAGCTCTTGGCCCACAGAAATGGTGACCACACCAAAGGTCCCAGCTGGCGGCTTCACAGGAGGTTTTAGTGCCCAGCCCATTTCCCAGGGATTCTTTTTGACAGAAGGACAGTTTACACAGCAAAACCGTGCAAAGCACAATCTTGCTTTGTTCAAAGAGCATTTGGGGAAGAAGAATAGTCTTTCGTTAGCTGTAGTTACAATATATATAATTAGTTGATGTAGCTAAGTCATGTGGGCCCTGTTATTTCAAGGATGTTCTCATTTGACCTTAAAATCAAGCAGCGTAACCAAAACAAAGAAATTATTATAGATGCCCAACTATATTGCCTTAATTTTTACGCTTTATCTTATATTGCTGTAATTGTTTGCATTTCCATTTCTGCTAAATGGGGACACTATTATTTTTTGTTAGCAGAATGATGTTAAGAGACAGCATCTCATTGTTCGTGAATCACACACACAAGATATTATTGCTGTTGCAACCAATTTCCAGTATGATTCCTATAATGATAATTTAATAGATTCATAAATTTTTAATACCGAACCAGAGTATTGTGACTGTCTTAATGGAAGTGCTAATACTTCAAGAACATTCATATATTTACCGGAAGGTAATAAGATGCTCATAGTCCCTGTAGGCATGAAAGGACTCAGAACTTGTGGAAATGTGGCTATTGGGATGACTGAAACTATGCATTTTTTTTTATACTGATCGAGCTTTTTTAAAATACTTGACAACACGTGGTCAGGTGTTAGAAAATATGTCTTTTGACACCTGTTTAACTTTTGGCCTTTTTCCGTTCATGACCAGTTTGTTGACCATGGAGGTTTGTGAAGCTCGGGGACCCGACTGTCCATGGCCAGGGGGGTGAGAGACGGGCCTCAACCCCGGACACATTCCATCTGTCTCTTCTCATGGTTATACAGAAATCGAACCTGGGTTAAATCGTGTTATAGGAACCTTCACTTGTACCAAGGATTCTGCCAAATTGCTGTTTCCAGCAGGAATTCCTGGACTTACACCCCCACCTACTGGCTGATGGGGCAAAGTCCCTCAAATGTTAGTCCCAATGAAATCCAAGGAGTGTTTTTGTCTCTGAAAGCTTTTCTTAGGATATTAAAATCATTTACGGCCACAATTTTCAGGGGAAGTTTGTTCAAAGTTGTTTGTCCGTGTATATAATGAACCCACTGACTTCAAACTTATTAACCTATGCATATTAGTCTAGGTCTTAATAAAGAAAATATGACAGGATTTTTAAATCAGAAAAAAAAAAAAAAAAAGGTATTTAAACCCAGCTGCAGATCCTTTCAGTGGGACTGCACGAGCACATCCAAGAGGGAGGTACACAGTAGTAGAAGGTTATTCCTGTGTAATACAATAGCTCCTGATAGGATAACAAGAATGATGGCACTAGGGAAAGGATTTTTTAAAAAAGAATCAGAAAAATCTGTTGTAGCAAAGAACTCAGAGAGCAGTACCATAGGGTGTTGGCATCCAGGAAAAAAAAAAAAAAAGATTCTAATAGCAGTTCAGAGGTTAGCAAAGAGAAGAGGCTGAAATTTAGTAACAAAAGTGCTCAAAGGGGACTGATAATGAGAATTTCATCCCTTGGTAAGAGCAGAGGCAGGGAAATGCTGCTTGTCAAAGCTGTCTACTCAGCCTCGGGTGGAATCTGCCCGTCCTCATTTCCCCAGGGAGAACACGGAATAAAAAGGCACTAAATTCCAGCCTAGGGAGTTCTTTTGTACCTTAATTCCCCCCAAAGATTTTGCATTCTTGCTCTTTATGATGGGGCTTTCACCTGCGGGAGCTGATCTTGTGTCCTCTCTACCTGCTCCTTCAGATCTTTGACTGGCATTTCTACTTAATTTCTGCTTAATTAGCAGGTATCTGGCTTCAGAAAGCTTCCTACGCAGTCACTAGGAAATCATCGGGAAAATCCTAACCATTGTGGGGCATTTTAGGTGCACAATCTCCTTAGTGGTCATATAAAGAGTAAATAGACTGGGGAAACTAGAAACCTGGTGCTTGGGCTGAGTAATGGTAACTCTTTCACACACACACTTTTACAGAGGCTTGGTTTGGATTTGATGCCCCATCAGGTGCACAAAAGCCATCCCAGGCACTTGGAATTCAGTATTTCTTCCTGCAGAAGTCCTCGTCAAACCGTGCTAGAATCCAGATGCCAAATGAAGTAGGTTTTTTTCCAGTCGTTTTTTTTGCTCTGAGCAATTTCTTCAAAGAGTTACAGAAATAACACAAAATAGGAGCGTGCCTTGAATGGGAAAACAGCTATTACCCAGCCGGAAAAGAAATATTCCAGAAATGTGGAAGGTAACTGAAAGAAGCTTGAAAGGCACTTTGATCTGTGTCTGTAAACAGATATTAATTACCGAGCGTGACAATAGCTGCAATTCTCAAGACAGCCGATTTTTTAATGGATTCATTTGACTCAGGTAGAGAAAAATTTAATTATGAAACTTTGTTAAATGGATTTGAACTTTTCTGAATGTCGTGATGTTCTGGATGAACTGGAGAATCCAACACGTGCCGGGAGCAGAGCTGAAGGAGGAGGAGGTGGACCCGTAAAGCCCCTCACCAGCAGATCTCCAGAGGCTTCCAGCAGCTCGGCAGCAGCAGAGGTGATGCCTGGGGTCTCTGGAAACGCTGCTCTTTCTGGAAAGGCAATGAACACACCTCAGCACCCAGGTTCTTGAAAAATATTTGATGTGTGAGATAACTCCCCATCTGTGGCTAAAGAGAAATCACATCCCGTGTCAGTCTGCCCTTCTGTGGCCTTCTGCAGCCTCTTCTCAGAAGGTTCTACATCCACAGATCTCTGGTTGCTCTGGCAGAACTCAGTTCCATCTTTCCTTTTTGTGAAGGCAGCTGGCCAGATTGGCACGGAGCATGGTACAGCAGTGCTGTGGATCTGTGTCCATGGACCATAAGTCTGAATTTCTGAAGCTTATCCGCTGCTTCCTTCCCCCCTTCCTGAAGGCTCTGCCCCTGCGTGGGTTGGAAGGGACCTTTAAGTAAGTCCCCCCCAGTGCCACCCCTGCCCTGGGCAGGGACACCTCCCACCAGCCCAGGTTGCTCCAAGCCCCCTCCAACCTGGCCTCAAACACCAGAGTATCTCTGCATTTAAACCAATGTTTGTCTGGGTGAGACAGCCCCAGGTCAATCGAAGGTAAAAGCTATTTTGACTCTGAACTCTTGGGCAGCATCACTTTACCTTAGCATGGATGCTGTTTTATTCATTTTCTGTGATTTCATTTTCTTATTGGGTTTAACATGTGTAATACGTGGGGAAACCTCCACATTTTTAAGGGAAGAATTGTAGCAGTTAATTATTCTGAAGTTTCTCCAAACCAGAGACCGGTGAGCAAGAGTTTAGTAGGTAAATTTTGCCAGCTGGAAGCGTGACAGGGACGACTGGCATTTGATATTCAAAATACACCTTGAGACTCCTGCTGTCTTGTATGTTTGCTGTCTGTTTAAATAAACCCGGTGTCAGCCAGAAGGTCAGAGTCTGTTAATATTTACCTTGGAGAATTCTGCCTTTCCCAGCCTTTTTTTTTGGTCTCTCTCTGCTTTCTGTCCCTGTAAGAGTGATGTTCACAGCACACACATCCTTCCAGAGAGGTGACAGCAGTGGGAAAAGTGAATCCCGGTGTCCTTAATCCGTTTGGCAGAGTTGGGTGTTCCAGCCTGAAGAACATCCTGCTCCGGAGATTCCCTCATTGGGACTCAAGAATCTTGCCAGGAGGTGACCCTCTGGAGCTCGTGGTGGGGCAGGGGCAGGGCTGTCCCCCCCGACCCACGTGTGCTCGGATCTGTGAGTGAGACAGCCCCGGGGATGGCTTTCCTCTGCACATCCCATGTTCCTCACTCCTGCATGGCTCCCCGTGTGGAGTGTCTCTGGAGCATAATTAGCTCAGCAACGGTTAAAAACAGGAAAAGAGAAATGTCCCCATTATATATTCATTGCTTTGTGAGTGCTTGAATAGCAGTTTAAAGTACCAGCTACAGAAGGCAGGGCTGGGAAACTCCAGGAAAAATAGTCTTGTCTGGGTCAAGTTAATAACAAAACTCCTGCTGTGTAAAACAGGGCAGGAGATAAACCCCTCCAGGTAATGTAAAACCAGATAAACCTAAACTGGTGCTGAAATAGACAGTAATTGAGTTCTCACCAAGATAATAATGAGAATATTTAGCTGATCAAAAGTCTCTGAAAGGCAGTGGATGCACTTCTTGGACCTTTTCTCATATGGAAAAGGTCATTAAAAAAGAGGGATGGTGATTAATATCCATGGAGACTGGGGCATTTCTTCCCAAAAGTTGTGGCATTGTCCCTCCTTTGTTTATTTGCTGAAGGTTGTCAGTTTGCTCCATCAGCCCTTAGTGTTTTAGGGAGTGCTATGAGGCTTCAGAGGTGGGGGTTTACTTGTGCAAAACTCTTTGTTTTACTAAAAAACCTGCATTTTCGTGGACGGACAACAGTGCGCAGTGATTTGTTGGACTCTTCAGCTCCATCAAGGGGCTTAATTTAGTAACTGAGTTGGAAGAAGGAGCATTCTTAATCCAGTGAAGTGCTTCATTTATGTGTTTGTTTCCTAAGAGGGAAATAAATCACAGGGGTTAAACATTTTGTAGTAAAGGCAGTTTGTGAGGTTTACAGTAAGAGGAAATGTTTAACTTTAAAAAGTTTTATTTTTCATATCAAAAGTTGCAGTACTGAAAAGTAATCAGAGCAAAAATTCAGACCATATATTCGAAGATCACATTAAGGGAACATGTGAAATCATATTTTAAAGGATTTTTTTAAATGCAGCTTCCTGCAGAGTAGCCCTGAAAACATTTTATCTGGCATTCTAGGTATGTAATATAATAGGTTAGTAGTGTAGCTTTTAAAATTAAAAATGATGCTTCTTAAAACAAGGTGTTTTCAGCTTCTACCTCTGGAAGGAATGCAGGAGGTGTAACACCTTGGGAAAGGTTGGGAAATCCTGCTCTGCCGGCCTCTAAAAAGCACCTTTTTGCAAGAATTGGTATTTCAGGGGGTTATTTACATCAGCAGACAGGCCAGGCGCTTCCTGAAAATGGATTCTTTTTCTGGTTTGCTACTTTCTGCAATAGATTGCCTGTTGGCTTCTTATTGGAAAATATATTTAAAAGATCTTACATCAATCTCTACCTGGAGTACAAATTAGCTGGGCTTCATCGATAAAACTCTGTAGCTGGAAAACTAAACCCAGAACCTTTCATGCAAGAAGAAAAATGTTCTTGACTGTATTCCTTTCTCTGGAACAGGAGCTGGTTATTACATACGCTGTTTGTCAGGAATAGGAGATGTATTTCTTGCTGAACACTCGGCTCTTGGCTTTTGCCTTGATAACGAAACTCACACACAGAGGCTCTGAACACGTCTTGGCACTGCAGTGAACTTCATTATCCCTGGAGATGTGGAGGTCTGCTCTGGGAACACGGGCTGGCTGCCTGCTGTTCATCACGTGGACACCACTGCTCCTGGCAATGGGTGTTTTGGGGGCTGATATTATTGATCTGGGGCTTTGCCTGGCACCCGTCTTTATTACTAGCCCACAGCAAATAATGCCTTGGTCTTGAAGAACTACTAGCCGTGCAGACATGGATCTTCTGCTGGCACCTACTGTGAACTTTCAGAGTTCCTCACATTCCAGAAGCAAAAATAGGAAGGCTTTTGTCACTTTTTCTTAATTTTCTTCTTAGTCGTTACTTCTCTTCTTAGATAAGTCGTTAGTTATCTCTTCTTTCTCCTCTGTGCACCACTGTGAAGAGCTTGGCTTTGTCTCCTCAATGACATTTCCATAGGCACTGGGAGCTGATGCTCAGTCCCTCTGAAGCCATCTCTCCTCCATGTTGAACAAGCCTGGCTCCTCCAGCCTCTCCTCACAGGGTAACTGCTCCAAGATCCAAAAAAGGTAAAACAACATGGCAGGGACCATCCCTGGAGGTGTTCAAAACCAGGCTCAACGGGACTTTGAGCAATCTGGTCTAGTGGGAGGTGTCCCTGTCCACGGTGAGGGGCTTGGAACTGGATTATCTGTAAGGTTCCTTCCAACCCAAAGCGTTCTATGATTCTGTGTACTTCAGATGGCACCCGTGTGGTCAGTAATGAGAGCCCGTGTCCTGTAAAAGCTGAACCCCGAGTGGACGGTGCCTCTCTGGCTTCATTGCCCTCTGATGGAATAAATCCCTCAGGGAGGGAAGTCAGGTCTCCAGGTGAGTCCCCGTCCTGCGGCGTGGGGCGAGGAAGGGCTTGTGTGTGGCTTCTGTGCAGGGAGTTGGACCCGGCTGAGCTTTCTCCTTGGGAAACGCTGGAAAAACCCTGCCGGATTGATGGGAGGTATCTCGGGGGCATCGGTACAGACGGAGTGATGTACGAGGGAGGAGAGCTCTCAGAGAAGCAGAACGTGCAGCGTCGGATTTGCCTGAAGCTGCTGTCCCTGCTCGGGAAAGAGAAGCAACAGAGACAAAATGCTGACGTCTGTGAAGCTCATTCTTCTTCTGAGAAAATATACTTGTCTTTCTTGCTCGCTATTACCCTCTGTCAAGGAGAACCCTATCTTCCAGGCAGAGCGGGCTGTGGCCTCCAGGAGTAGCTCCATCTGCCAGTGATGGAGAGCTCCTGTCAGGAGCCTGCCTGGCCCCAGAGCCCAGCGTGGGAGCGAGCGTGATGCGTTCTGCCCCCGTGCAGGGACCCAGCCCCATGGCTGAACGGCAAACTCATCACCAATGGGGCTCTTTTGGCAACATTCAGAAGCATTTTTTTTTTCCCTTTGGCTTGCTTGCTTTCCTGCCCGCTCCTAATATGAGTTGTTAATGGGATAGCATCCTCTGTAATTACAGGGCTCTGCTTGTAAAGGAGAGTTATGGGGGGGACATTTGCAGTGTCCTGTCTGGCTTTATCTCTCTTCCTAAGCCCAGCATTTAGCAGAACCACGTCCCGTACAGCGGCAGAGGGAAAGCTGTAACTGCGACTCCAAAAATGCTAATAATTGCAGTCTCTGACCTGCAGCTCCGTGTTTTATAACGCACTTGTTTGTGTTATGAAATTTGGGTTTAATTGCATGTCTGAGAAGGCTCGTGCATCCTTTAAACCTTTCATTAGCTTGATTTTCTCCCCAGCAGACTGTGGCTGAATGCGACAGCAGCTGCTTCGCAGCCATAACTCCTCTCCCTCCTTACTGATCACGACAGCCAGCAATTTACTGCCTGGATTAACTTTGGTTACGTGGGGTTGTGGAGCTGAAGCTTTCAGGAAAATATTTTCACAACAAATGTCAGGTCAAACTGACTGCTGTTCTTCCCCACCATCTCTATGGGCTCTCCTCTCCTCTGCTAGGTGGACACGAGTGGTTTGGAAATGTGTTCGTTAGCAAAGTACTCAGATTTATTGTCCTGCTGTTTATGGCACCATTATTCCCAGTTGGGTTTAGGTTGTAGTCAGGGAACATTTTCACTCGTGAAAGCAAAGGAAGGGCTGCCCTAACAGGGACTCAGGCTGGGAGATCCAAAAGAGAGGAGCTTATGGGGACCAGCAGTCCTCTCATCAGAGGACTTCCATCCTTCAGAAGTGTGCAGTGTGGTCCATGCTAACCCTTGGCCATCACCACAAAATGACAGAATCCCAGCTTGGCAGGGATTGAAATGGACCTCTGGAGATCATCCAGTCCAACCCCCTGCCAGAGCAGCTCCCACAGGAACATGTCCAGACAGGGTTTGAGTGTCTCCAGAGAAGGAGACTCCACCACCTCTCTGGGCAGCCTCTTCCAGGGCTCTGCCACCCTCACAGGAAAAAAGCTCCTCCTCATGTTGAGATGGAATTTCCCGTGTTTGAGCTGTTTGCTGTTGCCTGTTGTCTTGTTCCTGGGCACCACTGGGAAGAGTCTGTCCCCATCCTCTTGCCACCTCCCCTTTAGCTCTTGCTCAGCATCAACGAGGTCCCCTCTCAGTCTGCTCTTCTCCAGGCTGAACAGCCCCAGGTCTCTCAGCCTTTCCTCAGAGGAGACACTTTCCAGTCCCTGAGCATCTCCGTAGTCCTCTGCTGTCCCCTCTCCTGCCCAGCCCCCTGGGGTTTCTCCTTCCCAGCTCCGAGGCCAGTGTGGGATGTTGAGAGTAGTTTGCATTACGGCCTGTGGGAATTAGAGCTCTATGGCAAATCCATCACCCTGATTTGCCTTCGGGGTCAGGCCCGGCGTGATTTCCCTGGTGGTGGTTCTTCAGACGCCCAGAGCAGCTGCAGGACATGTGGTCAGAGGCAGAGCCACGTGTCCAGCCACACGGGTTTGTAGAGCATCACCCCTGGATGTGACCGCTCATCAGGGAGTAGCATCCTAGGTGTACTCGTGACTCTCACATAGGTACAGACTTGTGTTTAGAATGAAAGAAAAATGGGAAATTTCATCTATTTCAGGGATTGGCTATTTTCCTCTCATCTGCATGTGAAATTCCCCCCTGGCTGAGGAGGTTCTAAGGGAAGCGGGCATTCCGGCAGCACTCAGCACCTCCTGCCATCAGAACGATTTGCTGATGGTTAATGAAAACTGTCTGTACTCATTTTTGAAAACAATCAGTTCACGTCCGAATTCGGAAAGCAAACCACTAGATATCACTCTTTTTTGAGGAAATAAAATAAGCTATTGGGTGTTTTTTGCAATTCCTGGCTGCCTTGCCATTAAAAAGCTCAAAAATATTCATCTCCCGTAGATCACAATGTAGATGTTCACTCTCTGCCCCGTTATTGCTGAGGCAATAACCTGCACTTTTAGTACAGAGGGAATGAGCTTATGCAAATATGGAGAGCCATCCCTAGGCCAGAGTATCATTTTTTTTTATTATCAAATGGAGAATTTTTTTTAATGGGATGTACTCTGACGATAAAACGGGAGGGTTTGTTTCCCTGGGTTTCCTCAGCCCAGCCTCCCCACCGTGGCAACAGCAGCAGATTAGGAGCAGATGCTGTGGTGGGACAATGCAGTGCTCAACCTCATCGCTTTTCAGCTCCTTCATCCTCAAGTGTTTTCCTGTGGTTTTTCCATCAGTTCCATTTTTGAAAAACTTGCTTTCGCCATTTCACAGTTTTTCACCAGAGAATGCTGCCGTGCCTCTGGGGCAGACCAGGGGAGATCTGATTTGGTGGTAGTTAGGTGCCTGCCTCCCCATGTCCCCCCCCGTACAGCACATCCCAGAGCCTGCACAGACAGAAGGATGCACCGAGGAGCACATTCCCAGGATCCCAGAGGACCTTTGGCTGCACGTTCTCCTCTGCAGGCATGGGTTTTTTTGGGGTTTTTTTGCCTTCTTAAAACTTCATGATAGTGTTGTTGAAATCTTTGACCTCTGGCAAAGGGATGAGAGATGACCTGGGTTTTGTAGCAGTGACAGGGTGACACAGGCTCTGGTCTCCCTCCCCCCCAGTGGGTAATTGTCTGGGGCTCCTGCCTGGTAGGGTTACAGTAATTGGGATAACTCAATCAGAGTCCCCTGTAACTTTTAATAGGGCACTGCTCACCGCTTGGATCTGTTCTCATTTATCTAGGAATCTCTCCTGGGAGGACAAGGGCTGAATCAAAGGGCTGTTCTGGAAATAAGAGCCTGTGTTGGGGCCAGTGGCTGTGTTTTAAGATGGAGTCGTTCAGCATCTTTAACGAAGTTTAATAATTTCTCCTTGAGTTTAGGCTTTCCTTAGGATGCTCCGCTGGGCTTAAGTAAATCATTAAAGCAAAAGTAAGGGCTGGAGGAGGGGGAGAGATGCTGTGGACTGTACCCCTGCACCCAAAGAGCTCTGTGAGGGGATAGTAACCCTGCTCAGCCCCACTCATCCCGGGGAACAAGCACCCTGGAAGGCAGTGATGGGCTTTAACAAACCGTCCTTCCCTGGGGGGGGTGGTGGAGCAACTGCACAGCCAGGATGGAGAACATGAAGACATGCTGCTGGCCTCCTTCCTCATTTGAAAAAAGAAGGTCAGTCTCCAAGGAGAGGTCCGTTTACCTGAGTGCTGCTTTCCGTAGACGCGGATTTCCTTCTTAGCTTGAACAGATTTTTCCTGTTTAAAAGTAAGATCCGCACTCCCCTTAGAGGGTTGGCATTGCCATGGAGTTCCAGCCTCCTGTTTCACAATAACCCAGGGGGGAAAGATGAGAGTAGGACGTTCGTTGTGCCTTTGCAATCAAAATAATTGGAATTTTACAAGAACCAGAAACAAAGTGACTTCCTCCACTTCCGAAATTCTTAGGCTGTGCAAAACACAACTTATCTGTTTGGATTCTGACCTTGAATTAACTTTAAATGCAGAATCTGGTAGAGTTGAGAATCTGGACAAGTTGAGAAAGAGTAAATACTTTTAAAAGAACTACCCTTTTTGTGTTGTTTTAGACATCTTTCAAACCAAAGCTTATCAAAACCCAGGAGGGATGAAGTAAGTTGCAATTTTAGTGATAGTTGGTAACATTTTGCCTCCGACCAACCTTTATTTTTACATTTAATTTTCAAAGATTATGTTTTTAAGGCACAACCTAGAATACAAACGATACCCATGATACGACATGAAAAGGTACCGTAAGTTGGCAACATCTTCTTCAGGCTCTTTGCAAAAAATAATTTTCTTGGGGTGAGTGGGGTTTTTTTTTTTTTTGCACTCCTAGTAAATCCCTCCTTTTCCATCTCAGCACAGGAATCTAGGACCTGTTGGGCTGTTTTTGGGTCAGCAGTTAGCTGTGCTCTTGCTCCTGGGGGCACAGCCAGTGGGTCCGTGCGGGGCTGCTCGCGCGGAAGGTTTGTGTAACTGGCATTAAGTTTAGCAACGCTTATTGTTTCACCTTTTCTGATGTTTTGGGAGTCTTTTTCCTCTTCAAGTTTTTTACAGCTTTGCAGTCTAATGGCTCACACAATACCACGCTGAAGGTTGGCCGTTTCATGACAAATGGCTTGTCCAAACACCGCGCTCTACCTGACATTCCCACCAGGAGATGAGTTCTCCCCCCTGTGCCTGGCGCAGTCCTTATCTGCATGGGAGATCCCGCTGGCCACAGAAGGGCTTTTCAGCTCAGCCCTGGCTGTGGGGCTGCTCTCTGGTCGCGGGATTTTGGGGAGAACTGAGGGTCCGTCCCGCAGCAGCCCCTGGCAGGGCTGGGACACGTGTCCTGTGCCAGTGTCACCCCAAGAACCTGCCACCCACGCTCCCTGTCCTCTCCGTCGCTCTTCCCGCAAAGCAAGTGTGAGAACATGAGGTGGAATGGAAAAGAATGGAGCAATATTAAGTAAAATATCTTTTTTATTTTTTATTTTTTTAAGAAAGTGCAAGAAATGCGCGTTTGCTGCTGTTCCCATCGCTCTTTGGTGCTTTTGCTGGTTGTAATAAAAGTTGTGAACTTTCACAAACTGGCGTCTAAATAACAAGAGGGTTCTTTACCCAGCATTACCACTGGAAAAAATCTGCAGATTAGGTATAAAGTGTCATTTGTAAGTTATCTGCCTGGTATTTTGCAATTCGAAATCTCCGATTCTTTCATCTTCCACCCCATCCTCTTGCAGGGATTATTTCTCAGGGGCCACTCGCTGAGTCAGGAGAAATGCTCCTGAAAGTTCCTGCACCTCAGAGGATTGGGGAGATCCTGCCTTCCCCCAGGGACTGCTGGCACCTCGGTTCTGCTGCCAGAGGAGGTTCAGCTCCCAGCCATCAGCTCTCAGCCATCAGCTCCCAGCTCTCAGCCATCAGCTCCCAGCTCCCAGCCATCAGCTCCCAGCCATCAGCTCCCAGCTCCCAGCCATCAGCTCCCAGCCATCAGCTCCCAGCTCCCAGCCATCAGCTCCCAGCTCACTCGAGCACCTCCATCCCCATGAAGGGACATGGTGTTTTGATTACCTAGAACCTGGGGTCACAAGGGGCACGTTGTAATTAGATTTACTTCAGTAGGAATTGGAAACGTATCGTAGCAGTCAGGACCCCCGGGGGGGAAGGTTCCTAATAAAATCTCCATTGAATTTATTCAGAGGTGGAAGGAACAGTCAATATTTGAGGTATGGGATGTCAATAAAAGTTAAAAGGTATTAGCATTCAGCGGATGTTACAGTGCACGGCCTCGCCACTTAGAATATTGCACCTTCTGTGTGCTTTTAAAAATATAATCTCACAAGGAAAATAGAATTAGTCTGCTAAAGACAGAGCTCCCTCGTTGTGAAAATGGGCAGTTCAATAGAAGATATAATCTAATATATGTATTTTAAAAACCATCTTACAGAAGCGAGAGGTAAAATATCCCTATTCAAGGAATCATCGAGCAGCATTTGAATCCTGAGGGCTGTCGGTGTGTTCACTGCATTAGAAACATGGGCTTTTTGGTAGCTGGGGGAAAAAACCACACACCTCTTAATTTCCAGTACAAAAATTCCTGCTTGTAGATTTTAAAAGCACTTTTCATGAATATTTTCCAACACTAACTTTAAATATCCCATTTGTTTTCTACATTATCTGCGGAAAGGGCTGAGTTAATTCAAGTAAATTCCAGGTGTTTGTTCATGGAATAGATGGAAACATGGGAAAAACAGCCAGTGATTTGCTGCTGAGTTAAATCACCGCTGTGAGACGAAGTTGAGGAGTTTTAAACTGTGGCAAAGCAGATGTTTTGCTCCCCCCAGCTGCTCTGGAGCCCTCCCTTCTGCCTTTCTCTCACCTGCACCTACGAGACTGACATGAACTGAGAAGTTTTCTAGCTCTTAAATGTGAATTCCTTCACGTGAAGTACCAGGACCACATTAAATACTTGGGCAGCTTTCTGGAGTCCTTTTCTTTTACTGTTCTATGGGTTTATTTAGTAATAAACTGAATTTATTGTTTTTTTTTAAAAGGAGTTTGTGCATGACTGTCTGCCATGCTGCGTTCTTTCTCTATGACGTTGACTGTTTCTCATCTAGAGTCCGTTTTGGGGTGAATAAAGGCAAATGTTGATAGTTTCCAGTACCCTTTGTCTGTGCCTTCCATAACTTTGCAGCCGTGGGCACCAGCCCAGCACACAGATACACGGGCTGGACATCTCCATTCCTGCTCCTGCCTCTACGGGGCTGATCTTGGGTTTTCAAGCATGGTGGGATGGTTCCTGCCTTTCACACCTCGTTTCACTCTTCCTTCAGGTCTCCCGTCATGGCTGGAGGTCTCTTTGCCGTCAACCGGGAATGGTTTTGGGAGCTGGGAGGATATGACCCAGGATTGGAAATATGGGGAGGAGAGCAGTATGAAATCTCCTTTAAGGTAAGTCGTTAAGTCACCTTATAGGATACTTCATATACACCTCTGGATTCTCATTGCTCACGTGCTTTGTGATCATGATGCTATCATTCACTCTGGCTTTTGTCTTTTGACTAAAATTAATTTATTACAACACTATTTTTTTCTTTAGTAATTTCCACTCATTTCACAGAGAACTATGCCATAAGCATATGCTGCAGAAACCATACAAAAGTCCCACTGGATGCAGTTCCCTGTGGTAGCCCGGCATCTCCCCACCATCAGAGAATGAGGTTCTACCTTCTTCCTTTCCTCAAGTCTTCTCCACTTATCTTCTCTCAGACACTGCGTTTACTTCATGCTCAAGTGTTGAGCTCAGCTCAATAAGCCAAGAGAGCACTAACCCAGAAAAAAAGAAAATTGCATCATTTTTATGCCCAGATCAGTGAGTTTAATAATTTCTGGTGGTTGTTTGGAGTCAGCTCAGGGAAATGGGTGGAAATGGAAAGAGAAAGCCACAGGAGGAAGGAGCCCTTTCAGTAGCAGTGAATCACTAGAACAGCTCAGCTGCTCTGTTATCTACTGGCCACATTTTCAAACTCAGGTGATTTTTTAATTGCACGTGAATAATTATGATGATGAAATATAGGGAGTTTTCAAGTGCTCAGGTTTTGTACAGCCAGCCATGGTGTGTCCTCATATCCTCTGTGTCAAGGTGTGTTCAAATCAGATCCTTGGCTTTTAATGTCAAGTTGAAGGAAGATCTTGTTACTTTCCACATGCGTTAATTTGAGGAGGAAGAACATGTCTGATCTTGACAATTAGGTTTATTTTGTTCCAGGATACTCAAAGACCTCGTGGCAAAGATTTTCAATGACTTGATAGAGTTTCATGACATAGATGAATTGAGTCAAGCGTATTTGGACAGAGCTTGGAACTGAAATTAGAATTCGCATTTAGCTCCAGGACCTTTCCAACCTACTTCCAAACGCCGCCAGTGTAAAGTTCAGTAAATAAATTCAGGCTGTCAGCCCTGACTAACAGCGTACATCTCGCTGTGTCTGAGTTCCAGCAGTGATTAGAAGAGCGGAGCTGAAGCCGTTGTGTCCAACAAAACACGTGGCGTGGACTGCCAGGACGTCCTCATGGGGGTTATCAGGAACAACAGAATGGGTTCTGCTAACTCTCACGTTTCTCCACATCGTTTTTATACCCCAGCAATAAAATAAAACAGGGGAAACCCAACAGCTGGGCTGTATTTAGAGTATATTGATTTGCATGCTGCCCATTTAGGTTGTTCTGGAGGCAAACGTCAGTAGTCACTAGTAGCTGTCACAACGGTCTCTGAGGGGTCACCGCAAGGTTTTATTATCCTATTTCAAATGTTCTCTTCATTTGTCATCACAAAGAATATGCTTGTAACGCTCCCCAGCCTCTGTACAGAAACCATGGTAACAGCACTGGAAATTGAGACACTAGATTGTCCCAGGGTGTTGTGCTCCCGTGATGGATTTTTTTGGAGGCGGCTGTGTCACACTGGGTCCCATCTCCTGGCTCGTCTCCGTAGTACATGCTGACCTTAGGGTCCTTGTCCTTGCTTATTAGTCTTAAAAGAAGAAAGAAGTAGTGTCTGAAATTGATTGCCAAACGGGAACAACTTTCTCTTTGACGGATTTAACAGATGTAAGTTTTGAAAGGAAGACTGCTGGTTTGTTTGGAATGGTGAAAAATGGGAGAAAAATCATAGAGGCAGGAGGGAGAAACAGAAAGGACTGGTTTTTATGATGTCAAAATCACCGATATCTGCTTGGGAAAGGTTTCTGCTTCAGCACTTTTCACTATAGCTACAGAATCAGTCATCTTATTTAAGTGTGGACAAGTTAGGTAGACAGTTAAATTGGCTGGCTTTATGGGCAAAACTTGGGAAGATGGTGGATTTGACGTCTCTCCGTTGTTCCCAAGTCACCCCCAGGCACCTCCACAACTCCCGTTACGGGAACGTTTGCTGCAAGGCGAGTGGGAGCCCACGAGAGCAAAGTGTGGGCTTAGAGAGTCAGAGAAGTCATCTGATAGTGCATTGGAGCTTGGGGACTGGCGTTTCTAGGCCGGGGTGTAGAAGATGGTGCCCACAGGTCCTGCTGGCACGGTCACCGTTCCTCTGGCAGGACACACAGCCCTCCTCTCACGGGTGCTTGGTAAAACCCAGCCACGGTAGGGGAGGAGCTGTGAAGGGTCCCAGGACACTGCTGGATTTTTAGAGCCATGAAGTCCTCACAGCTCCCATCGATGTTGAGTGAGTTCTGGTTGCTCAGACCTGAAGCATCCCACCCGTGAGCTCCAGATGGTTCCATCTCTTTCAGCATGGAGGTGTTAACGAGGAGATGTGGTGGCATGCTCCTCCTTCTCTGCCTACATACATGTGATCAGAAGGAAATTGAGTTTTGTTCCTTTTTACTTACAAAATGAAGAGCATCTTAGTATTTGAGCTCCGTCTTCGCTGTTCAAAATGAAATGTTTTGGGGGAAAAAAAGTAGAATTACTTCTGATGGATGGTTTGCTTTACTCACCTTTTCAAATTCTGGTCCTGTATGTTTTAAACAGCAAACACAGTGTTGCAGGAGGACTCTTGGTAGGTATTCTAAATATGTTTTATGATTTTATTTTGGACGTGGTCTGCTTTTACACGGTGAGGTTCTGGCCGTTGCCTCACCCCAGCTATCTCCAGCTATGGAGAAGGTGGCCACCACTGGGACTGTGGCCCGGGTCTGCACAGAACCCGTTACATAAAATGCCTTTTTTTGCCCCATTTGTCTCCAGAAATCACTCTGTGGTTTCCATTCTGTCCCCTTCCCAGGTGTGGATGTGCGGAGGTGGCATGTTTGATGTTCCGTGTTCTCGGGTCGGGCACATCTACAGGAAGTACGTCCCCTATAAAGTCCCTTCTGGAACCAGCCTGGCACGGGTGAGTAACCAGCTCCCGATGGTTTTCATCGAAGCTCATCATCAGTCTCTTCATTCCCTCTGAGCTGGTTCCCAGTAAGCCATTAAAATGGAAAATGAATGTTTCTTTATCTGCCTGAAATGAGGCGTGTGGTTACGCTGCCTCCCAGAGACAAGGCTGCCAAGAATGAAATGGAAGATCAGGGATACTGGGTTGGGCATCTCGGCACCGGGGTGCGTTTCACTGATTTGAAAGGACCCAGGATGACCCGAGGCTTCTGCTTCTCGGTAGTGTCAGTCCTAGTTCTTACAAACAGGACCAATTCGAACACACTTATTGTTATCAGTCAGCACAACAGGCAGCATCTCGCGAAAGAAGAGAGTAGCAGTGATTTGAGCGACCGTCTAATTCCCCTGTAAAACCCAGCAGTGGAGCACAGCCAGCTGGCAGCCAGGAGAGTGAGGAACTGCGAGACCTCTAGACATTTCTCAAAGCCTTCTGAGCACATCCATACCCAGGAGGGGCTTTTTGCTCAAGAGGAAATGTTCTGTAGCTTTCTGGAGATGTCAGAAGATGGGAGACAAAGGGCACAGATGTAGCTTTCAGGCAGATACTAGTATTTATCCATGCTCCAGTTTAATCTTTTCTGGTTTAGAGGAGATTTTTCTTTCTTTTTTTTTTTTTTAATAAAATGGCATTAATATTAAAGTCTGCGTATTGCCAGGGGGTAATATTTTATGAATCATATTTTTTCTTAATAATGAAAATGTGGTATGAATACAAGAATGAATTTCTCGCTTTAAGGGGGAGATATCCTTGGGTTCAGCTTGCTGTAGGAAGCGGAGCAGAGGAAAGAGCCCGTGCTGCCTGCCAGGCAGGGAAAAATGCTCTTTTTGCCTTAAAAGAGCATCTGCACAGACAGCGAGACACATGGTGGAGTAACGGGATGGGTGGTGGTGTTAGTGGTGGTGGCAAGGAGTGCACTGGCTAATTTGTGATTTCAATAAATCACTTGGGGAAGATTATCCCCAAAAAATTTCCCAGTTATAAAAATGAAATCTCTGCCCGTGCAGAAGCTGACTGTATCTCGTGGGAAAAGCTATTGTGTGCTGGGAGGGTGGGTTTATCCTTCCCATTCTGATAATGGGTAGCTTCTTCTGTGTTGTGGGGGTCCAAGACATGATGCTTAGGGAAATTTCTGGCATATATGTGTCACTGAAAGAAAATTTGAATTTTCGGGTTCCCAGCTTCTCCCCAGCATAATATTTTACAGCAGAACATTGCTACAAGGACACGTTGCATCACAAGCACAAGCTCTTCTGCACAGTTGAGTGTTTGGGGCTATCTCAATAACTAGCCAGGGAGGAGAGTTTGGTACCCGACCTGTCAAATTGTATTTCTAAGCCTAAAAATGCTCTCTTTCTCTCATCCAAGCCAGAAAAGGAAAAGCAAGGACATGCTTTTCAGCGTGTCAGTCCCTTTGATACAGGCCACTTGTGGTTCCGAATACACTGCCCCAAATGGAGCTCCATTAGCCAAAATAACATCAGGGGAGCATGCACAGAGGTGGCCTGGATAACTCAGCTATCTTTGCATTATCCTCCAAATGTCATGTTCTCCAAAGATTATAGTCTACTCCTTGTGAGTAGTTTATCTAAAACTTCTCTCTAGCTCAAGAATACGATGAATAACGCGCTCAGGAATATCCCTGCTACCAAAAGCAATACTTTTCACTACTAAGTAGTTTCCACAAAGGCTTTTGCTCCATCCTTTTCCCTCTCATGCTGTCAGGGAGGATGCTGGGGATGCAGTTCCCAATGGAGCCAGCCCCAGGAAGCCCAGCTGTGATTGTGGAAACAGCCACAAGAGCCCCCTCATTAATCAAGGCAGAATTTCCCCTGGTCCAGGTGCTGCGTTGAAGAGTGATGGGTTTTCCCACCCTGACCCCCAGCAGGAGCACAGGATCCATGGGGAATAGGGGCAGGAAGGGGACAGAACTTCTAGACAGACCCTGGCACAGCCCAGGCTGTTCCGTGGGTTTCCTTTCAGCTGTGTCAGCTTGTTTGCCCTTAAATAATGCTTCAGGAGAGCCTTTTACCTGCCCTCGGGATTTCACCCCCCTGTATCCCCCTCTAACACACAGTTGCAGCTCGGTGCGCGATGCCTGACCCATCTTGGGATCTTTTCAAAGAGATTTTTATCTTTTTAGAGAGCTGTGACCTGGCGTGAGAGTCACATAGGCTTTATTAAATGAGAAACCCGGCGAAAACCCCGTCCTGTCTCCCCATCACGGGGGATTCGTGTACCACCCACGGCAGTATGGATCACAGCACCCATCTTCTGTGTCCCCCTCCTCCTTTTTCTTACCTTCTCACCCGTCCCTCAAGACCCCTGTGTGTTTTTCTGCTGATACATCCCCGTGAATTGAAAAGCTCCCAGCGCTGCCGTGCTCTGCCAGCAAAGCTGCTGGTGGGACGAACAACAGTCCAGTGTCTGGAAACACAGGTAGATTTACAGAACAGACTGTGACAGCTGAATGCAGATGGAAAAAAAAGCAAAAAAAAAGCTGAGTATTTTTGCCTGGAGCCGTGGGATGCAGCCCTACCCGGTCTGCAGGTAAGGGCAGGTGGGGTGGGAGGAGGGGACAGGCAGGGACCACCACCGAGTCCACACAATTGTTCCTTCCTCCCAAACCCACCAACCTCTGCTCCACACTGCAGGGACTGACAACCCCCTTCCCCTCCTTGTTTTAGGTAAAACATGGTGAGAGTGAACCCCCCCCAAATCTTAAAACTCCTGTGCAGGATGTTGCCCTATAAAAACATCAGGATTATTTTACTGGATTTTGTTGCTTTGTGGTATCCTTGACTATTGCTTCAGTTTTTTAAAATTCTAGCAAAGCCATTTTCTTTTAGCCAGTTATCTATGCAATTAGACTTTAAAGTATTATTAGCGATTTTTTGTAGGTTGGTTTATTTAGTTTCCTGTTTGGGGAGGTTTTTTTCCCTATCCATTTTTCTATAGAAGCTGTAAGAACTGTGCCAATAGAAGCTCACTGCCCCATAGGATATGCAGAGACGAACTGAGGTTTTCAAAATCTATCTACAGGTGTGATTTTCAGGTATTTCACCCAGCATTTTGGCATTCACTGGAGCACACTCGGTGCCTGCAGCCCCACGGCAGCTCCTGCCTGGACGCCGAGCCAGCAGTGTGGGGATTCCTCGCTGAATTCCTCCTTTTTTCTCTCTTTTTTTCCAGCTGCAAGTAATAACTCAAGGCAGAGTTACCTTCCTGCGGCAGCAGAGTTATAATGGATGATGATGATGGGGATTATACAGCACTAGTTTCAAGTTTTCATTCTAACGTTTTTTCATCGAACAGATTTACAAATTCATCATTAAAATGAATTAAACCAGAATCTCAAACAGGGCACTTACCAAAGAAAAACTTCAAATTAATATCTTCTCATCCTTGAGTAGAAAAAATTCAAAGTAAATTTTTTTAAAATGCTATTTTTTATATATTTTCTCCAATCTTAATAGAAGTTTTGCTTCTAAGATCATAAATGCAGCAGGGGAGGCAGCTTAGCTATCTGAAATATGAAGAAGGTGGATAATGAGATGCTTGTAGACAACAACAAGGTGGAAGTGGTGGCAGCTGCTTCCTGGGATGTGTTGAAGAGGCTGGAGCCCAGTTGGGTGGCCGAAGGGATGGATTTGGAATCTGAGCCCTGGGCTCTCCTCAGGCAGCAGAGGTGGGATGTGCTCTGGGTGACCATGGCAGCGATCACTAAAAAGTGACACCGTCCCTCTGTTTTGCCATTCTGTGGCCACCAAGCCCCTGGGCCACCAGCCAGGAGGGACGTTCCCTGTAGCCACCGGGCTGGGTTTTGCTTTTTTCCCCACTTTTTCCCAATGTGTAGGTCTTATTTCTTTTTGCAGCGGAGATGCAAACCTGTAGAGAGGGAATGAAATCATTTTCACGTGAGATCTGTGGAATTTCAGCTCTAGGTGTTTGCAGGCTGAGAAGAAACTCCCGCGGGAGTTCTCTGCACACCCCACCAGCTCTATCTCCCCATCGCCTGCTCTCCCCCCCCGCAGAAGTGGGTCCTTTCTCCCTGCAGACTTTTCTCTGGTCCGTTGGGGTTTTTACACAAATACCAACCATCGCTGGAATGAAACACGGTTAAATTTAAACAGAGTTAAGTGTGAAGGACCAAAACACGGTACCCAAGAGGGGCAAGGCTGACAGACTCTGGCACTGCCTGGGTTAAAAGGGGGCTGGGCAGGAAGGGGAACGGGATGAACCCCCTGTTTAACATTTAACTCCTATGGACAGCTTGGCTGGTGAGACCCGAGCATCACAACACATCACCCTGAACATCACATCACATCACGCTGTCATTCCTGTCTCCAGGAAATGTTTTCTCCTGCTTTCTGTAGGAAATACTGTAGAAATCCTGTAGAAATGGTTGGGTCCTGACACCGATGGAAGGAACTTTGTTGGGTTCTTCTCCGTGTGCCTGCTTTGGAGCATGGTCCCACGCTGCCCGTAGTTCTTGGATGGGTTCCTCCAGCTGTTCTGTGTCCTCCTCCTCCAAGATGATTTGTAGTGACATTACACTACACATATTCCAGAGGAACATAAAGTGTAGTTGTCTTGCCTGGATGGATCCCAATGCGCTTTTTAAATGTTTTACATAAAACAAGCTGTATATTATGTTATTCCCAGCTGAATGAAATACAGCTGCTTCCAGAAGTAAACAGGGCACCCAGTTTGAAGTGGCAACAACACTGTGTTTTACAGAACACACAATAAAAAAAAAAAAAACATTTAAACTTGGAAGGTGATGTAGTTGGAGTGAAAATAACCCCACTGGAATTTTCCCAGGAAGGAGAAGAGAGTAATATGTCAGTTGGTGCAGAGAGTGGTGTGTTATTTTTAGCAAATAAGCAGTCGTGTCCTCTCTTGTATTTCACCACCGAAATATGGTCAGGCTCAGCCGTGCTGGGGTGACTCAGATTTGATTGTGTAATTGAAAAGGATTTTTTTGATGTCCTGGCTGATGGGAGAAAGGACTATTTGTCATGACAAATAAGACCACGCCAGCTGGTGGCATCCAGCTTCCTGGAAAATGTTTGGATTAAACACAGGACAAGAGGAGCTTGTTACGGATGCGTGTTCCTGTAGCGGTTTAATATTGACAAAAGTAAAGCCTGTGGGTTGGGGTCGGGGATGGTTTTCGTGAGAACCGTGAGACAGGCACGAACGCTGAAAAAACAGGTTATGCAGGTGAAATGGAACTAATAATAAAGCCATTGTGCTGCTGTAGTGCCAGCGGATAACAAAGCATCTTTAGATACTTAGAACTTTAGGTCATCTGGAGAAAGTGAAAAGAGTAATTACATTTTTCTGTTGGTTTGTTGGCTGGATGTAGGGTGTCGACTGGAAGAGATGGGGCGGGAGGATGGAGCTGTGTGGGCACATCCAGGGGACCCTCCTGTCCCTGCTGTCCCACCAGCCATGGGGTGAAGAGTGGGACCATCCCCGCCAAACCTCGCTTGGAGGGAATATTCACGAGTCTGTCCTCTGTCCTGTCCCTGCCCTGCTCCACTTCTCCATCCCATTGCCTCCTTTCTCCCCTCTGGGCTTGTCTGAGCGATGTCACATCTCTTGAAGATGACAGATGGTCTCACGCGCTTAAAGAGAAGGGACAGTGGCTTCATCAGAGAGATGTGTCTCCCCCACTCACTGCAGACAGTGAAAGGGACAAAACGGTCCATGGAAAATTTCTTTTTCTTCAGGTGAAAATAAGAAGTCCTCATTTGTCTCTGTCTTTCTCCAGGGAGGTTGATTTAAACTGCTTTATTGAAGTCCAGGTACCAGTGACATTGTGACTTACCCTCTCGTAGGCTGTTGCTGAGTCGAAATACGAAAACAAAGTCACGGTCTTAAATGCCTGAATTCATCCAAACTCAAGGAAAACTTGTCCAAATGTAAGCCCGGCAGTAAAGGATTTACCAGTAAAATTGTAACAGCGACACAAAACTTAATTATATCAGGAATGGATTCCTGGGCAGGTGATGACAGCTGACGAGTCACTCTGACTGTGGCTGCCGTCGCTTTGGTGAGCATCTCCCAGCTGCTGGGTGGCAGCTGTCACAGCCCTAGGGACAGGGGTAAGCAGCCACTGAAGTGTCCTTGGGCCTTATTTATTCTCATACAGAAACTTTTGGCTGAAAATGAGAAGAGAGAGAACACGTTATCATTCATCCGTCATGGATGGCTCCTGAGAAGCTCCTCAGATGTCCATCTCCAGTCCCTTGCACCATGTGTCAGTTCATGTTACAGGTGAATATGGAGCTGATCTTCATTTAATTGCTCCTGTTCAAATTCTATTTTTCCTTTTTTTCTATTAAAAGACCAGCACAGCCAATCTGGGCACCCGTAGCCTTGCAATGGGTGTGACAGCCCAGCAGAGCCACGGCACTTTGCAGCTCTGCAAACACGGTTTCATTTTCCCTTTCTGTGCGAGGCGTTGGAATTGAAGTAAAAGAATCCAAACGAGTGGGATCTGCCACAAGGATCCCCCAAAACTGTTTCTTCTTGTTGACGAGGCTGTTGGGCACTATCTGAGAAACTGGCTTTTAGAGTTTTCCTTCAAAGATTCCGCACAGAGCAGCAGAGGCAGGAATCAAGCAGATTCAAATCTAAGTCTCGTTTGTTCTAAATTCTCTCTGGTCTCGTTTGACGGGAGGCTGGAGGGCTTACGTGGGGCTTCATAAGGAGTTCATGGAACGCCACCTCACCTGGTGGGCCCCTAAAGTGCTGTGACCTGTAGGTCCTGTAGCAGTACACGCACACTCCGTAAGGTCTGAACAAAATTGAACCCGTTGGCACCTATTTTGAAGCTGGACTGTATCAGACCTGGCAGCTGTTGGTACCCGTTCCCACCACCCGGTTTAACCCCTTGGCACCTCAGGCTGGGTCTTGCCTAAGGCTCCAGCAAGGAGGAGGTGACCATCCTCCTTTCTGTGCCATGTCAGATGTTCACCCAGGTTGTGGAGGACTCAAAGGGACTTGGGGTCACGTCCTCACCCTACGGGGAGGCACTGGACTGTGGCCCTACAGTGTTTGGAGATGAGCTCTCTCATTGTGGTGGTGCTTCTCCACCTTCCTGTTGGGAGCAGTTGGGTGAAAGACGGGAGTTATGTTCCTAGGAGGTTCTTCATGTAGGGCAACTTTCCATGCTGTTAGACAGCTGTAGAACAAGGATCGTAGGATGGTAGAATGGTCTGGGTTGGAAGGGACATGCTGAGGATAACTTAGAGGTTCATCACAGGGTCTGCCAAGGGTTGGGAAGATTTTCAGTGTGTGATGGGGAGAAGGGGCTTGGAAGAACCAGGGAACAAAGTTTTAAATAAATTTGTTTAAAGTGCTGTCATGATTTGGGTCTCAAACCAGGACAAGTGTCCTACCTAATACTTAAGGAATGGTGGGAAGAATTGAATTTATTATTTTTTTTTAATGCAATGTTTTGGTAAGTTTACACACACACACACAAAACCCAAACACTTACTGGAAAACAAAGTTTTTGACTGGTGAATGAGAATGTTGAGCTATGAAGCAGGTACAATAGCAGGATTTCTGTTGGACTCTTGTTTTATTTGGTTGCAATCACCCAAAGCAGAACACAGTTCTTTTAGTGAGCCAGGCAACGGAAGAGGAGACTCCAGCAGAGCCTACTTGTTATTGATGGGGTAAGTCGCTGATGGAGTTCATTTGAATTTTTCTTTTTTTTTTTACTGTATGGTTCTTTTTACAGTGTGGTTTTTAAATAGGAAAATAACACTATCAGGTAAAGTGATTGGAAGAAATAGTACGATTTTTTCTAGAAGAGTCTTAAGCTGCCTTTGCAGTGCAGTGGGTGAGGCGTGGGGCAGTGCCGGGGAGGAGATGCTGGGAAGGAAGATCACACCTATTTTGAGGAATTTGGCTTCTTAGCTTAACGTGCTTAATCACAGTTTGGCCTCATCTACGAAGTCTCGTCACGCGGTATTTTCACTTGTCGGGAGATTTCTGTGTCACAGGGTTTCTGACAGAGGTGGGACTCTCGTTCAGATGTCGTTCTTGAATTTGTCTGGGTTTTCTTTGTCCTACCTAATTCCTGTATTCTTGAATTTAAATTCCTTGCAAGGTAATTTAGGTTTTCATGAAATTACAACAAAAGCCAACCTTATGTGGGGCATGAGCCGGTTTTGAATAGGGATATGAGCGTGGCCATTTCCTATAATGCTTTAATTTTACTTGCTTTATCCCTGCAGGTTTTAATGTATTTGCTTCTCAGAGAGAAAGCACAGAGAAACCTCTCTTGCAGTGTCAGCTAAAAGTCCTCCGTTTGTTCTGCATCTTGCTGTCTTTGTGTTCAGATAAGCCTTATTAGTTCACAGGCATTTAGTTCCCCTGGATTAATAAATTTCAGGAAAGGATTTTTCAAACGAATCTTGAAAGCAAATCAGAGGAGGAATCAGGCTGAGTTGGATGAGGAGAACGTTCTGAGGAGCAGCATCACCTTATGTTGATGAGAATCAGCTGTGTATTTTCCTCCGGCTTATTACAGAGCAGAGCTCAGCATTTGGCAGTTACAGTTCTATAAAAAGACTATTGCAAAACCTGATGATCTTGTTTTTACAAGCAAAGCGATAAGAACACCCCGGTGTCTCAATGTCATCCAGGGAGAAGCTGCTTTGGTGGTGGGATAAGAGGTTGTTGGGCAGCTGTGGAAATGCAGGATAGGCTGAATCCGTGCTCTGCCACGACATCTGGGTATAAATTCACGTGGATTAAGTTGCAGGAGTTTTAAAATCAAACAGAAATACAGAAGATTTTTCCCCCAGCCTATTTAGACTCCGTGACGCTAAACAACAATAAAATACCTCTCTTCAGTCTCATCAATCCAGGATTTTCTCTAAAAAGTATTTCCTTTTGTAATTTGAGCCAGCTGATTTAATTCATTAGCGTTTCAGTAAATCCTTGTGCAGCACAGCAGGTGATGCACGTTTAAGAGCCGACCTTACGTGTAGGTGGGAATTATCAGGGGGCTGAGCAGCAGGATGGCAGCTGAAAATTCAAATGCAGAGGGAGAGAAGTCAGAAGGAATAATTTGACCCCCTCACACACACTGGTAGGTTCTGATCTGACAGGAAAAAGCATAGGTACCAATGTGACAGAATATTTCTGTTCAGCACCCGTCGTTAATCAAAAACCCACGTGGAGAGGCATGAAGAATGGGAACGAAAATGAGCTGTTCCACAGACAGAACTTCCAGAGTCAGCAGGAAAGCAGGACCCTAATACTCTGTAGTGTTTGCTCAGGGCTCTATTGAAGATAATGTGCATTTACTGGTATTTTCCCGTGTTTTAAGACTAGAGAAATGAGACCACAAAGTTGTGCGGCTTAATTTTCCCCCGTTAGAAATACCATTTGGTCAACTTGCATACAAGTATCTCAAGGGTGGGTTGAAGGAGGAGGGAACCAGACTCTTTTCAGTGGTTGCCAGTGAGAGGACAAGGGGCAATGGGCACAAGTTGGAACACAAAAGGTTCCACTTGAATA
>JAOQGM010000031.1:77340006-77351997 GCA_027564225.1 Gallinago stenura | reverse complement strand
TGGAGCAACCTGGGCTGGTGGGAGGTGTCCCTGCCCAGGGCAGGGGGTGGCACTGGGGGGGCTTTAAGGTCCCTTCCCACCCAAACCATTCCATGGTTCTATGATATATCTCCTTGCAATACCTGGAGGCTTCCCCTAATTGCTGTCTCCCTTGTGGCTGCGATGCCCCAGAAAGAAGAATTTGCCCAAGCCCTTTTCCAGGAGCGGGGCCAGGGCTCCCACTGCCATGGCAACAGAAGCAGAGTCCTCCTGCTGGCCAAGGCAGCTGAGCCCAGAAAAGGTCAAAAAAGCCCTTTAGAAATCCCAGGAAGCTTCATCCTCAAAGAAAGAGGAAGATGCACAGCTCTGAAGCTGGAAGGACAAAACAGTTTGCCGGTGGCAAGCATCCAGAACTTTCCAGTTTACCTCATATGGTATATTTTGGATGTGTTTGAGTTGGCTGTAGGGCTTGTTTGAGCTCCCAGTGGGTTTGGGGGGCAGTGGGGGGTGACGGGGAGAGAGGATGGGAAGACTGGGTTTTTCTTTAGTTGTCATGGCCAGAAGTCATTGTAAAGCTGCAGGGGCTGAGTGCCGGCGGGAAAAGCCTCAGAGTCCCAAGGGCTAGCACCAAAAAAGAGAGAAATGCCCTTCTTTTGCCCTGTTTTCTGCTCTCTCCCGCTCCATCAGAGGAGGCTTGTTTGGAACCAGAGCAGGTCTGGGGTGGGCAGAGAGACCTCAGCCCTTAGGAGGGGCTCCTGGGAGCTGCGGGGTCCCTTTACAGGAGCTCTCTCGGGTTGGAAAGCTTTTTAATGAATGACAATACTAATTGTTAGTCTGTCTGTGACTGCAGGGGCTTGCTCTTGCCTGCTCAAAGCATTTGTGTAACTCTTCCTTAAACCTGTATAACCCATAACTGAACACCTGATGGTCAGCTGCTAGGAGAAGAAAAGCATTTTTTCCCCTCCCCGGGGGTGAATTCAGGCTGCTGGGGTTAATGCAGGGAAGAGGGGGAAGGCACCCCAGGAAGGAGCAAAGCCCCGACCCTCTCTCTGCCTTGCCTCTGCTGCTCCTGCTGTGGTCGTGCCAAGGAACCTCACTGGGCAGCAAAATGGAGGGGGGGGAGGGGAAAAAAAAAATACTAACCCCAAAAAACCCCAATCAGCCACCCACCCAGTTGGTCTTTCAGGACTCTTCTCACCCAAACCCATCTGTGATTCCCTAATCCCTGAGGAAAGGGAAGGGCAAGTGAAGCCATCTGTGAAAACCTACACGTATTGCTAGATGATAGCTTTTTATTTTTTCTTCTTCTCTCCCTTCCAGCAGACTTGCACAGCCTTCTTGTTCTCTAGTTATCTGTAATTATGTTTGACATGTAGCTCATTATTCACGGAACCAGCTAGTTAACCAAAAAGCTGCCAGTGAGGCAAAAATCTTGGAACTCAGAAATGCACCGCGTGGTAGAACCATATGCTTTTTGGGGATGCCAAGTACTCCAGTGAGTGGACCCTGAGGAGCAGAGTGGGGCGAGGGCAGGGGTAGCCCTGTCGGGGAGGCAGGGGACGAGGAGAACCAGCAGTGCCCCTGCTCCCATGGCTGGCACAAGGAGAGAGGAGCAGGAGGCTGAGCTCAGGCACCACAAACGCTCCTGGGACAAGTGGTGTGGGCAAGGAGTCAACCCACCCCATCCCACCCCAGGGCACAGCCACGGGGCACGTGGGAAGAGCCAGGTGACCACCCTGTGGGAAAGGGAACGGTGCAGCCCCGCTCAGGCTCAGCAAACCCAACCCTGGTGACCAGGCCAAGCGTCCTGCGGGCAACCACCAGCTGCCGGGCAGGCTCGTTTGTCACCCAGCCCCATGTCAAATTATAATACAAAGTGTAATGGGCTATGTCAGGGACAATTGTGGCCACCAAGCCAGCCTGCAGGGCCCAGGTCAACATTTTAGGCATTGTGAACTTGAAAAATGGGGCACGTGAGTTTGCCAATTTGGAAAATTGAACAGAATTGGAATACCGTTTACCAAATAAACCATTTGCCAAACCAATTACCTCTGGAGAAACTTGACATAAGTTCTCTACAAGTTCCTGCCACGTACACTTTATATAAGATATCCATAACCTGCTGTGCTTATCAGTGGAAAAGCTGGCCGTGCCAAGAAAAAGAAGGCGCCTCCTGGTAAAAGAATGCCTTGTGCAAATATTTTATGCACACAAATGGTAAAATAACAAACCAAAAACCTGCCCAGCAGAGCAGCTGCTGGGGACAGCACAACAGCAGCACGTTGGGTGTTGAGGTTGGATGTTCACAAGCTTTTCAAGCACAACGAGTGTCTTGGAGGAGACAAGGGTGACCACGCCACAAGGGATATGTACTCCAAGCACGGTGTTTACAAGCCAGCAGCACAAAGAAACCGATTTTTTTTAAAAATAAAATAAGTCTTTTAACTCTAAAGAGTAAATCTTTAAAGTGGTGCAAGGGAGTCATGCACACAAATCTCATTATTCCAAAAGCTGCTTAGAAAGTTTAGCCCTCAGAGTCAACATACCACAATGCCTTCAGCAGCACGGTTTCAAAGAGTTACAAACGCTTCCAACAATTAGCTAATTTAAAATAAAAAAAAAATTGAAGAGGAAGAGGAAAAAAAATAGGATTGAAAAGGATTTAAAAGGGAAGCATTACGGAGGGGTTATATGTTAAGAAGGAGGTAATTGAAAGGGATGGAGAGGGGCAGGGTAGGAAGTGGATGTGGTTCAGGCATTGGAGAGATTAGTTGAAGAAAAGTCTGGTAAAACTGGAAGCAGGAACCCAAATCCTGGGACAAATGAATATAGTTCCTTTGATGTATTTGGAGCTGCATGATTTATACGTATTCAGCATCTGGCCTGGGCACCTTTAGAATGATTGGGTAAAAATAGCGATGGAAGCTTATTAAAATAAAAGTAGAAAAAAAGCAGTATATCATCTTTGGTGCACAAAAGCTCCTTCTATTTCCCAAGATGAAACACGGGGTCAGTGGTACCGAAGGACTGCGGGTACTTCAGCCTGAGGGGCTGAGGGAGTTCAGCAACTTAACAGTAATGGAAGGTGGGATTTACTGTGCATCCCGGTGTATCAAAAACAGAAATTGTCAGAGGATTTATGACTGCTTCAGGGAGGGAGTGCGAGCGTGAAATTCATTTTCAAATGTGTCCTTAAGGAATCAAGGTGATTTCACTGAGGTTTTTTTTAGAGTTGGAAGGGACCGTAGAGACCATCTCGTCCAACTCCCCTGCTGAATCAGGACCACCCAGAGCATGTCAGAGCATGTTACTCAGGAGCATCCAGGTGGGTCTTGAAGATCTCCAGAGAAGGGGACCTCCCTGGGCAGCCTGTGCCAGGGCTCTGCCACCCTCACCATGAAGAAGTTCTTTCTCAGGTATGAGTGGAACCTCCCATGTTCCAACTTGTGCCCGTTGTCCCTCGTCCGTCCCTGACAACCGCTGAAAAGAGCCTGGCTCCCTCCTCCCTCAGACCACCCTTAGATACTTGGAAGTATTGATATGGTCTCCCCTCAGCCTTCTCTCCTCCACTGATGTGAATGTTAAAACTTGGGGGCTGGGGAGGAAAGGCAAAGGAATCTCTGTCCTGATGTGAAGCAGACTCATTCCTGGGATGACTCTAATTTGATTCCCACTGGTTGGGTGAGGCAGTGCCGCTGGCAGCACCAAGGAAGAACGGACAAACCCTGCGAAGCTCCTGGGCATGAAAATCAACACTGTCAGCAGGATACGTAAGTAATGTGTTGGATTTGAAAAGTGACATCAAGGGAGAATGAAGAAAACCAGATGCATCTGCTAAGGATTTTGCAGAGCGATCCGTTCCCCACTGCCAGTCTTTAGCTACCTAACTTCAACAGATCCAACAGGAGAGGGCTGCGGGTCTGGGGCAACCAGAAACGGACACCACGTCTGTATTATGTCAAAAGAAACCATCAAAAAAAGCACCATCTCTTCTGCCTCGGCACCAAACTCATCAGGATGATCGTCCCCAGAGCTCCTGAGCTTATATGGGTGGAAAGTTGGGTGTGTTCAGCCAACTCTGTGAAAACTTGCCCTTCTTTAGGGTCCTGGTGCCAGCACATTTAATCCAGGGACCAGTGTGAGGAAGTCAGGGGCACCCAAATCATGAACAGGTCCTTCTCAAGGACTTTGCCCACCAGAAGCTCTGGAAAGGTGAGAGCCACTTACTGGATGCATTAAAGTTGCTGTTCCTTGGCTTTTCCAGCAGGTCCCAGGGTGCCGTGGTGGAGGTGGGTTGGTGCTACCCCCAAGTGCCAGAGGTTTGTTGGAGCATCATGAGAAGTTCCCCCCACCAGATGGGAGATGGCTGCGGGACCAGGAGCTTCAAAAATGTCTGGATTTTCCCCAGTTTACGTGGTGAGAGTAGATGCTGCTGTGATTGCTGTTCCTTCCCATGCACCGTGGGGGTGGGATGAACCACTTGCCTTCGTCATGGAGATTATTGCGGATGTTCCAAGGGGGGGGACAATTTAACCCTACCCAGGTAATTAACCAGAAAACAGAATCCCAGTATCAAGGTTGGAGCCTGATGAGGAGCTTCTATTGTCCAAAGCAACCGTTTTTCTGAGGGAGGAGTGAGAACGAGGGACTAACAACAGGGTGGCAGCGGGAAAGGAGGGATTTGGTGAAAGCTTTGAGTGATCAGGGAGGAGAGCGCTACCAGATGAAGCCATTTCTGGGAAGCACACAATGAACTGTTTTAATTTTTCAACAACAATTCAAGCTGTGCAGCCAGTCATAAAAACATAAAAGCTCTTTTTGAGGTAATTGCATGCTTTTTCCATGCACTATCTGTACTTACTCTTGCAGAGAGCGAAAGTCATGGGTCGCTCCTGCCTCTCTGTCTGGGTGGCAGAGCAGTAACTGCTTGTTCAATTAACTGCTCTGGCTATCACAAGGCAAATTATGCTGAGTCTAAAATCCAGATTCTTGAACATAGTGGATTTTTAAGTTAATTTGACTAATACCCTCTTGAATAACAACTCTGTATTGTTCCGTGTAGAGGGCAATAACACAACTTAGAGCCTGAAGAGCCCACGCAAATAACTCTCCTTCCCAATGCCCCTCTATCTCCGTCTCATCAAGCTGACACGGAAACAACAATTTATTCCACAACTTGTCACCTTCACCAATAGTCTACAACCTGCGAGGTGGGTGAATTTGAGAGGTTGGGCAGAAAAAAAGTGGTAAAAATTGAGTTGTTGTAGCAGGAGTTGTGTGTGATGGGGAATGAGGAGGTTGGAGAAGGTTTTGGTGCTACCCTCACTGAGGCACGGCGTGTACAGTGTCTGAATTGGGTGGGGAGGCATGAAAAGGGGTGGCATCCCCAAAGCACAGGGACAGGCTTGCTATAGCCCCTCATTAGCTGTTCCCTGTCCCATGCCATCGAGCTTATTTTGTCATCTCGTATAGCTTCAGAAGCAACCCCTCTTACAAACACTTGTTCAAGCCTAGTTCATGCATCAGCTCTGTATGACTCCCTCAGCAATGGGGCTGCCCCATCCCTGGAGGGGTTCAAGGGGGCTTGGAGCAACCTGGGCTGGTGGGAGATGTCCCTGCCCAGGGCAGGGGGTGGCACTGGGGGGGGCTTTAATGTCCCTTCCATCCTGAACCACTCTGTGATTCTATGTGACCAAAATACCTGCCTTACTGCCCCCACGCCTGGCTGAAGGACCCCAAGACGTGGCCAGAAATGCAGACCATGATGGAAAAGGTGAGTCCCTCTCCCATGGAGAAGTCCTGTATCACAGTAGGGGACCTTGGTGGAAAAGCGATGTGAGTTGTGATGGCTCACACTAACCTGGAATATTATTAATATCGCATCACCAGCCTGTGGGCACTTTTTTCACTTGTGAAAGTGACTTTTTATGACCTATCTGTGGGTTCCTGCTAAAACATTAAGGGCAGGGCGGTGGGATTTGGTGCTTTCACAGCGTTGGTATGGTATGGTATGGTATGGTATGGTATGGTATGGTATGGTATGGTATGGTATGGTATGGTATGGCTAGATGGACTTTAGCTGCAGGTGCGCTCATCCTACAGCCAAGAAAATCTGCTTTCCTGCTTCTTGTGTGAATTAAAACACCAAATAACTCCTAAAACAGAGCATGGAGATGCGAGGCTTGTTAATGGTGGTCTCAGCTGGCCCACGGCCACGTGTTTGGAGGGCTGGTAAAGCTTCATTCGGGCAAAACTCACGATTGACACAGATTTGACTGTTTCTCAAATGAAATTAAGCCCCAAATTTTTTCAGGTTTTTTTTTTTTTTTTTTGATGTGTTGGGTTCAAACATTTATGATTAGCATTCCCTGCTTTGGTAATCAACTCGCGCAGGGAAGGAAATCAAGTATGTGAAAAATCTGCATCTTATTTACATTTATAATATTACATAATTCCGAAGGTATCGGTGGAAGCATCTAAATGAGGAATTTTGACAACAGGGCTGTATCCAACAGCAGTGAAAGATCCCTTTGATGTTTAAATAAAGGAGACTGTAAGGCCAGGATTTGAAAAGCTGGGGGCGGGTTAAATAAACATACCTCACCCCCTACAGCAATGTCTGTGCTGTTCCTGGCCGTGGGGTAAGAGATCCCCAACAGCAGGTAGTTCCTGTTCTGCGGGTAATTAGTTGTCTTGTCTTCTAGTACCTTATCGTGAGGTATATGGAGAAAGAAAAAAAAAGAAATCATCTGACTTTGTGCAATTGTAGAGCACTGATTTTAGAAGCCACAATACTTTGCCCTCAGGCCACAAAGGTGGCTCCTCCCAGCCCCTTGTGGAATTCCAGGTAATGTTAGCATTGCCAGTTAATGCTTTATTTTTTCCACTATTGTCGTGCACAGAGCATAGAAGCTGGACCTTTTTCCCCTTGTCTCCAGCTGAGTGTCCCCTGCGCTGGGCTGTGGGTGGATTCCCAAATCTCCCAGGGCTGAGGTGGGTTTCCAAAGCCTTGATGTTGTTCCAGTAACGGCCCTGGAAGGTTGTAGACCACAAAAGTGCACAAATACAACTCAGCCCCTCAAATTCCGAGCTGCAGTGGGCTTTTTGTGTGACGTTCTTAGTTATTTTGCCGCTCTCCTCTTTTTTTTTCTGGTCTTAATTTGGTTAAATGGCTTGTATACGGGTTTGGCTTAGAAAAAAACACGAGAAAAAAAGCGATTCTCCTGAATGGCAGCTTGAATATTTGGAGTCGAGATGGCTCATAGCTGGTAAATTTTATCCTAAAAATAATGGGAGGTGAAATCTTGGCTCTGTTTAAATCAGTGGCAACATTCCTCTGCTTTCAGTTGCAGGAGCTCACCCCTGGTGAGTACCTGCCCGTACCCTCAGGGCTCTGGGAGTTGCTGCATAAACACAACATAGTTAGACTATGAAAAAAATGATGCTTGTTGGCCTCTGGAAAGGGGAAATTCCTCCCCTAAGGTGAAAACCATTGCTGCCAGGTCTCCCTGGGAGCAGGGATGCAGCAGCGAGGGAATATTCCATCGAGATGCAGCCTCGATAGACACCAGCCAGCATCAGAGCTCACCGACATGGGGGGCGGGGGCTGTTCCACAGCACCTTTTTGGGGGAAAAAAAAACCCAAACCCAACTAATTACAGAGCTGCTGTGTTCATTTTCAGTTGTATTCCAGTATCCCAAAGGAATGGAATTGACCTGACTTTGGCCTGGGGTTCACAGGAGCAGCTTTTGTTACGCAAAAGGTCAGGGAATAAGAATAAATCAGTGATTCTGCAGTTTAATTTGAAATAATATTAATTGGAATGCTTTTCATAGAATCATAGAGTCATTCAGGTTGGAAAAGACCCTTGGGATCATCGAGTCCAACCATCAACCCCACCCTACACCATATCCCCCAACACCGCATCTAAACGACCCCTAAACACATTTCAAGTTGCAACCAGTGAAGTAAATTGACTTATTCATTTTTTTTAAGGGCAAAATTCTAAATTAATCTTTTCCCACTTATTCTGTAAACCCCCACTAACTTCCAAACCTAACAGATGTCCCCGAGTTGGTAAAACTACTCAGGACAAAGGTGCAGTTAAGACAGTATTAAATATTAAAAAAGTGTAATCTTGAGATCTCCTTCCTGCCAGCTGCCTGCACCTGGGAATTTCAGAAAAGTTTTGATTAAATTGCAATAGCTCAGCCAACAGCTTTTCAAGTCATTGCAGTTGGACATGAGGAAGGGGGGTTGAATGGCAGTGTCTCTGGAAACCCTTGGTGTTTTTTTGGGATGAGACCCTGCCGCTGCCACCACTCCGTGTCACGGGTGCCTAAACAGCAAGGGAGCTCAGCTCACCAAGGTGACGACTATTACAGCTCTTTGCCTTTATTTCAAAGTCTTTTGGACAGGTTTGGGATTTTTTTTTCCTCTCAAGTTGTTTTTTGGGGGGTTCTTTTTTTGCTTTAACTTTCAGCTTGGGAAAAGAATGGAGAATGCACTCAATAAATAAATAAATTGAAAGAAGTATTTATATCGATACCCAAGCTAGAACTGTGAAAGTTGGAAACTGTTTAATTCTCATCAAGTAAGGATAACCGTAAGCACCTTTGGGCCTGAGAAAAGGGAGACACTTCCACAAAATGATGGATCTGCAGCTTGTACTGAAGCCCTCCCCTATGCAATCCATTTCATTATGGTTATATTTGGGAAGAGAGTTGAACGTGGGCAGTGTTATCATCCAACAGCCGCTGCTGCCTGCAGTTCCGCAAGCCATTCCCCAAAAAGATGCCTTTTATAACAGAATCCTTTCATCCAATCGCTAATCCCTACAACTCGGTGTCGGATGAGGCACAATAGGGATAATTTGATGGTTGGCCATTTCTCTCCAAAGAGCAGCTGGGTAAGAAAAGGGGCTGCTCTTCACCCTGGCCCTTGGGCTCCAACCACGTGCAGAACCATCAACGCGCTCCAAAGGGCTCTATCTTGCTGAGATTTCACACGTTGACTTCATTTAATTTATCCCACACTTTATAAGTGTTTACTGTCTTCCGTGGTCAGGTTCTGTTTAATTTTGAGCAACGTAACAGAACGCATCCCGAGGAAAAAGCCATCAAACTTAGTGAAGGTTTGTAGCCAACACAGCAGGTATGATACCGAATCAAAAATACCCAAGTTACCATTTTCTTATTAGACTATCAAAAATTTACCACTGAATAGTGAAAGAGCGCTGAACTATGAAAATCTAATTAATTTCTAGTTATAAAACATTCCATTTTGTAGCTCAAATGCACAGTGGATCTTTTTCAGACTGACAATTTCATCAAATTAACTCTACTAATTTACTATATTTTAAATGTGGGGATTTTTTTTTTTTTTTTGGAAAAGTAAATCAGCATCTGAAATGTGGGTGTTTACACCATTCTTTTTTTTTTTTTTTTCAGCATAACAGAAATTACAGGAACCTATCTCAATTTTCTCTGCCCTAGATTTGGGAAATGAGGTGAGTTAATTTTTGTTCGGGGTGTTCAGAAATGAGACACCTTGGAAAGGGACGTTTTCCAGACCTGAGATATAAGACTACCTATATTTAACATCTGCCTCAAAATACAGGTGTGAGTTCCTAAAAGAAGTCATTTAAATATATATACACATATATTGCTTTTCTTTTTTAGATGGCAAAACCACGCTTAGACTGATTCCAGCTCTCTTTGAACTGAAACACCCACATCACAGACCATCCCCTCCACTCTTTTAACAAGATCTAAATCTGTCCAGGGTTGTCAACGGCGCGGAAACTCTGAGGACTTGCAAATCCCAAGGAGGTTAAATCTCTTTAGGCAAAACCCGCATTAATAATACAGCATTGTTCATCAACACCAATTGGTACTTGATATCAGAAAGTGCAGCTGAAAATTAATAGGTGCCCCCAAAAAAATTACTTTTCTTTTTTTTTTTTTTAACATTCTGGCCCCCAGGAGGGAGGGAGGATCCAGCCCAGGAGAAGATAATGAGCTCACCCCATGCTGCCGTGTGGGAGAGGAGAAGAGGAGCTGGAGGTGATGCTGCAGGAGGAGAGAGACTGACTCAAGTGGGCAGGACGGGGGCACGGGGGGGTAGAGATAACGCCGCAAAATCCATCACAGCTTCATCTTTTGGAGAAGATTCCTCACGTCTTCTTCCAAAAAGGCGACGGGAAAAGCGAAGGAGGCAAACCCCCCTCCTGCCAAAAGCAGCCATTCGGATCCTGGAACTCCGGAGGATGGTTTGTGGTAGGATACACATGGCAGAACCTCTGGCTTAAAAAAAAAAGAGGGGGAAATGAGAATTACAGGTGGTATTAAAAACTAGGGATCCTGACCACAAACCAGTGAAGATGAAGCACGTCTCAGCCTCGTTTGCACAAGCACGTGTTAAGTGTTTCCAAGAGCCACTTATTTGATTAAAGTGCATTTAAAACAATCACAGAAATTAAGAGGAATTTAAGAACCAGTACTTTAGTTCCTTTTTATCGGCTCTGAGGTTAAATATACATACATGGCAAATATTTAGCATGTAGCTTTATCTCCATGGTTAGTGTACGCCAAACTCTGCCCTTCTGGATCATTCCAGGCACTGACCCCTTCATTAATTCCAAATCTCTCCTCAAATCCCCCGGCTCCGGGGATGGCCCCAGAGGGGAGCATGAACCTCTTCAACAGAAATTAAGGTAGATCTGGGCAAGCTTCTCCACCACCACCTTCTCCAATGCCAGCCTGGCATCTTGGGTTCCACCTGGACACCCCAAGACTTGGTATGTGGCACAAAGATTTGCCATACGGCTAATGAACAGCATGAGTGTTCCACCAGAGACAGAGGAGCAATATGGAGACCTGCTTGAGCATTGTCCAGAGGTGATCATGGAAACCCAAATGACCTTAGAGATGCCGGGAGTGGAGCAGGGAAGGGCAGCAGGGATGGGCAAAGGGATTGTATGGAGCTGGAGGTTCTTGTTGGAGGAGATGTGTTGACTGGCTTGAGGGGCTGCAGTTGAGCGAAGTGGACTCTCTGGGAGCTGGCTTTTGACAGCACTTTCTTATTTCATCAAGGCATGCCCAAGTTTGCCATTACATGAAGCCTAGAGAATGGTTTGGGTTGGAAGGGACCTTAAAGCCCATCCAGTGCCACCCCTGCCCTGGGCAGGGACACCTCCCACCAGCCCAGGTTGCTCCAAGTCCCCTCCAACCTGCCCTTGAACCCTTTATGGAGTGAAATCCTGCAGTAAATGAAGGCTTGGTAGTTAAATCTGGAACCTCCCAAGGTAAGTGAAATCCCTCGAGGCCTACAACCCACTGCTAATTTCAAAGAATCCCTTTACAAGGAAAAAAACCCACATGTGTTTTGTGCTCCCTGCACTCAGTAGAAAGAGAAGTTGGTCTCTGACTCCCAGATTTTTACAAAGGAGACCTGTGGGTTGCCAGGAAAAAACCCACAGATGAGCAAACTGGGGGGGTCACATCCAGCGAAGCCCCTACGGGAGCTCGTGGTGTTACGGAACTTTGTGCCACGAGACCGTCACCTTGATGGGTACAAAATTGTGGGAATTTCCTTTCAAACTTTGGGTTTATGAGGAAGAAGAACTCTTGGCTGTGGCCAAGTGTTCCGGAGAGAGGCATAGCCAGGTCCTGTCGTCGGATCTTGCCCTTGGCTCCATCCCCCATCCCCCAAATCCCCAGCAGGGCTTAGGGCATCGCTAATCGGATCCTTCTCCTGCAGGTCACCCCGGGGGCTGGGGTTCAAGGGCGCGAGGCTTTGGAAGGGCTTAAGCACGGTGGGTATTCCCATCCGGAGGAGCCAGCAGAGGGTTTCCACGGAAGCGAGCTGCAGACACGTCCACACGCAGACACAAACGTTGTGACAGTTGCCAGGCTGTTGGAAGGGTTTGAGTGACAGAACATCAGTCTAACAGAGGTTGATTAACTCCCAAATAACAGCCAGGGCTGGGCCTTGGTTTAGTGCCGGCTGGG
>JAOQGM010000031.1:77307870-77334568 GCA_027564225.1 Gallinago stenura | reverse complement strand
GGGCAGCCCGTGGGGGGACACGGTGGGGTAAGCTGGGGAGCGACGTGGTGGGGAGGGGGGTGACGTGGTGGGGGTGACCTGTGGAGTGACACGGATGGGTGACACACCAGGATGTGTGGTGGCACTGTGTGTGTGAATCGAGTGGGTGACACGACTTGGGGGGGGTGACCCACCGAGGTGACCCAGCAGGGGTTACTTGTGGGGTGACCTATGGATGGTACGGTGGGGGTGACCCGTGGGGTGACAGGACAGGGGTGACCCATAGGGGTGACACAGCTGGGGGGGGCGCTTGTGGGGTGACGTGGGGGGGTGAGCTGTGGAGTGGCCTGGCTGGTGACACGGTGGGGAGTCCCGTGGGGTGACATGGTGGGGGTGACATAGTGGGGTGAGCCATTAGGGTGGCTCGGTGGGGGTGACCCATGGAGTGACACTGCAGGGGTGACCCATGGGGTGACAAGAGGGAGGTGACGTGTTGGGGTGACACGTGGTGCAGCCAGAGGGGTGGTGGAGCAGCAGGTGGAGGGACAGCCCTGTGACAGTCCCCTGGGGGGGGGACAGAGGGCTCCTGCCATCTGCAGCAGGGTGTGCTGGGGCCACCCAGGGTCAGGAGAGCTGCTCCCAGCGAGGTGGGTCAGGGTTATTCCTTGGGTCTTGGTGAAGTCAGAGAATTTCACAGTGAATTATCTCAAAAAGAGGTCTTCCACGTCGCGGTGGGCGATGCTGGTGGCCCTGGCCAGTGGGCTACTGGGAGTGGTGGTGGCGTTGCCGTATCTTGGCTGAGATCATAGCCAAGTGGGACACGGGCAGTGAAGTTTCTGCAGTCCCTGTTCCAGACACACCGTGGGCTTTTCCTCACGCAGAAAAATCTGGAGCGTTGTTTGCACACCCCCCCCGGGAAATGGCCAGGCAGTACACATTTTGTGTCAAACCCCATCAAATGGCTTGTCCCCCTCAGAAAAAGGGGCACAGGCCTGGGAGGGGATGTGGTTATGGTTGCCTTGCTGCGTGTGACCATCTCCAGATGGTTCTCCTGGGGTGGCAGCCAAAGGGTGGCAGTGTGTGTCCTCCCCCCCCCCAGTTTATGTGGGTGCTGGGAGGACTCCCACCACCCTTCCCCTCAAGCCTGAAGGTTTTCTCTTGGATGGCTTTGAGCTGAACCCCCATGTCCTCCTCCTCTCAGGTGTGAGGTCTCCTTTGGAAATGGTCCCTGGCTGGTGGCCGTGGCAGTGAAGGAGCCCGGGGGGGGGGGTTATGGCCCAGCGTTCTGCCCCCCATTGCTTCGGCTGGAGCAGGAACTCCCCGTGGCAGCCACTTCAGGAAATAATTCAGCCTTTGTTGGGAACAAATATAATTCTATTAAGTAAACACCGTCCGAGATGAAATCTAAACAGAATCTCTGGCTCATTAGCCGGATCGGCTGCTCGCTCCTCGGTGGAAGGTGTGGGAGAGGGGGTGGCACGTGCTCCTTCATGGGGTTCTCCAGGAAGCTGTGGTGTTCCTGTGAAACTTGAGGTGTGATTTGGGCAGATTTTCCCCTGGGAAGGTGCTGGGGCACAGGGTCCCAGGTGGAGCTGCAGCGTGGGTCTGGGGATGCGTCCTTCATCCCAGTGGGCCAGATCCAGCTCCAAGATGTGGATCCAGCCCGTGGCATCTTTCTGGGGACCAGGGCCTTTCACCACAACTCCTCCTCCCAAGGCGTGTGTTTGCTCTGCTCTCAGCAAGCCGAGAAGTTTGTTAAAGCTAAAGAGAACAGAATAATTTCCCTTCTTCCCCTGCAGTGCCCTCCTCCCTTCGCTCGGGCCAAAAAAATCTGTAAAATTCCTCCTCAGACGGCACGGCACCGGCTTAAAATAGAATTTAACTTTCTTACAGCTACCGCTGGGCAGCAGCCTCTCCCTCCCTGCGCGGGCACCCCGGGCACGCTGTAATACCACCGAGGTGTTGGTGATGAAAAGTTCTGCCCTGGTGTTCTTTTTTGTGTGTTTCTGACCTCAAATCCATCCCTGCAGCGGGCAGGAGTTAGGAGTGCTGAAGGTCTCGTGGTGCTGTTACAGCTATGGGACTTAAGGGAAAAAAAATAAAATAAATATTTTTCCCTTTAGATGTTGTGTTACACTTTTTTGACTGGTTTTCAAAAAATCTCCGAGCTCTTCTGGAGAGACGAGATGGTTAACAACAGGGAGCTCTCAAAAAAAAAAGTGAAAGTGGAGAAGTGGCTGCTCAGGAAGGAAATGAGAGCACAGGGAGGCAGTAACAGTCCCACGGGCAGTGGGGATGAGATGAGACGAGACCTTTCTCGCTGGCAGAAGACAACCCCAGCTGGACGTGTTGGCTGATAGTGTGGTCAGAAGCTTGGGGAGACACGGCCTTTCTCCAGGCTGTGGAGAGAAAGTCCCGTTTCTGCAGGAAAACGTGAGAGTTTCAGTGTTTATTTGTCTGCGTTCTCAGAAATAGACAAAGAGAATGAATCAATCCCTTCAGTTTCCCACCCAAACCCAACAGAAACAGTGAAAATACCTTAAGGTCTGTCCTCGGAGCCTTTAGAAGCATCTCTGCTTCTCTGTAAGGATGGAGACGTGGTCCCCGGTGGTGAGGATTACCAGGGCACCAAAGATTTGGGCAGGGACACCCTTGACTATGGCTGTGAGAAAAGATGAGGTGGAATTATTGATTTGATTATTTTGTGCGTGTTGTGGGGTCTTCTGGATGTTTTCTGGTACCTTCAGCTCTTCTGGGTGGGAGGGACTGGGGGGCTGGAGGTAGCAGGAGATGGCCGATCAAGCAGTATGGTCAACTTCAACTCTCCAAATCTGCCCAATCCCAGCGGTGACATTGGCATTCAGACGCTTGAAAAGTCCCGTGTGATTGTGGTTGATGGGTTTGGGTGTGGATTTTTTGGAAGGTCTGTTTATCCTACTCGAGGCACAGCTGGAGGTTTGCTTTATGTGCCCCCAGTCCATGTGGTACCAGTATCACCAGGTGGTCTCCAGCTTCCTCCCATCTTCACTGGGGCCCCCCAAGAAGATGGTAGAGACGACCCTGTTTGTGTTGCCGTAGGATGGACAGCAAGTAAGAAAGAGTGTCCAGCATGGTGTCCCTGCCCACGGCTGGGGCTTGGAACTAGAGCATCTCTAAGGTCCCTTCCAACCCAAACCATTCTGTGTTATTAATCCCGTGCTGGGAAGGTGGTGGAAGATCCACGACAGCGTGTGACTGCCCTTGGGCAAGTCCGAGATGTGGTGGTGGGATGGCAGAGCCCACAAACACGTTCCCACTTCTTCCATCTCCTGGTGCACGGCGAGGATGCTGCCCATGAAGGTGGAGAATTGATGATGTGGAGGAGTTAGGGGAAAATAAAGGAAACAAAAGCTGAGTGGGTGTTTTCTGGGCATTCTGGTGACACCCTTTTTCCCCCAATTTAAGGGCCATAATGTATGCCTTGGCTGGGTTGTCACTGAGAGCTTAAGGACAAGTTGTGGGCTGAGCTTGAAGGGTTGTTGTGGTTTAATTGAGATCCTTTGGGGTGGAAACTCTCCACTTTCTCAGTGTGCTTGGGAGAGGAGCTGGGGCGCGGGGATTGGAAAGGAAAGGGGGAATCAGAGTGGGACGACAAATCTGTAACAGGGAGGGGGGGGGTGTCAGGGGGGAAGGGATTCAAGTGGCCCAAGTTTGGTAAAAAACATGCTGGGCTGAGGTACACGGCAAAATAGTCACTCTCCCCAGTTGCTCTGTGGGGTTTTCTATACGTCTGTCACTTATTTGACTGGTTTGCCATCGTTTCAGAGGCTCTGGTGCTGTGTTCACCAAGCTCGGTTAGAAACCCACAGGGGGATTTAGGGAAGTACTGCTGGGGGGGGGGAAGGAACATCTCGTCCCCCTCTGCTTATCCCAGCAATCTTCAGTGTTCCAAGTGACAGTAATGGGCAAAATGTTTTGAGGTGCTATTTTGTTATTTTTTAATATGTGCTTTCATCTAAATTGGCTTTGAAAAAGCTTGGAAGAAATCTGACACCCTTGGGAGAGTGTAAAAAACAAACAAACAAACAAACCCCACAAACAACAACAACAAAACACCCAAAAACCACAAACCAAAACCAAACAAAAAAAAAACCCAACTGAACCCCAATCCCTATCATGTTAAAACTGTAATCTTTTGACAAATGCTTCCAGTTATGGAAGATAAATGACCACAAAGTGAAGAAATGGAGGGGGGGGAGGGAAAGCCTAGATAATTCCTAGAATTTATATATACATGTGTAGACTGTATTAAAACTTTCTTGAACTCTTTTGTTTTTAGTATCCCTTGTAATAAATTAGGTAAATAACTTTTCATTATCTTGAGACTTTGACTTGTGTAAATGCTTGCTCCCTCTAGAGAGAGCAGTTTTGCCCCGTATTATAGGTATGTGATAGGATTCCTTCTGTCCTGTTAATTAACGAGTGATGGAAAAGAGCTGAACAGCAGAAAAAAAATATTAAAGATCTTAAGTTAAGGCCAGTGTTTGCTTTTCAAGAATCTCATTGCAAGGAGGAAGAGGATCCAGAGCACCCAAGGCACCTTTGGGAGGACACTCAGGGTGGGAGGTGGCTCTGCATTCCCAGGGAACGCCACCAAAAACTTAGTAATTGGGTCTGTCTGTCAGGAAGGATCAACACAGAAGGTTGGATGGGTTGTCAATTTGTTTGGGTGTGTTTTTTTTTTAAATAATAATAATAATAATAGAGTGGTAGTTCATGCTGCCGAGTGGCCAAACAATGGGACATAATTACAGCATGTCATAAAGTTATTTTTTTAAATAAAAATCTAGGTAATAGTGAATGGCTCTATTTTAAAGGTGGTGAATAGTAAGACAAGAAGGGATGCAGTAAAAATTGTGGTGCTACTATTTTTATTTCTGGGAAAAGGCTTGATGGGTCACTGTGGTGCCAGCCTTGGAGAAGGCACATGGAATGTGGACAAATATCAGTGTTTTTTGCCACTGCATTGGCCAGGCAGCAGCCACCCCCCTCCAGTTAAAACCACTGGGGTTGAGCCCCTGCTCCCTAATGAAAAATGACAGTGTCTTTGTCCTATTTTTTTCTTTTTTTTTTTTTGTCAGATATTAAATCAGCATTACGGGAGGCTGCCAAGTGGAAATAGGGCAGGATAAGCCGCTGCATTAATAGGTTTGACTTCTACCTTGGATGTTGGGGAGGGGGGAGGAGAGGGAGGAGGGGGATGCTTTTTACAGAAACTAGGCCATATAATCCGAGAGCAGGGTTCCCAGTCTGGTACCAGTTACGCCTAATTACTAGATTTCCTCCCTAAGTAGGGGAAAACAAACGTCTGCTCTAAACGATTAGTTTAAAAATAGCAACGGGCTGCTTGAAAGGCCGCCTCCTCCATCAGTTTTCTTTAGGCTTTTTTTAAAATTATTATTATTTTTTGTGGATTAAAGGGAATTTATCTCGTTTGAACATGCTCTGGGCTGCAGGGATGAGGTTGCCCCGTGGCTGGTGGCAATGCTGGCCAGGGTGGCAATGGGGAGGACCACGATGCTGAAACAGCCAAGGGGACCTATCAGCATCTCAACAGCAACCTGGGGTGCTGTTGGAATTGGGGATGTTCTGACTTTTCACCTTATAGAGTTTTTTGAGGAAAAAGTAATACAAATTAGATATCTGTAAACTTAACCCCAAAGTTCAAGCTTGTGGTTTGTATCAGATTTCTAGATTAGGTTTTATCAGTTTAATTGTAGCCTTTTCCTTGAAGGAGCCTGCTGGCAAAGTATGTGATTTTGTGGAAAAAACAGTGTTTTGTTGTTAATAATTGTAAAAAGATACCTGTATTCTACCTTTGTTTTTCAAATAAACATCCTTACTGTGTTCCCCCTACTCGGGAGTGGGCAGTTTTAAGGCATTTGCTTACTTTTTGGGACATCATCTGAATGGGTAGGTCTGCTATTTGCCAAAAAAAGCCCAATTTCTTTGCTTGGTGTGAGCTGGTTTTGAAATAAATGGGTGCTTTCCTGCACAGAATTCCTGTTTTCTGAAAACCCATTGGCTTCCCGTGTGGGAATAAAAATGTTATTCTTCTTGGGCTACATAATACATTATTACTAGAACAGAGTTGGCTACTTTTTTTTGTAACACAGAGATGATACTTTAAAAAGGGTTGGATTAGGCAGGAATTAAAGAGGCTGTCTTTCAGCTCACATAACAAATTGCAACTTTTTCCCCTAGTTATAAGAAACTAATTGTTTGCTGCTCTATGATGGTCCCTATTTAAGTTTCTCTCCACACCATGTCTTCTCGAATCCTTCATTCATCCCTGACTCCAGTAGTGTGGTTTGGTTGTTGTTTTTTTGTTGTTTTTTTTTTATAATTGCTCTGCCTTCCCTAAACTACAACTTAATTTCCCCAGATTTCCTCGTAAAAGGTAAAAGCAGTGCACCGCTTTGCATGCTGTTTACATTTGGAAAACTTTCTTTACAGTTGCAGGTCTCAAAAATATAACTGTTAATGAAATTAAAGCATAAGCAGATGGTGCTCAGCCCACAAAGTTTCTTACTTACTTTGTTTTCTTTTTAAAAAAATTGGCAATGAAAAAGGCTCAGCAAAAGCTGTTCTGATTTCAGTGAATACAGTTGGTTGGTTTTTTTTTGTAAGGCAGAGAGTGTTGTGTGAATAGTGTGCTTTAGGAAAACCACAAGGTTTGTAATTTCACTGAATTTCACTGAATTATTAGAGTTGGAAGGGACGGTAGAGGTCATCTAGTCCAACTTCCCTGCTGAAGCAGGATTGCCCAGAGCTAGAGCATGTAATGTAATGAAGTTCTACATAGGGATTTTTCATATTTGATTGTTTTTGTCACAATTTGGGGGTTAAAACTTGTTTTGGTTTTAACTTCTAGTAAATGATTTCCCTTATAAGGATGACCAAAAAAACCCCAAGGAATAACATTTCAGCAGGGCTGGAGCAGAGCAGCACCCCATTTCACTTCTCAGTTCCCACCTTTATGAGTCTGAGATTAAGTAGCTCAAAACAAAGGTGTGGTTTAATAAGGATTGTAGATATGTCAAAGGAAGAGGTGGTTTTTGGTTTAAACTGGCTGTAGAAAATGTCTCCTCTGTAACAACGTTTTGAAGCAAGACCAAACAAATAACCAAACTACCCCTTAAGAACATCGGGGTTGGTCATGTCATGGGTTTTCTGCCCTTCCTACCGAGGAGGGAAGGCCAAGAGAGACAATGTTGAGATAATGTGTTCCTCAGAGAGAATAAATTGTTCTCTGCGTGCTTTAGTCTTAGAAACAAGATTTGCTGCGGTCCCACTAAATGAGGCCTTGAAGTCAGCTCTTCAGGGCCCCTAATATATGTCTTTTCTAAGCCCTGCGTGTGTCGGGGGTGCATTTATCACGCTCCTCAGCCTGCTTCACCTGCTCCAGCTCTGCTAATCCATCTCCTGCAGTGTTATTCTAACATACCAGAGCCTCTCGGAACCTCTGAACAGCAGCTGTGAAATATGGTGGGGTTTTCTCTCACCTTTTCCACGTTTTCCACCCTTATTTTCTCTAGGAAATGTGTTCCTCCTGTATAGAACCAGGGCCTTCACTGGTGATTAGCTTAAAAACACCACCTCGGTGATCTGCAGAGGTAGAGAAGGGTGGGAGGTGGTTTTTCTTGATGTTTGCTTCTTTTTGATGGAATGTGAGCTTTTAGTGCTTGTCTCTAAGTGCATCTCCTGCCCACGACCACAGAGCCCCCAGCTCTCCAGTCCAGGATGGTGTGTGGGTATCCAGTGCCTCTGCTCCCGATGGGGAGGGAGAGGAACCTCCTGCTGCCTCCTGTGTGGCTTTTTGGAGATCCTCAGCTCCAAATGCTGCTTAGTGGTGGGTTTTGATCAGAGTTAGGTTGATGGTTGGACTAGATGATCTTAAAGGTCCCTTCCAACCTAGTCAATTCTATGATTCTATGAGATTTCCCGAGTGTGCACAGTGGTCTGGAGTACTCTCTGTGGAGGTCTTCAACCCTGGGTGTCTGAAGTCAGACTGAAGATTAGTTTCTGGGATTCATTTGTGTTGTCTTGGTGACCAAGAGTTGGTGACTTCTCGTGTCCTCTGTGTGGTTTCCAATACTAGCCTACAATACCTGTCCTGAACACTTGCTTATTTTTCAGTGATGTGAGCAGTGCAGGAAAGGTTGGGCTAAGGAAGGCCAAGGAGCCTTGACTGGAGAGTGAGGTGGTGAAGCTCTTTGAGCAGGTCCAGGCGTGAGCTCCTCCTTTGGGGTCACCAGCAGAAAAAAACCACAACCCTCAAGGAGATCATCTCTCCATGGTGCTGGAATCAAGGCTGGGAGCAGAGTTGGGGGTCAAACCTGGGGCAGATGGTTCAGCTTTGGCAAGGTGTGGTGAGACCCATGAGTAGGTGTCCGCAGTGTTGATACCCCATGGAGAAGCAGAGGCGTAGGAGAGAGCAGACTTACCTTTTCCATGAACGGTCCCCTCAGCCACCTCTCGGGGAGTTAACGAGTTTCGCTGCCGTTATTATCTCCTGCCCAGGCTGGAGATGACAGGAGAGCTGTCAGGCTCTCGGGATGAAAAGCAGCAGACTGCCGGGAAGTTCCTGCAGCCTTTCATCTCGGTGTATGCCGGAGGGGCCTGGGAAGAGAGGGTGGCCGGGTGCGGGCTGGATTAATTTCTCTGGATGGAATGGATACGTCCCGGGGGTTGGCCTACTTTGAAAAAAAACCCCAGCAATTAGAATTCTTTGAAATCAGCTGTCCTTGAGCAGATGTCACCTGTCCCACCTCCCCTTTCTCCCGTTCCCCGTGGACCTCACGGCTGAGAGACACCCCGTGCCCCCTGGGGAGGCGTTTCCCAGGGGTGCCCAGTTTCTGCACCCCAGCCCAGTGGGGTGTCCGTGGGTGGGGAAGGGCTCAGCCAGCAGGTAATCACAGGTACCTCCTTAGGAATTTGCTCTTGAGCTGCTGCTGGGCTCCAAGCCAGGCAGGCACGATGCTGATTTTCACATCTTAACATAATTTTTATATTTACTGGAAACAATACCATATGGGTTTGGTTTTTTCTTTGAAAAAAAAACCCCAAACTTTCTTAAGCAGTCTTGTGTGTTTGCATGGGGTGGGGAGGGTATGACTGGGTCCTTGAGGACCTTGATGGTGGTCGTGGGTGGACAAGTTCGTGTCAGTGTACTCAGGTGTGCTGATCTCTACTTTTCCAGGTCTTTATTGCAGTCTCATCCCCAGCTGAGGAATAAATGCCTCACTTCATTATTTTTTTTTTCCTAGTCATTTTTTCCTTCCCTTGTTCATTCCTTGTGGGAATTTAGGGAGTTAATTAGGCTTATTCTCACGACTCGCTGCTCAACAGTTTAAGAGTTTCCTTGCTTGGCAGTAAGATGTTAAGCGATGGGGATATCTGGAGATGAGGGAGAAAGATAAACGGTCAGACTGCTTCCCTGGGCTCTATCCCCCATAATAGCTTGGGCAATCTCTCTTCCAACTGGTTTGTCACAGAATATAAAATGCTGAGGATTGGGGTTGGTTTTTTTTTTGGGGGGTGTGGGGGGTGGGACGGGACGGGACACCCGTTTTATTTTAAGCTCTATGATTTATAGCTGTGATTAAAGAAGTCTTTGCAGCCTTAACCACGAGGCACGGGGGGGTTTTGCTGGCAGAGGTGGCCAGAGGGGAGGCAGCTGGGACAGGGCTTGGAACAGCTTTTATCTCCCACGGTACGTGCAAGAACTTGGCCTGTACCGACACACTTGGCCAGCCTAATCCCAGCCTTCCTCATTTCAGGAATGGTTCACAGCCGTTAATTTCTAAGAAAGGGGCAGAAGTTTTATCTGTTAAAGGGGATTATCTAACAGGCGTGATGCGCTGCTTAACCTTACCAAAGGCATAATGTAGCAAGCAGAATTCATTATGGTTTTTTAGGTCAGTGCTTTAAAAATACATTTTAATAGCTTAACTGAATAATCTCGTCTCAGATGCCTTAAAGCGTTCATTGGTGGGAACGCTGTCTTGTATTCAGAAATGATTGTATTTTGTTGTCCTTCCTTTTCCACTCACAAACTTGAGTTTTTCTGAGTCGGGAGCGATCGCCTCTTGCATCTTTACCGAAATGCGGGGGTGTGATGTGGAAGTTCAGGTTTCAGGGACAGAAGGGTGTCACAGCTGAAGCCACCAAATACCCCTGGGTTTAGTTATAGGCAGCTGACTTTCCGTAGGTGACTTTGGCTGCACAGATGGAGCCCTTCCAGCGCCGTATATTTAGGAGATCTATTCATAGCCTGACACCAAACCCCCACAACTTTCCTGCGGGAAGTCCATTTTCTCCCCCACGTGTATTTCTTAATTTTGTCCGACCTTAACATTGCTTTTCTGGTTTTAGACTCCGTCGGCTGCAGGACTCAAAAAAGTGTTAAACTCTGTGAAAAAGACCCATTGTGGCAGCTGTGGCATTTTATAACTGGTGCTGGCTTTATCCCAACGCATGTTAATCCCTGCGACGGCCCTCTCCCTTCCTTTTGCTTTCAAACTTTCGGTTTCTTGCCTTATTTTGATTTATTTTGACTGTAAACTGAAAAAACGTGGCCAGCACTGGGCTCCGTTCCCCCAAACCCTTTCTGTAGCAGCACACACGATGGGGTACCAGAGAGAGAAAATAATTACCTGGAAGGGAGTTCTGCCTGGTGTCTGGGTGCATTTTCTAAGGAAAAAGGAGTGATGGGGTGTAGATTTGTCTCCATCCTACTCTGGAGCATCAGCTTGAAAAATCCAGCACCCAGGAGAGGGTTAAAGCCACAAGAAATTAACGAAAATAAAAATATAAACACAGCTCCTCTGCAGCAGCTAAAAAAATAAACAGTTTTCATTCATTTTCTGCCAGAGCATCTTCTATTGCTGGTATTCCAGAGCTCCCCTTGCAGCTGAGCTGAGAAACATCACCTTCAGGTTTTACTGTGCCTCCGCAATCCCGGGCAGATAAATGTCAGTGTCATACATCAGACTATTGACATTCAGCAGTCTGCCAAACTCGGCTTTTTCCATAAAACAGGGAAGCCAGCCTTGAGCCCCTTTACTCAGAAGGAAGAGAAGGCAAGCGATGATTATTTTTTTTGCCACATCTTATATAAATGTGACTTCCTTTACGCATCTCCCGTTGTCGTGCTGTCAAGAATTACAGCCCTAGGAATGCCGTGCTGGGAAAGAGGAAAGGACGCTGGTTCCAGGTGAAGTGTTATGCCTGAAGTGACTTTTATTGCTTGTGGCTTTTGGCTGTGCTCTGCTGAAGGGATGCATGGAGTTTCTGCTCTTTGTATTCTGCTGCAATTATTAAAAATGGAAAGGTGATTAGCAGCTGCCACCATCCTGCTTCTGGCCGCCATCCCCGTGCAGGGGCTTCTCCCCAGCTGGGTATTGCCACCAGTCCCACCAGAGAACACACTCACACCGCCTCGTCACTGGCAATGGGCTTTTCAGTTTGTTGTGAGGCTTGAAACTGTAGGCCTCTTTCATTGTAATTTAAGGAAATAAAAAAGGAAAAAAAAAAAAAAGTGGATTTTCTCATTGTTTTTTACATGAGGGTTTTTTTGCTTTGTTTTAGTTTCCTGGAAGTGTTCAGTGGGATAGAGATTCAATCTGGTTTTGTGTCTTGGCTTAGAAGATTTGTCCAAGCCCACGTGTAGGGTGAAGTAATGTATTGAGGAATTGATGATTTGGGTAACTTGCATCTTCCTCTGTGCATGCTCTACAGCAGGTAATTTAGGTGGTAGAATGCTACCATCCATTGCCAAGGAATCTGCACACGTGGAAGGATGATGTTCACTTGTGTCTTCTCCGGGTGTGTGGTCAGAACTGCCAGCCAGAGCCCACTGGAGCTGGAAACACCAGGATCTGATGGATGTAGGTGGCTTCCTTGGAAAATGTCCAGGGCTAGAGGCTGGTCCTTGGTGCCACGTTAAGGGAAGGCAGTAGGACATCAGTTCCCAAGTTGGCTTTGAGAGTAACTCTTTAAACGTTGGTCTGGGGCAGCCTCAGGTTTAGATTGTGTTGTGGGTTTCCCATGCCACCACAATGTCAAGGATGTCTCCTGACATCCAGGTCTGCCTCGCCACCAGCTCTCCTGGTCCCAGTGTCACCATCTAAACAAAAGGTGCGAGGCTGGGCGCGTGGTGGGGAGCAGACACCTTTGCTGGAGCCCATCTGAAGAGGTTTGGGTGGAACATGCCAAGGACCTAGCTGTGCCCACACATAGTGTGGCTTCTAAGGCAAAGCTATGAGAGAGGTTTTGACATTCATCATGTTCGCTCCACGGCAACACATGGACTGTCACCAGCTGTATTTGTCTCAGAAAGAGAACTCAATTTACCAAGATTGATGTATCTGCTCAGTAAATTGACTCTTACTAGTTCAGTGTTGTTGCAGGTCTTTTTTCTTCCTTATGTATTGTGTTGATTTATTTATTTTTAAGTATTTAGGACAGCTGCGAACTTCCCTCAACAATTTGGTAGAATATAACTGATTTATTGGCGAATACCACACAGATTCTCTTTAATATCCTATGTAGTAGAAGAGAGGGAGGAATGAAGGGGTCAAGGCAAGATGAGACAGAGAGCACAATTGATCATAACAAGTGATGTCCCCTCTCTTATCTAGGCAAGTAGTACACAAGGTAATTGAGAAAACACTCTGAATTTCCGAGAGTTCTGATGAAACTCTCTGAAGTGGGTTTTAGGCTCTGTGTGTGATTTTCATACAAGGCAGAATTGGGTTCAGTTGGCTGTTTCTTTGAGAAGGCTTTCAAAATGGTAGGGCTGATCAAATGGAGAAATGCGATTCGCAGAAATAGGCTGTTGTAAAGCTGGAGAATGGTAACACTATTTCAGGGTAAACGAAAATCTAATCATGTGGTTTGCTTCTTAACGGTGAGAAATAGGAAAGGAGATTGCCGTGTGTGGCCTTAAAAATTGAGGCAGATGAGGTGCAGCACAGAAACCTGCATCCCTTGATCAAGCGTGTCCATCGGTGATGGATTTATCGTACTGTAAATGTCATCTGCTCGCTGAGGTGTGTAAAACAAAGGCCTGACTTTTGAATATCCATCCATCTCCGATGGCTGAGAAACGCGGATGGAGTTCCTCCGTGGGCTTTAACCAGCGCAGTGTTGGTAGCTGGTGCCCAGAGGGCCAGAAGAGCCATCCTCAGCCACTCAGAACAGGAGGATTGATGGTAGGGTTTGGGTTTTTCTCAGGCTTTCTCCCTCTGGAGGGAGAGATGATGATAGAAGCTGGATATTTTCAATAGCAAAGTTATGAATTATGAATTGTAACTCTTTGGTCTCTTTTTAAATTCAAAGCATATGCTTGTTTTTACCTGCTTATCTCTACAGCTTAACATTTGATTGCCTAAATTTTGATTGTTTAAGTCTGAAAGAAACAACCTCATCTGTTTCTTTCTTCAGTCTGCAGAGAATGTTCCTAAAAGGGGGTTGGTGTGAGTGAGATGAAAGCCTTGCCCCCTCGTAGTCCAGGCTACGCAGGAAAAACAGAATAATCCTTTGTGGAAGGCAATGAAGCTGGACAGAGGGCATCTTAGAAGTCCTTAAGAATCTCTAATGTCCGTATGAATAAACATGAGTTCTATTTTTAAAATCCCATTCAAACATATGCATAAAATGAAGGATATTTCTGGAGCGAGACAAAATGTGAAAGGAGCAATGACTCAACTAGAAAGGTCACCAGCTCCATTGGACATGGAGTGAGAAGAACAAGTCTGGTGCTGAATCTCACTGTTTTAAGCCTTTTACCTCAGAGGCCACGACTTCTCGGGGCAGGGAAAAAAGATGGAAGAGGTTTGGGGCTGTGAGGGAGATGGCTTGTTATTGCTGAACCCTTGAGGGCTGTGGAGGGAGGTTCATGGTGGCTTCCAGTGCCTTGAGCACAGGCACGGGGCTGGAGCAGCCCTGGGTGGTGGCAGGATGCTGCCGAGCATCACCCAGCGTGGGAGGGATGGGAGGGGGTGTCAGGGAGAGAGTCATGGTGATGGAGAGGAGAGTGTGTTTCTGATGAATTTCATTGTAAGTGTGTGATGATCAGTTCCTTTATTTCCACTCTGGTTTGCTGATCTTGGCTTGGAAGTCTGTCTTTCTACCAACAAAAAGTAGATTTCAGTTTATCAGGCTGCAATAGAAAAAGATATCTTATGGTTGTGAGGTGTTCCGTGGTCCAAAGACATGTCTCTTAGCAGAAGCTTAGGGAAGATGGAGAAAAGCATCTAATACTTGACTCTGAAGCCCTTATATGCAAGTTGGAGGGCAGGGAGAGATTTTCCTGTTTTGTTGATGGATTCCCTGTTCTCCAGAGGTGTTACCTGAGCCGTTCAGCCCTGGGTTTGAAACCTGATGGAAGGCATAGCGTTGCTCCAAAGCACCCAGCCACGTGCCAACGGGGTGCTCCTAAAGACTTGCAGGAGGGAGGCAGGGAAAAAAAAAAAATCTTCCATTTTCTGCCATCTATTTCTGCAATTCATTTTTCAAAAGGGGTTTCCTGATATTCAGCTTTTGACTAGAAGAAAGAGCTGCAAAAAAAACGCTTGCCTCCAGCTTCTGCCCCTCTAAAACAGGGTAAGCAATGGCAGGATCTTGGTGAAAGCACTGTAAACAAACCAGGGAAACCGGGAGAAATTAAAGGGAGAACAGAAGGTTGCATTTGAGCAAAATACATAACAACAAATGTTTACAGAAATGAGAGATGATAATATTGATCAGAGCCAGCCAGAATTCTGAGCGTTTGGAGACTTCCCACAGCCTTCATCTGCTTAAACGTTTTGCTGGGCTTGTCTGTGTCCCTAGAAGCCAGGGTTTTGCACATTTTGTGGAGAAACGCATCAGTTCCTCTGCTGCTCTGCTCCTCCTGGAGCTGGCACCTTTACTTAAGGGTCGAGTCACTCTGCTGAGCCTCTGCCACAGTAAGGTCCCCCCTGGAGTGCTGCCAGGCTGAGAAGCTGAAAACAGAATTATTTTCATTAAGTTTCTTAGGAGAAAACAAGATTTAACTTCTTGGGCAATAATGTGCGCTCCTTCCTGCGAGTAGATGCAACTTGACATCTCCTAAGGCTTCAGCAGAGAGTTGCATCAGGAAAAAAAAAAGGGAAAAAGCAAAGTGATTGGGTCATTAGAGTCTCCATTCTCAAGACCAGAGGAGAAAATAGGCTTTGCTGGGACAAAACCTGGGACAAGTTTTCTGCCTGGTGCCACAGCAGCACGGCAACTGTCCTCCAGGGCTTGGTGCCCTCCTGGCTCTTTGGCATCTTGGAGGGGCTTGGCTGTTATCGTAAGAGCGTTCTGGAGAACTAAATTACAATCAAATATTTTAAATGGCTGAATTTAGCATGAAGTGAATTCAAACCAGCATACAGGTTTGATTTTATTTTTTTTTTTAATTTGTTTCATCTACGTTATAGCAACCCACATGGTGTGCTTGAGGGGTGAACACACCAAAGAGGTGTCACTCAGTTGACGTGAAGGTCGGAGCCACTGCTACCTCTGCTGGAGAATGCATTACAGAATCCCATGGGGTTGGAAGGGATCTGGAGATCATCTAGTCCACCTAGGTCCACCCAGAGCAGGCTGCATAGGAATGTGTCCAGGCAGGGCTTGAATGTCTCCAGAGAAGGAGACTCCACCACCTCTCTGGGCAGCCTCTTCCAGGGCTCTGCCACCCTCACAGGAAAGAAGTTCCTCCTCGTTACTGTGGATGATGTTCTCCAGGAGCTTGCTGTTGAAACCCTGTGCTGAGTACGATGGTGGCTGCAGTAGAAATGTCTCTTTTGTGCAGAAGGAAGGAAGGTCATGGACATTTGAGCCATGGTGGATGGCAGAGTCTTGGAGTTGCAGCGCAGTCTGTGGGTCAGCAGGGGGTTGATTAGACCGCTCTGAAGTACTTCATCTAAACTGCCTTCACTTGCATGGTGGACAGCGTTTGTCTGTTTTCCATTTGAAGAATTCCATTAAGAATTAAGAGTGGGGTGGGATCAGTGGAGATGAGGAAAGCGTGTGGTCCCGTGTGGTCTCTGCTTCTCGGGGACCTGAGAAATCGCCCTTTGATGCAACACAGGGAGCCACTTAATCAACAAGAAGCAAAAACACGCTGAGAAGATGCAGCGTGCAGGGAATTACTCGCTTTTATGCTCTTTTATTTACGTTCAGTCCCTCTTGATCGCTTTGGCTTTCTTCCACTGAAAATGTTGGTTATTCTGCTTGCAATAAACTTGTCAGTGGTTCTTGCCGTTCTGAGATTATGAGCCTTTCAGCCACCTTTGGTGGGCCGTCTGTGAGGAGAAGGTAGTTCTTCTGTCTTGCCCAGGGTCCTCTACCAGCTTTTCCCTTGCTCTGCACGGTTGAGATTTTTTATTGTGCCAGCTACTAGTGCCAACATCTTTATGTTTCTAGAACACGAGGGAGGCTAAAATACAATGTCACCTTAGATAATGCAGCAGCTTCATTTATCATTCAGTTTAAGAGTGTTTGTGCCACTTGAGAGCGGTTGTGATCTTAATGGTAAGAGGCTGTTCCTGCTTTAAGACCAGCCTTGAGTTCCAAAGTTAAGCAGAGATTTCTTTACTGTCTGTCATATTCAGGTATTCATCTGAGTCTGTCGACTTTAGATCTCCTTAATTACTGTCCCCGATGACATAGAACAGTCCAGGTTGGACCTTTCAGATCATCCAGTCCAACCATCAAACCCACCCCTGACCCATGTCCCTCAGCACCATGTCACCCAGCTTTTAAACACCCCCAGGGATGGGGACTCCACCTCTGCCCTGGGCAGCCTCTGCCAAGGCTCAACAATCCTTTCAGTGACAACATTTTTCCTGATTATCCATCCTAAACCTCCCTGTTGGATACGTTGTTTTTCCCTTTTGTCTGTTTGATCCCATATCCTGAAAAGTCTCCCAGTTTTTTGGTCATAAGAGCATTGTGGAGTCTTTCTCTATCATGAGGCACAAAAATAGTTGCAGGGCTATATAATTCAGAGTGGCACTTTATTTTTTCCGTCTCTGCCCTGAACTCTAACCTGGTAAGTAAGACTTGCATAAAATGATTCAAAGCAACCCAAAATTTACTACGTGTTGGTGGTTTTTTTTTCCTCTCTCTTATAGGTGGTAGTGCAGAATCACGCTAGGAGCCTGCTGAGATCAGGCATTATTTTAGTGCCTTCCCAGCATGAGTCTAGTCAATAAGGAAATCTGTGAATCCAGCTTGTAGTCCTTTTTTTAACAAGCAAGCTGCATAAATTAAAGCAAACACCTCCTGTTTACTCAAATCACTGAAAATGCCAGCCTCTATCATTTCTCCAGAGTGGAGTTTCCCCCCCCATAAATGAGTGGGGCTGCATTAGGTCAAGGTAAAACAAAGCAAAAATCTCTTAAAAACTTAAACTGAGAGCAGTAGGATCTCTGTCAGGGTGTTTGTGATGGATTTTATTCAAAAAATGCTCCTTCCCTGCGTGAAAGAGGAACTTGCATCAGGGGAGCTCTGAGCGCTATTGATTCACCCCCAGCTGAAAGTCCTTGAACCCTTCCTTATGGCAGAAGAAAAGGTATTGCATCTGCCTTTAATGCCTTTAAGAGATGCAGCCAGGAGCTAAGGGAGGTAAAAGGTGGGTTGGAGAAAGTAAAGTTACATAGGGATTGGCCTCCTGGGTTACTAAAATATTCAATTTATCAGTTTTTATCGGTTTTCATGAGGAACCCCAGAATATTGCAGCGCTTGATATCTGTCTTCAATCAGCTGGGCATGAACATGTGTGTTCTGAGAGTGTAAGGTGGGGTTTTTTAATTTCCTTTTGTCTCTTTGGTAATGAGAATGCTACTGGATTCTGCTTAATTATTCCCCTTTTCATTGTTTGTGCATCACTGGGGTTTTTTTTTGTCTAGATGAGCAACTTGCTTTTATAGACATTGCTTTGAATGAGCAAACTTTTCTCGACGTGATAATCTTCCATTTTAGAAATGGAGCAAATCTGCTTTTTTAGCACCAGTTTGTGCTTCAGACATTATTTCATAGGGAGTTTCAGGGAGTTGCCAGGCTTGAACCGGTTGACTGGAGAAAAGCAGATTACACAACTTTGACATTTTGGGTTTCTTTGCCAGCTGACCAGTCTCTCCCACGTTTTTCTTCTATTTTGTATAATTTAGAAATGGGTTTCCAAAAGGATACAGCTATGTTCCTTATACCTTTCAGCAAAAAAAAAAGGAAGAACCTAATTTGCAAAAAAAAAAAAAGGCACAAAATCTCTCTTTTTTTTTTTTTTTTTAAATACATATAGACAAGTCAGGGGTGGACTGTATTGATATCATCTCACAGTTTCCGAAAGGCCCCTTGCAGTGAGTCACACATCATCCCCTGAGGAGCGAGAAGAACATCTCGGAGATGGAGAAGTGCTGGGCTGGGGCTGGGGAAGCTGGCAGGGAATCCTAGCTCCAGCCCTATGGAAAAAAACAATCTGTGGAATAAACATTTTTCTATATTCCTGTATGTAAGTGGCTCGCCCTGCTTGCTTTGTAAAGATTTAATGAGATTTGTTGTTGTTTGTCTCCAGATGGGAGGGAATTCACAGAGTTTGGCTTCTCCTCCCTCATTTTTGGAACCCCCTGAGGTGTGGGGTTCAGATGTACGTCCTGCTCCTTCCTCCCAGACCTCCCTCACCTCAGCATCATTGATTCGGTCTCTTCCAAAGGCTTTCAAATTATTTTAAGGCTGTCTTTTCCACTTAAGAAAGGTTGTTGTGATTTATTTTTTTTTTTTCCTTTTTACTATGCCTCTCAGTTTGACTGTCATTGCTGTATTAATCTTTTAGGAGTTTGATGCTACATTTTTAGTCGAGGCACACCTCCAATCAGTGAGACACACTGATTAAAAGTTATTTCAATTTTTTTGAGCATGTCATTAAATCATTTTTTTTAAAAAACAGGAAGTCATAATTCATAAAAGAGAAGAAGCTGCAGAGGCTCCTAACAAAGGCACTGTGGCTGAAGCACTGTGGCTGAAGCACTGTGGCTGACACGATGACCAAAAATAGTTCTCTGATTGTGGTTTGACTTGGCTTTTTTTTTATTTTTTTTCCGGACAGCATTTGGAAAACCTTTGTCTCTGTTCTCTGGAGTAACCTCCAGGAGCTGTGGAGAGCACCACGCATTTAAACATTGAGTGTTCCTTTTTTTTTTTCTGGGTTTGGTGGTGCTTGTTTTGTTTTTTTTTTAAATGCTGGGACAGGGTTAATGTTCTTCATAGGGGTGAGGAGGGGGGAGGGAGCAAGGCTCAGCCCCCAGGGCACCCAGATTTGTCCCAGGCACTGGGAAATTAGAGGAAAGAAGTGACAGAGCGCGTGTCTCTCTGGGTTTGCGTGTAATTTTCCTGTTTTATGCAATATTTTCCCAGGCCTGCAAAAAACGGAATATATTTAGTGACTGGAAGGGAACAGCATAATAAACTCATTAGAATGCAAATTGTGCATAACCGTTATAAGGAGGCTAAATGTAACCCAAGTCGGAGTTCTGACGGCGGCAAAATAAACAAATTACTCTGAGAAGTGTTGTGCTTCAGCCAGAGGACTGACGGAGGGGCTGGTCTATAGGTGGTGGAGGGGAAGGATGTTTCATTTCACACAGACCATGGACGTCCCGTATGGACCTAGGGCTGGATTCAGCCTGGGGGCACAGCGGGGTGTCCAAGAGCTTCTGTGCTCCCCTCTGGACTCCTCCAGCATCCACAGCTGTTCAATTAGAGTTTTTTGAAGGTAAATCTCTTTTTTTCTCTACTTAGTCCTTTTACAGTCCACTCATGGACCTGTCATCCATCACAGGGCCTTCAACCCTTGGTACCATCTCTCCCCATGGCCTCCTTGGTGGCAGGCAGTCTCTGAATAAAGAATGGTTTTTATGGTTGACTTCCTATCAGTTTTGTCAAGCGCCTCCAGTTGTTGCACTTAGGGTGAACGTGGCCTTCCACTCAATGTATCCATCACCTTCAGGATGTCCTAAACTTCAGTTGTGTACCCCTCAGCTATCCACTCTCCAAACTGGAGTCTTTTGGATGGAAGACCTCAAGCCTTTCTGGTCTTAAGGTCCATCTCCTTCATTCTGGCTGCCCTACTCCATCCCTTCTGGAACTCCAAAATGTCCTGCAGAGACCATAACTCAGTACTTCTGAGGGTGTGAGTCAGAACTTAGTCAAAACTCTGTGTGGTCAAAATGATGTTGCTCTTTAAGCATCCTTCCTGCTGATCTCCACCATCTCCTTGGCTTCTGTAGGACCTGGATGTGCGCTGTTAGGAGTCCAGTTCCAAAGGCTTCCTTTTCATTTCCAGGGCAGGAGTGAGATGATGCTCTGTTCAAAAGGTCTCTCAGGGCTTGCTTTAGATTCCCTGCAGCCTCCTGGCAAAATGCTGCTTTCTCACGCACCCTTACCCTCCCCTCTCTCACGCTGCCTTTTCAGTTCCTCAAAAACCAGTGCTGGAAGAACAGAATAAAATAGGGCTTCTCATTTTGTGTCTCTTTCCTGTTTCAAATAGAACAAACAGAGAGGTCAGGAAGTTTCTTGAATTAACTCAATTATTTTGAATTGGTGTCAATCTGACTCCTGCGGTTGCGGTGTCAACCTCGACGTATGTTATACCGTTATTTCTCTTAATTTCTGAAGTTTTACTCTGCAGAATGTGAGGAAAATGCTGTAATCCAGCAGTAAGTGTTGTGTGGTTTAGTTGAAGGTGGAGATTGAGTCAGCATGGTGTCCTTGCTACAGCAGAGGTGTACCACATGATGAGTGACACCAAGAGAGCTTCACCACTGAGCCGAGGGATGGAGATTGTCTCCTCCAGTGCTGCCCTGCACAGGAGAGGTGTTAAAAAGTGGAGGGGACCTGGCAAAGACCTGCTGAGGTTGTGGCAGGCTACAGGAGGACAGTCGTGGACAGGGGAGAGGAGCTCAGCTTGGTGTGGCTGGAGAAGGTCTAATGGGGAGCATAATTGTGTCTTCTCACCCTTGAAAGTGAGGTGACAGAGATGATGGAAATAAAGTCCTCCAAAGGGTGCACACTGAAAGGACAAGAGGCAACATGAGAAACTTCTACAGAAGTATGAGGAAAAATACCATTGTTGTAGGACTGGTGTAGCAACTGGACGGGTTGTCCACAGAAACTGGAGGTTTTTGGGGTGTGAGTGGATGGGACCTGCTCTAACCATGCAGCTCTCCTGCCTCTGGCAGGTCTGAACAGGCAACATCCCCCTGACCTCAGTTTTGTCTTTGATTTTGTACTTTTGAACAGACAGCGAGAGGTTGCTGAAACGTGTGCCTTGTTCTCTCAGATTTCGGGCTGATCCAACCTCTGCCCTCTTTACAAAGAGCGGATTTTAGTAGGAAATCTGGACTTTCAGCAGTGTTTGGATGTTCTGGGGAGTGTTCATGGGTGGGTCACTGCTTATATATTTTAAGGTACTAGATTTAAATAAATACAGGGTCATGAATTTATGTGATCTCCTGCTGTTTCTCCATGTGTATGTATCTAGGATGACAATGAAGCCAACAGACTCATGCCAAACAAAGGAGACCATGGACTAGGAAATGAGAAGTTCAAGCCCGTGGTACCTTGGCCTCACGTGGAAGGGGTGGAAGTGGACTTGGAATCCATTCGGAGGAAAAACAAGGCCAAAAATGAACTCAACCATCCTCATGGCGGTGGTGAGAACAAACAGCAAAACATCATGCAGAGGCAGTATCTCACCTTCAAGCCTCAGACATTTGTGTACCGAGATCCTGTTCTACGACCTGGAGTCCTTGGTAACTTTGAACCCAAAGAGCCCGAGCCTCCTGGAGTTGTTGGTGGCCCTGGAGAGGAAGCGAAGCCATTTGTTTTGGGACCAGATTACAAGGAATCCATTCAAGCCAGCATTAAAGAGTTTGGGTTTAATATGGTGGCCAGTGACATGATCTCCCTGGACCGGAGCGTTAACGACTTGCGTCAAGAAGAGTAAGTAAACATTTTTGTTTTCCTTTTATATCTGTTTTTACAGGATTTAATTGTTTTCTTTCTATATATCGATGGATATATATAATTGATGCTTAAAGTAATATTATTGATCTCAAAGGTCCCTTCCAACCACTAAGATTCTGTGATTAATTAGGTCAGATACTTAAAGCTTCTTGCCCTGACAGGCAAGAGTGCTCTACTATAGCAAATGTTTCCATACATTATTCTTAATGCTGTTCCAGTTGTTCCTTTCATCAATACCTAATCTATAATGATTTATCTCTAATTAGTGTCTAATTGCGTGTACTTGCGTGTTCCAGGTCCAGCCACAGTCTTCGTGGTCGTACCTTTTCTTAATTCATAACTTCTTGAGCCTTGTTTTTGGGAAAGAATGCTTTTTCTTCAGTGTGTCTTGCAGACATTCCTATACTGCTGTTAGATTTTTCAGTTTTGCTTTTGCTCCAATGCTTTTAAAAATTAAAAAAAAAAAAAAAGAACAAAACCGAAGAGATATTGGAGACATTGTTGCCTTTAAAGAGTTCTGCTTAATTACCTGCATTAACAGAAGTATAGATCTTCCCTAGTTGTGTTTGGGATATGGAGCTGAGGGAAGAGTCTTCCAACAGTTTCTCACCACGTTTGTCATAAGAAGGAAGCAATCTTAGAAAAAAAAACATTTTTTCCTTGCTTGGAAGGGTGTGGGCTTTGGTGTGGGGAGATGCTGGGAAGTTACTAACGTTTGCTCAATAATTACTAACAGGTTTACGCAGTCTCTTGTGATCATTGGTTTATGCTGGACCCAAATTTGCTCTCGGGCTAATCCACACTTGAGATAATTTTCCGTGTTAAATACCAGCTGAGGACAGGTCCCTGAGCAAACTGCTGGGCTGGGAGAGGTTTGGTTTGCTTGGGCTGTTCTGGAGGGGTTTGGTTGGTGTTTTTCCATTTTTCAGGGTAGTAGAGAACGGCCAGGTGCCTGCCTGCTCAGGGAGGTTTAGGACAGATATCAGGAAAAATTTCTTCACCAAAAGGGCTGTGAAGCCTTGGCAGAGGCTGCCCGGGGCAGTGGTGGAGTCTCCATCCCTGGAGGGATGTTAAAGCTGGGCAGATGTGCTGAGGGACATGGCTCAATGGTGGGTTTTGTCAGAGTTGGGTTAAGATTGGACTGGATGATCTGAAAGGTCCCTTCCAACCCAGACACTTCTGTGGTTCTATTCTGTGCTCCTCTGAGGTGGAGGGCATGGGGGACCGTCCAGACAGATCCACACCTGTAGCTTCTCAAAGTGTTTTTGCCATAATCCCAGAGTTTGTCTTTACTCTCCTTCAGAACAGAAGTAATAAACAGAAATTCCCAAAGAATGATTAATACTTCACATACTTTGAGGAATGGGAGGGACCACTGTGTGACCGACCGGAGCAGAGAAAATGGATTTTAGAAATGTTTTCCTCCAAGCACACCTGCAGATAAGTCTTCTGTGAAGGTCAAAGCTAGCAGCTCAAATTGAAGTGAGGTTTTATTATTTAATATACGAAGTGAGCAAACAAACCAGCATGAAAAACAGTGTGAACAAAAGGCGTCTTTCAGACAACTTTATACTTCTTGAATAGTTGGGATGTTGGCAGTTGCCCTGAACAGGTTAAGAGGTTTATAGCTTCCGTGTGCCTGATGGGAAGGGCAGAAGAAGGGCAAGCAGTGTAAGATGGGCCAATATTGCTATAAACTTTCAGATATTGGCATATTCACTTTCCTGCTCATCCCTGATGCTGGTGAGAAATGGTTGCCTGTTGGATGGATGCACTATTTATTTTTGTCCCATTGATCTGTTTAATGTGTCCATTCAATATTTTGGTTGATAAGGCCAGTGAACATTCAGTGCAATCCCACCAAAGAGCAGTGTAGTCATCTTTTTTTTTGGTTCACAGTACCTTGGCATTACAAATTGAGGAGGATCTTCTAGGCAAAGACCGGGTTATTCGTTCATAGATGTTCAAGTTCAGGGGGCCAGGGGGGCCATCAGCTGGGTTCAAGTGGAGCAATACCTGTTTTCCACCTTTTTTTTTGTTGTAGAAAAGTAGAGCAAGCGTTGCAGACCCTGTCCAAAACCTCTCTACAGTTGCTGGCAGAAAACTTTTTCTTAAAACTTGATTTTTACCATTTTTGGATCTTTTTTTATTACCCTGATAGGTGGCAGCCTCTTATTTTTAATAGCAGCCATTTATATTGAACTTTACACATTGTCCCTGCCTCCTGCCAGACCTGCCATAAAACTAATGGTAGCTTTAGGGAAGAAGGATGTTAATTTGATTGCTCCCTGGATTTTATTTTTTTTTGTGGTGAGGAGTCTGCACAGAGGTAAAGCTGAAGTAAAAACAGAGTGAGTGTTAAAGTTTCTGGATGATCTTGGATTCATGCCATGCTAGGGAGCTGAAAGATGGAGCTGGGTCTGAGGATGAACACTGGCAGGTAATGAGGTGTGTCCTTGCAAAAAAAAAAAAAAACAACCAAAAAATCATAACTGAAGAGAATTGCTGCTAGGGAGAACCAGAACCCAATTGTTTTTCCAGCATAATGAGCCACTTGGCCAGGGTATTTTAAAATAAGATGAAATTTAAAAAATACAGCAGTACTGAGTCTGACCAGAGGGTGTTTTCTGTGGCCGTCGTGTCTCTGGCCGTGGCCAATAACACTTGCTCGGGAGAAAACAGACAAGAATGGACTAAGTTTCATTATATCGGAAAATATTTGACATCAAGCTCCTATATGAACGTTTAATATACCTTCCTTGTTATTCCTACCCTTCTGTTTGCCCTTTCATTAACCCCCTTTGAGCTAAAGTGCTCAAAGAGCTACCCAATTTTCACTCCAAGAGTGTTTTTTTGGGTGGTGATGCCAGGTTTAGGGTCTGTCTGTGAGAATGTGCTGTAAGAGCTGTCTAAGGCTCCACGTACATTCCTTTGCTCTTTCTGCCCTGAATTAAAATATTCATTTTAACTGCAAACTACCAAGAACTGGACTTATCGCTCAGCAGAGACCTGGAGGAGAGGGTGGGCAGCTCGGGTCCCAGCACAGATACCCACGCTGTTATAGTCACAAACTCCCTTAAAAAAATGGAAAGAAGAGACAGTTTTTTACACTTTAGCAATTATTAATCTAAGAGACCTTCCCTCTTACCCTGCCATACTTTGACAAAGATTTTTGCTTGTAAAGAAAGCCAAGAACCTCACCAAAAGCTTTAGAAATTCAGTTACTCTGTTAATAACTGACCCGCGTCCAGAGAGTTTTTGATTTCTTCAAAAAATGATAATATCTTTCTGCGGCCTGGCTTTCTTCCACAGACCCTGTGTCTATGCCTTACTAATTTTGTTATTTGTTTCTAGCATCTTTTCAAGGCAGAAGCCAGACTTAGTTTGCAATTCTTCAGCTCCCCGGGGCCTTTTATAAGAATTGGTGTCGTGTTTTCCTCCTCCTGTTTGCTTGATAACAAGGTGGTGTCAGCAACAGTTTGTCCATTTACGTTGCATTATTTGGAAGCACTGAGTTTATTAGAAAAATAAAGAAAAAAAAGAATAAAAAAACAATTAAGCTTTTAATGGCAGAAAAAAGCCATGCAGGTATCTGTTATCCCTGAATTACAAAGTCCCTGAGCTTTAGCTGATGAAGAGGAGCAGATGGAGGGAAGAATCCCTGCCTGCTTTGCCCGGGATTTGTTCTCCTCCCTGGTGCCTGGCGGTGGTCAGCCTTCAGGGGGAACACTTCAGTCAGCTTTCCTGCTGCTCAGGTGGTCTCTTCTCTTTTTGATCCTCTCCCAGCCCAGCAGACTCTCTGGCAGGCATCCTGCTTGTGGTGCTTGAAGAAGGTATTTCCACAGCACCTTTTATACTTCAGTAAGCCATTTCTCAAACCTTTTATTTTAACATTTGACTATTTCCATTCAGTCAGCCTCAGTTAGTGCTCATTTCTGGTTCCCTCTGCTCATTAAAGAATGTCTGCTGCTCACAGCATCTGTTCTCCAACCCTTTTTGATGACTGATGGTGAACACTTTCCCCTTCCGATGCGGTGTCTTTGAAGAAGCTCCGTGCTACCTGAGAGCCTTTTACCTTTATCTTTTTGGTAAGATGAACTTAGTTCTTTGTAGCTCCCCTTTGGAAGGGGAGGTGTTGCTCGGACACCTCTCTTGAAGCATTAGAACTTCAGTCCTTCCTGGAGAGAGTTAATCAATTCCAAAAGCATCACCACGTACTAATGAATTTAAAGCATGCTGCTCTGCATTGGTTTCTCATCCAGGCACTGAAGCTCTGCTGCTTTTTCTTTTTTTCTTTTTTCTTTTTTTTTCTTTTTCCTTCTTTTTTCCTTTTTTCTCCTTTTTTCTTTTTTTCCTTTTTCCTTTTTTCTTTTTTTCCTTTTTTCTTTTTTCCCTTTTTTCTTTTTTTCCCCTTTTTTCTTTTTTCTTTTTTTCCTTTTTTCTTTTTTTTCTTTTTTCCTTTTTATTTTTTTTCTTTTTTCTTTTTTCTTTTTTTCCCTTTTTCCTTTTTTTCCCCTTTTTCCTTTTTTCTTTTTTTTTCCTTTTTTCTTTTTTCCTTTTTTCTTTTTTTCTTTTTTCTTTTTTTTCCTTTTTTCTTTTTTTTCTTTTTTTTTAATTTTTTGTTTTTTTTATACTTTTTTAT
>JAOQGM010000031.1:77286736-77306705 GCA_027564225.1 Gallinago stenura | reverse complement strand
TTCTTTTTTTTCCATTGTTCTTGTTTTTCTTTTTTTTTCCTTTTTTCTTTTTTTTATCCTTTTTTCTTTTTTTTTTCCTTTTTTCTTTTTTTTTCTCTTTTTGCCATATCTGGGTTTACCAAATTTGTGGGCAGTTTTCTCCAGCTCTCCCTCTGGAAAAAAAAAAATGAAGAAATAAATTGGCCTTGTCCCCCCAGCCCCACAGCTGAAGGTGTGAGGATGCTGAAGGAGTCCTTGGGCTTGTTTTGCTTCTTCCCATCTGTCTTATTGTTTTCCACGGTGTAGCTGAAGACAGGCATGGCAAGACCATGATGGCCAAAGGAGCCCTGGCTGTGGGTAAAACCCTGACTGAAGGGACCTGTTACTGCAAAACAAGTTCCTCCACTTCAAATGGGTTTAGAATAGAGACCCAAGTGAAGGGTTTAGAATAGAGACCCAAGTGAAGTGATGTCTCTCTCAGAAGCCCAATTGCATGAGGTCTGGGGTGAACTGTCAACTCCAATCCATGATGAATGTTCTCCCCTATGTTCTCCTGGAGGACACGAGTTCTGCTGTGTGACTGCCTGAGCAGAAAGTGCTGGGTGATAACCTCAGTGGTGTTAAAAAGAAATATGAGTACAAATCCCAGAGTTGAATGTTGACATTGTGCGTTGTCCTCTTCCTCCCCCTTCCTTGCTGTAGAGCCCTGCATCCAGGGATGCTCCTGCTGTCCATGAGGTGTCCCGCTGGGGTAATTAACTGTGTTGGCTCTAAGGAAGGACGGGTGCCGGGTGTGCTTTGTGCTGTTGTTAACGAGCCCGTGCAAGAATTGCTTACAAATTACTCTCATCGACCCGGGGGATTTCAATCTTGTGACTCTATTTATCTAGATTTTAATTTTATTTTTTTTGACAGCTTCTTTTGACTACTGTTGCAGGTGTTTCTTCCTGAGCAGTTTGACTGGGAGAGGCAGCGTCGTGACTCTTTGTGGATGTTTATGACATGAGACAAATTAATCTCTGACTGGATTTTTTTTTAATTATTATTATTTTTTTACATGACAATAGCTGACTGCCGTCTCCCTGCCAGCGTGAGCCAGGATTTCAGCTGCGCCACCCCCACACGTCTGTCAGTCTCAGCCTGGCAAAACAAAGATTTTTAAGTGATTTTATTTATTTTTTTTTAGTTATTTTTTTTTTTCCTTCCGTGGATTATCCAGTTTTGACTTTTCCTTTCTAATGGTGTCACTGCTGGGGCAGGGCATGCCCTCTGGGCCCTACAAATTTGTACTTGAATAATTGCATCTGTTGTCATGGGTCACCTTTGTACTTCAAACACAACCCCTGGCAATAAGCTTTTGTTGAAAAACCTGAAGAAGGTAACTCTTCCTTTCTGGAGCACAATGCTCCCTGGGTACAGGAATGTATTTTTGGACAATTGTTTTTTCAGCTCCTGACATTTTATAAAGCACATCAAAAAGGAAGAAGAATTGGCTTGTTTTTAAAATCATACACGTAGTTCTGAAGGGCGTTCATTCTATTTTTTTTTTTTTTCATTATTTTTAGTACAAGCAGAGGAGGGAATTCTTGCCAGAAATAAAGACTTCTGACTTCACTTAAGGATACCCAGATGCAGAGCTGTGTGTTAGTAAAGCTGTCAGGAAAGATGTCCTTCCTGTCCATGGTTTGATGGGCGCAGCTTTGACCCTTCAGTTGGTCCAAGTGCTATTAAAAATATCAAACAGCATAGCAAAGTTTTAGTGCTGGACTCGAGTTGAAAAAATAGTGAAATCTTTAGTTATAAACAATTAATCAAGGTAGGGAACAAAGCAGAGGAGAGCCCGGCTGCTCTCCTAAAATTTTCTCTTTAAAATGCAATTAGCCACATAGTGTCTGAGCATCTCCTTGTGGGCGGGAGAGATTTCAATGCCAGGCACTGGATTTAAGGCAAAGCCAAGAATTTTCTGTTAACGTTTCAGGTCTCGGTAGTGAGAAGTTCAGTGAAGATGGATCCCCTGTCTCTTTAGTGTTGGCCGACAACATTTCAAATTTTCCGTTTCAGCAGAGAACTAGAAGAGGACAGAGACAAGGACAGAGGCACTGGGTGTGCTGTCTGCAGTTGGATTAGTTGGATGAAAATGGAATTGCTGTGGTAGAACATTTAAGTAAAGTTGGGTGATACAACCCAGTCCAACCGAGCATGGGCAGGAACTCCAGGGTTGAGTGACCAAGGAGTGGTGGAAATGAAGTATCTCCGTGGGGCTGAGCCCACTGCCCCAAGCTTCTTTCTAGCCTTTGTTTTATTTCATGAGGTATAACTTGTCAGTGTTTGATAAATCGAAGAGGTTGTAGCCGGTGGGGTCAGTCAGGAGGGGTTGGTCTCTTCTCCCAAGCGATGGGTGATGGGACAAGAGGAAACGGCCTCAAGTTGCCCCAGAGGAGATTTAGGATGGATATTGGGAAAAATTTCTTCACCCAAAGGGCTGTGAAGCCTTGACAGAGGCTGCCCAGGGCAGAGGTGGAGTCCCCATCCCTGGAGGTGGTTAAAATCCAGGCAGAAGTGGTGCTGAGGGACATGTGTCAGGGGTGGGTTTGATGGTGCTGGGTTGATGGTTGGACTCGATGATCTGAAAGGTCCCTTCCAACCAAAATGATTTGATGATTCCAGGGTTTTCCCATAGAAGGAGTCCCCTCTGGCTGTGTGGGTGCACAGCTTTGTGACGGAGGGACAGGGACGATGGTGTGGCACGGTCTCTGACAGCGCCATTCCCTCCCCAGGGTGGAGAAGGGTGTAGGACCAACATCTCAAGCCTGTTGGCTGATAGAAGCAGCATTACTCACTCCGGTTCTCCATGAGGTAACCTCTGTCCCTCTTGAACACTTTCCTCTCGCTCCAGTGATGAGGCAGCCCATGCGTTTCTGCAGTGATGCTGGTGGGATCTGGGAGGAGGCAGTTTTTCTTCAGGGGCTGCTCTGAAGACCTTTCTTCCACCCCAGGGCTACCTGAGGAAGGGGCAGCAAAGGGAGCTGCTCTTCCTGAAGGTTGGGATGAGTGGTGGGAAGGGTCCAGAGGCTGGACTCACTCAAGGATGCTCCTCTCTCCTCCCTGCATCCCTGCTGCAGCCTGCTTGGCCTCCCAGCTCTACCAGTAAAAATTCAAAGTCATGGTTTTGGGTGAGTTTCTTTGCTGGCTGCGGGGAGGACAGAGCACCCAGGGGATGAAGCCAGAGGTTGGAACGTGTTGAAATCCACTTTGCCACCCCTCCTCTGGAACTCTAAAGGTGTCCCTGGCCAGCTCTCCATAGCTTTGGCATGGACACCCGCATCTTTGGGACCCGATCTTTCAAAACCGAGCCTGGAATTCCAGGCTTTTTCCCTTTCTGATGCCTAAAATTTACTGGGAAACTAGAGCTGTAAAATTCAGCTCCAGCTAGGAGGAGAACATGTGGATGGTTCCCTGGTGTTTGGTTTGCCAACCACTGGATGTCAGTGCTGCTCCGCTGCAGAAAGGATCTTCCTCCCCTCGGGATGTGAAGGGTTTTTGCCGCTCCGATCATCGAGCGGGATTCCAATTTCTTGGGGGAAAATTGCCAGGGGGATGAAAATGCACATTAATGGCATCGACCTGCAACTCTTGTCTTCCAAAGCTCTAATTCCCTGCACGAGGTGCGGGATGGGACCGTGCCCAGGAGCTCCTGGGCTGGGTGAGTCCTCCTGCTGACTGTCCAAAAACGACAACAAAGCTGCTGGAAAAAACCCTAAAAAGCAGGATCTTACTAGAGGTATAAACCTAGTGCTTTTATGGCTTGCGAATGGCACATTTAGCAACACATGATTTTTCAAGTTTAAAAAGTAAGACGTGCTGGCAGATTTGAGGAGATTAAGCTGGATATGTAGCAAAAAGCCTGTCTAGACCTCTGGTTTTATGTTTTAAAAATGTATTAAATACAGATCAAAAAATGCTTATAAATTGCTCACAGATGTGTTGTTCAATTCAGGCTTTTGTATTAGGTTTGGCTTTTTAAAATTATGTTAAGTGCCTGACTTACTGTCTTTCTTTCTTATACTCTTCACCATTTTGGTCCCAAATATGACTTACCTAAGTGGAAAGTGGGATATTTTCTGTGTGTAATGCCCCGTGTTCCTGCACTTTAACATAACCAAAATTAATCCAGGCGAATATACATGTAAAATGACACAGTTCTGTTATTTATCTGTTATTAATCACGAGATGGAAAAAAATCTTTCTCTCCCCAGCCAACGGGACCAAAACGAGTGTTATGTTTATACCAATTTCTTTTTTTTTTTTTTTTCCTGGTTGCTTGAAAATATATATTGATACTATTCCTTGACAAGAAGTAAAATACATCCTCCTTCACCAAAGAAATGCTCCTTAAATACCTGTAGATCTGTTATGTGAGTTCTTTCACATTTGACACAATTTAGTTTCAGAAATGGTGGTGGTTTCTGATGATGGAGGTAATTTTTTGTCAAACACAGGAAGGTTTCTGGGCGTTTTTAAGCTTTTTATTGAATAGAGAGAAATATAACTATGGAATTTTGTGCAGCTCTATGTTCAAAAGTTTCCGTTGGTCAAGAATAATTTCTTAATGCACGAAAGTTGTCTTTGAAAAGCCACATTCTCTCTAGTCGGGATAAAACTTACTGAAAGATGAAAAAAGGAAATCTTTTGCCCGTTGTGACCAAAAGTGCTGTGTTGGGGGGGTTTGGTGGCAGGAACCGTGTTGTTGCAGTTGGAAGAGGTGAGCAGGGAGGGAACTTCCAGGTGAGGAAATTCCTGGCTGTAATTAGGGAGAGGGTGAGCACCCCGGTTTAGGGATGTGGGTGGGGGAATGAACCTTACGATTGGAAATGAAATGCGTCGCCGATAAATGCAATTATTGGAAATAATAATAATAATAAAAAATGCAATTATTGGAAAGGGTGGACTGAATGACTCGTACTGCTGGTTTCTCAGTGGTAAGAGCTTTTTTTCCAGCTCCATTTGTTATTGTTCACAGCTCCAGGTATAAACAGTAAGGATCATGTCTTGTTCTCCCGTGGGATGACATTTTTCCCACAAGCAATCAGGCTTTTCTGGCAGTTTTTGCAAACGGAGATGGTTTTATGTGGAACAGCTGACAGGAGCATTCCATGTGCTGCTGCTCCTCTGCAAGCCCCTTCCCTTACCGTGCTTCCATCCATTTCACTGGGAAAGGGCACAAATTAACGGCTCCTGATTGCCTCATCACAACAATGTCACTGCCAATGGTGCAGGTTCTGCATGTGGACTGTGCAAAGCCAACACAAACACTTCACAGACAGTCCTTCTATGGGCTAAATCTGACTTAAAGAGGCTTATTTTAAAAAAAAACAGCACTGTCTTAGGGTGTGTGGTGCGGTAGGTGAGCCTGGTGGCCAGCCTGTCCTAAATCGTGGGGTCTCATGGTTGGAAGAAGACCCCCTGTCTTGGCAGCCACAGTTTGGGGCTTTTCTGCTGTTCTCTGCTGGTGGCACAAGCAGCATGGTGGTGCTGGTGGAGGTGGTGGAGGTGCTGGTGGAGGAGATGGTGGTGCTGGTAGAGGAGGTGCCAGTGGGGATGTCCCTTGTTGGGTCCCTGCAATGCCATCCACCTGCCCAGGAGGAAGCACGGAGCTGTTGAGGTGGCAGTCCTTGTTCACCAGGGACAACCTCTCTCCGGAGAAAAAGGGCTCATTGGCTGGAAGGGAGCAGCTTTCTGGACCTTGGACCTCTGCAATACTCTTAAGCTCTGTCACCTTTGATGTCCCATTTCTCTTTACTCTGAAGGACAGCCCTCGGGGAAGATTGCATTTGTGCAGAGGTGTTGTTAAGCAGCTCCATAACTCATAATGTGAAAACTAATAAGAAATCACCTCTTTTTACAGGTGCAAATACTGGCATTATGATGAAAACCTGCTCACCTCCAGCGTTGTCATTGTCTTCCATAACGAAGGATGGTCCACGCTCATGAGGACGGTCCACAGCGTCATTAAGAGGACACCAAGGAAATACTTGGCAGAAATCGTGCTAATTGACGATTTTAGCAACAAAGGTATGTTTGGAATATCAATGTGTATATTTGGAATATTATTAACATACTACTTGTCGAAAGGGAAACTCGGTTGGTTTTTTTTTTTTTTTAAAAATAGTTTCCTTTTGATTTATTACCTGCTGTGGATTGTGTTGACTCTGCAAGAACAGTAAATCTTCTCGGTCCTCGCAGTTCCCCAGGAAGGGAAAGCTCCGTTCCGAGGGAGGTGGCGATTTGGGGAGGTGGTGGTTCTTTGTGTGTGTTCAGCTGGGAGACATCGGGGGGTTGTGGTCAGCTCTGGAGCTGTGTCTAGCCAAAAGCTGGGATAACCACTACCTCTCTTAGCCCCTCTGGAAAAAATGTAGTTTTAAGAGTATTGAAGGAGCTTGAGTTAAGTCTGTTAGGAATAATTTCTCTATTTATCCCATATAGGAATCCGGATTCCTTTTTTTTTTTTTTTTTTTTTTTTTAATACTGTAAAAAAATCTGTATCTAAGGCTAGTGAATTATTCTGATTCATTTTCACTGGCTTTTTAATTTTTAACATCCTTTTATTTTTTTCAGTTGAACCATCATGTTTCTTACTGTGGAAAGGGGCTTTTAAGATTTATAAGTGCATTTTAATTTCTGCCTTTCTTTGAGCCCTGCATATCAGCGTTTTTGGAAGTCCAGAGATTTTTTCCTCCTCCTCTGAAATATACATTTATGGTTTTGGTTTCTAGTCGTGATGTGTGTATTTATGTGTGATTCTGATAAATATAAACGTATGCTGACTTTTTCCCTTTGGTGGTGGTATCTTCAGCGTTAGGGCTAAGTGAGGCTGAGTACAGAGAACTGGAAGTGATGCAGAGATATTAGATGATTTATGTAGAGGAAATCAGTCCGCTTCTAAACAAATTTCAAAGTACTGCACCAAAACAGCACGTTCTGCAAGATTTTCTAGGAGTTGGCAGAGAAAAAAAAAATAAAAATAAGATGAATAACTAAAGCCAGGACTTTGAGCATGCAGGACGAGATTCGCTTCCAGATGGCCACGGTGATGGCTTTTAGTAGCCCGGGTGGGTTTGGGGTGGCTGGTGGGACAGGACATGTCCCCTCCATCCCCTGCTCTGGCTGTCCCATGCCCGGGCTGGGCAGCAGCTCGCAAAGGAGGTGACTCTGCCCTGAAACCCCCAGTTTTATGGAGGGATCTGGGCTTTTCCCCATTCCACCCAAGCGGGAGGAGTTGTTTTCTGCAGGAATACCCTCTGAAAACTTCCCAACCCGGACTCATCCCAGCCGGGGTTGCCTTTTTTGGGTGTAAATCCCTATTAAATCATACGTTGATGTTTACACCCTGCCTGTGGGTCAGGAGGTATGGCTTTCCCATTGGTTTTGCAGGAGAGGGAAAGCTGCCCGTGGAGCAAACTCGGCTCCATCTGGCTCAAACACAGACACCGAGCACAGTGGTATGGCCCCCTGTATCCCCTTACAGCTTTGGAGAATTTGCCTTAGGCACACGCTATAAACCAAAAATACCTTTTTTTCTCCTAAGTGATAGATAATTGTGTTAATAATTCAGCCAGAGGTGTGTGCTGGGCTCCTCCTCTTCCTTGGGGCTGTTGGAGGATGGAGTTTCCAGCATGAAATAACTGTGACACTGATGCTCTCTGGAAAAACTACCAGTTTGGGGTCTTTTTTTCTTTTTTTTTTTTTTCCTAATGCCTGGAGTGAGTCCTTGTGTTTCCTGTGAGTTGTGGCTGACCCTGTGTTACGTGGATGTAATTCATGGAACAGGTTTCTCTGGCACAACAGTCCCTGCTGCAGTTCCCTAATATATGATGAGTGTTGAGTAAAGGCAGTATTTTTCCAATAAGCCTGTTCTGAAATGCAGAACGGGTGCTTTTTGGGTGGCTTCTGGCTTTTCCAGACAGAAAATGGGCCGTGCTGACAGCACCGAGGTGGGTTTTTCTCCTCCCCACCTGATTTCAGAGCCCGTCTCTGCCTTCCCAGCCCATCATGAGTGTCTGCCCGGTGGGGAGGGATGGAGATGCTGGGCTGGTAGATGTTTCCTCACGTGCCCTGTGGCTGTTCCTCACCGCTCACCAGCCATATTACAGCTGCAATGCTTGGGAAAGGCTATTTTCATTATAACTCTCTGGATGAAGTCAGTTGGGATCCAGCCTGGGTCCCTCCTGCAGCAGAGGTTTGGCTGGGGGCAGGTGGGCTACCTCTTGTCCCACCATGTTTGCCCTTGCCAGTCCAATGAGGGGATGATGCTGAGCTCGTTCCATGGTGCCAGCTGTGATACTGCTGATGGAGACTCCCTGTTCACATCTCTGTTTGCCCTTATAAGCCCATCTTAACACTTAGGTGGTCACTGGACCCTTTGCTGACCAGGTCCCTGTTGACTGTGGGGTCCATAACGTCCTCAGCAGCCTGATGCACCACAGCTTGTTTGCTGCTGTCCTCCTCCTCCAATTACTCTTCATTAATTTCATTAGAAGATTGGCATGAGACCATCCCACCCCAAACCCCAAGGAGGGGACAGGTGTGGGTGAGGGAGGGCAGTAATTTGAGCATGGTGGGTTTCTGTCTGGTGTTCCCAGGTTTGATGGGTACCCAAAAAATTATAAGGCAAAAAAAAAGAGTGAAGAGAAACGTTAGACTGCAAAGTTGTGCCTGTGTGACATTGCCCGAGGAGGAAGGACCACGTGCTGAAGGGTAGAAACTTCTCTGTCCGGGTGAAATCCAGACAAAGACCTGGAAGCCGCTTTGAGACCTATTGAAGGGGGCATTGTCCACCCACCCAGGTCCCCCATGGGGTGGCCAAGTGTGTCCTCTGTGTCTCTTGGGATGTGCCACAGAGTCTGAGAGCTCCCAGGCTCCATCCCCTCGCATTCGGGGCTGCAAAGATGCTCTTCCATGGATGCAGCTGGTTTTGAGTAGAGTTGGGTTTGGGTTATGTTAAGAGTTGGGTTGTATTAATAAAAAAAATACCCTGCTTATTATTTAACCTCACCCAAAATACTTCTTTTTACTTTTTTTCCTCTTTGTCACTTGATAGCACACTTAAAAGAGCGGCTGGATGAGTACATTAAGCAGTGGAACGGCCTCGTCAAGGTGTTTCGAAACGAGAGGAGGGAAGGTTTAATCCAAGCCAGGAGCATCGGGGCCCAGAAGGCAAAACTGGGACAGGTGGGAGCCCCTTCACACACAAGTCTCTCCTTTTTTTTAGCCTTTTTTGGGGAAAAGGTGGTGGCAGTTCTATGTTCAAATAGACCTGGAGAACCGTAGTGTGGTATTATTGATACTGAGATTAATTGCCCTCATTGAAGCTTCATTTTTTAGTTTATAATATGAAAGTATTTCAGTGTAAATAAGCTTAATTAAATCAGCGTGATCTCCTATACAGAAATATTGATGACTTTACTTTTTTTTTTTTTCTTTTTGAAGGTTTTGGTTTACCTCGATGCCCATTGTGAGGTGGGAATTAATTGGTATGCGCCACTTATAGCTCCTATATCTAAGGACAGGTAACGTTCTCCTGCTGTTTCCAGTGTCTGCCCTCTTAGGAAGGAAAACCCCACAGTAAAAATCTTCACTTCCCAAAAATGTAGTTGCTGAGTTTTATATCTGTATCAATGTTTGGCTATAGCAAACTGTAGAATATTTACTGCGTGATGATTTTTATTATCTCCCAGGGTAAAAGCTGTGTGGGGAGGAAGGAAAAGAGTCGGGTGAATAATTCTCTGGATGGTTTCTTTCAATAGGAACCCTGAATATTTCGCTTAGTGTAGATTAAATGTAAATATATATATATAAATATAATTAAATATTGCCTTTTGCACAATCTGAAGGGCTGTTATAAAAATGTTCTGTTCCAGCTGAATAAGGAGCCTCCCCGGGTCTCAAGGCTGCTGAGCCCTGGTGGGGGGGGCATTGGGAAACCATGTGCTTGTTTAAACTCTTTAATCCCATAAAAAACAACTGCTTAATCCTAAAAACTATTTGTTAACCTCTCCTACTAGCAGGGCTTTCCTGAAGAGGGGGTATTTCTGTGTGTTTTAAAGGCGTTAACTCAGTTTAAAGCCCGTGTTTTCCCCTCCTGCTCCAAAACCCAGCAGGGTGTTAGTGCTGCTTTGGCTTAAAAACGATGGAAATGCTCCAGGTTTGGTCTCCAGGAAAATTTTCCTTTTGGAAAATTTCCTTTTGGAAAATTTGGGGCGAATAACGAGATATAACGTCTTTTCCTTGGTGAATATTGTGTGTGATGGATCACAACGGGGAGCATCCTGCAAATCAGACAGGCAAAAACAGGCTGAAGGTTGCTGCCCGGAGAGCACAGTGACTTTCTGTGTCCCGGGAGGTTGGACGTGGGCACTTGAATAAGACAGAACGGTGAAAATCCATGTTTTACACTAGTGAGAGCCCCTACATAAGCGAATCTGATGAGCTTATCCCACTTGTGGATAGCTGAGGCCTGATACGAATAGAATTTAGGGGAAATGATGATATTGTGAGAGCCCAGCCCTCTAAAGTTTTTTAGATTTAGGTTTAATATTAAATGTAATATTAAATTTCTAACATCAACCACCATGGGCAGTGCGTTATTAGAAGAGCGATGCCAAGAAGTGGACATAAAGCAACAAGTATTGATAAATGAATCGATATAGTGCCATTTCAGACCTAACTTTTGTACTTTCAGGACCTCCTAAAACAGCACAAAGAAAGGACTGTCTCTTTTTTTTTTCTTCTAGCAGGGCTTCATTTGTTAATAATATGTTTTTCAAGTGGCTTTCCGTGTAGAGTGCTCCGTACGGTTAACGAGTGGCGGTGTGGATTTCGGGTTAGACAGATTGCTCCTTTCTGAAACTGTATTTTGCTCTCTCTTTCCCCCCTGTAAATGTTTCAGAACTACATGTACTGTACCTCTAATAGATTACATAGATGGGAATGATTATTCCATTGAGCCACAACAAGGTGGGGACGAAGATGGCTTTGCCAGAGGGGCCTGGGACTGGAGTTTGCTGTGGAAACGCGTTCCCTTAAGCCACAAGGAAAAGTCCAAACGAAAGCATAAAACTGACCCTTATCGGTAAAGCCAGCTCTTTACCTACTGTGGGTCCTAACAGTCCTCTTTTGTTGTTTTTTTTTGTCATCCCCCCCCCCCTGCCTCCTCCCCGATTCTTTTTTTTTGTTTTCCCCGTGTGCCCTCGCCATCCCGCCCGGCAGAACCACATGCACCGTCCCCCTCATAGATGTCATAGAGGGTCACACTTTTAAGATTGTGCCCCAAGGGGGTGGTGACGAAGACGGGTTTGCTAGAGGAGCGTGGGACTGGAGCATGCTCTGGAAGAGGGTGCCCCTCACCAAGCGGGAGAAGGAGAGCAGAAAGACAAAAACCGAACCCTATCGGTAATGGCTGAAAACCTCTCGCCCCCTTCTCCTCCTCTGCTGGAGCCTCAGCTGCTCAAACTCGCATGTTCTCCTCGCCTGGACACCTTCCCTTCTTCTCCTAACCTGGGACACCTTCCCCCCTTCTCCTAACCCGGGACACCTTCCCCCCTTCTAACCCCACTGGCCGTGTCCTTAAATCACCCCCCCCTTTGCCACAACCTGCTCCTTTCCCTCTGCTCCTGCTCTGGGGGTGCACAATGGAACGATGAGGGGGGGGTTCTAAGACTTTTTTTTTTTTCTTTCTTTCTTTTTTTTGGTAAAAGTGGCGTTGGAAACAGCTCTTGCTTCTTTGTGCATGCCTCCAGCCGCCCACCCGCGCTGCGCACCTCCCTTGGGGAAAAACCCCTCCCTTTTGTCGTATTTCTCCCGCTTGCTTCCTAACGGGTGGCGTCTGAGACAGAAGCAGAGCATTTCAGGCTCTGGGCTGGGGACTTTCTAAGGTCTTGGTGCGTGTAGGGATTTTAATTTAATACGTATAACATTAAAAAAATGGGAAAAAAAAAAAAAATGAACCCCCCCTACCTGGGAGAACTCTAATAATTCCCACCTTCTTCTTTCGCTTTGGGAGGGGGATATCTATCTTCTGCGCACAGAGGAGCTGGCTGGGGACCCTGGGGCAGAAAGGAGGGCTTTTGGGTGGCTTTTCCAGGCTGGGAGGCTGTGGTTCTGCTGGTTTTTATTACTTTCCCCTCCCTGCTTTGACTCTTGGTGTTCCTGCGTTGGAGAGGACCCCCCACCTCCTGGGCACCCAGGGTCCTCCCTGCCCCCAGAGTGATTCAGACCTTGTCAGAGCCCGTGTCGGTGACTCCCTGTCCTCTCCCCGAGCTTCTTCTCCCCTAAAATGGCAACACACAGGAGGGAAGCCATGAAGCTTTGATCTGGTGTAAATAATGCCGTTTTCTGGCCAGGCTGCCCACGTTGGAACTTTCACGGGGGCTTTAGAGGGGGACAGACTGTTCCAAGCATTGCCGTTGCTTCTCTGTGTTTACCATCCAAACAGGTCTTAAAAAGCCTCTAAACTGCTCCCAGAGACACGAAACACATGTTCCCGGGGTGCTTTAAAAGAAGACTTTTTATTTTTAATAATGCTTTCAGAGTTCCAGGGCAGCTTCTGACCAGAGACGTTCCCTGCCTCTGCTCACCCCCCGCCCCGACCTCTTCTGGGGCAAAACCCAGGCAAATAGGACCAAGAGAATGGTGACTTTTACCAGGCAGGGCTGCCGGGCTTGGAAAGGAGAGGGGGACGAGGGGGTTTTGGGGAGTAACGGGGCCAGGGGACGGGAGAGCAGCTGCTGCCCCAACCTCCTCCATGCCTCGGAGAGCATCCCTCTTGTCAGAGCTCTCCCACTTGCCCCGTAACAGACCAGGTCTGGGAAAGCAGCAGGCTGTTTAGCCATCTCCCTTAAGATTTTTCTATAAAATATGTTCTGAGGTCGCAGTATGCGTAGGGAGTTTAATTCAATGCATATAACAAAACAAAACAAAACAAAAAAATGGAAGCCCCCCCTTTATTTTCTGGGAAAACTCTAATAACTGTTAAAAGGAGCGGCACAAAGTTAAAAATCTAATGGAATGAGGAGAGTGGAGGCTGCTAGAAATGACCCATCTCCTGCTGCTTTGGACAAGAAGGAATATTTCTTTCCCTTGTCCTTCCCTCGGCTCCCAAGAGTGACCCCAATCCTTCAGTGCTGCTCATCACCCCCTGCCAGAAAGAAGTCACTTTTTCCTTACTGGCTTTTTTTTTTTTTCTCCCAATTACCAATTTAGTGGGACTCCAGCTTCCATCCATTAAGGATTTTTTTTTTTTTTTTGTATATTTATTGCTCAGCAGCTGAGAAACCCTTGGTAGGTGGGTGGGAGATGGCTCAGCACATCCCTCTCCCCGTTCCCAGCTTCCGAGGGACAGCGGTCGGAGTCACTCCTCAAAAACTCTCCCGTCCAAACCACAGAGCCTTTTTGACCCGTTAAAACTTGGGGTACACTGTGGGGGTTTACAACACCATTAAGAAAAAATAAATTCATTTAAAAAGTAAACAAACCAGGAGGGAAACCTCATACAAGTTGACCCAGGCCCTCTTAACATTTTCCCTGAGTATAAAGAGGAGCATCTCAAGGGGGACAGCAGCTGGAGGGAGGAGACAGAAAGGTGCTGTTCAGCCCCAAAAATCCTCTGTCCCTGGTTGAGAAGACAAGAGGTTTCCGTGTGGCAGCCCCTCAGAGGGTCGGTTCTACCCCCTTGTCTCTTCTCTCAGCAGCCTGAGAGGCTTCCAGGAGAGAAATGCCTTTCCTGGTCCCTTTCCCGGTGCCTGCAGAAGCACGTGGCCAAGTGGGTCACACCGACCCAAAATTTCACAAAATTTAAAAAATTAAAAAAAAAAAAAAACACAAAATTTAAAAAATTTAAATAAAATTAAAAAAAAAAAATCTTTGACTTCACTAGAAATGATACAAACGGCGCTCCAGAGCGTTACTGGAAGCCGATGCCAAAGCTTTATGGTTTTCCATGGCGTTTTGCCATTTCCCCTGATCTTTGCCCCACGTTCTGGGTGATTTTCTTCCTTCCCCCCCCGCCGTGGTCCCCTCCTCAGAAGGTGTGACGCCGTGTCCCTCTCGCAGGTCCCCTGCCATGGCTGGTGGGCTCTTCGCCATCGAGCGCGACTTCTTCTTCGAGCTGGGGCTCTACGACCCGGGGCTTCAGATCTGGGGGGGAGAAAACTTCGAAATCTCTTACAAGGTAACACTGAAAAATGAAAAATTACTCTGTTTTTTTTTTTTCTGGAAATAACTCTGTTTGGAGTTCAGAGAGATTTGCAGCACCTCAGCCTCGCCAAGCTGGGAAGGTCTGGTGGCCAGGAGATGCTGGGGCAGAGATATCTGTCCCCACCGTGTCCTCCTCTGGGCTTTGCTGCTGAGACCTGAATTTTTCTGGGTGGTTTGAGGTCACACCTCCCCCAAAAATGCCCAGTCTGGTGGATCTGCTGGTGGGAACGGAGCACTCTCTGCATGGCGAAATGTTTTTCATGAAAGGGCAGATGCACAGATGCCTCTAAAAGTTTGCAACGGTGCAACAAAACCATCTGGGCTTCTCCTCCCCACCACTTTCTGGGGGAGGAATGACCTCAGGTACTTCTCCAAATTCCAAGAACTTCTTTACCAGAGAAGTCTTCATAATGCAGCCACCCAGTGCATCACCCAGACCCACTGCAGGGGGGTTTATTCCCCCTCCCGGGCACGTGCCTGCCCTTAGGTAGGGGGAGGCAGAAGATGATCATCGTTAGCTGCTTGTAGCTTCAGCCCTAATTATGACAGCAGGGGCAGACAGCAGGACCCCGTCCCAGATGGCGAGCACAAGGGGAGACATCCCGTTTCCTCTGGATTTTGCTGAATTCCGTGTCAGGAATCGGAGGGAGGCTCCGAGTGCTCTCGCTCAGCCATAAATTCAGGTGCAAAAGGTGGTTATTGGGGATGTTTCGCTCCCTGGGTCTTTATCCTCCTCGTTCCCCACCACATTTGGGGTGAAAAGGTGATGGGAAGGACCCGCAGTGGTCCCTCCCAGGAGGATGGGATGAAGGAAGGGAACTGTTCTGTCCACCTCTCCTAATACTCTCAGGTCAGATTTTTAGGCTGGAATTCGGGCTGATTTGGGACATCCCCCGAGTCAGCTTGAGTTGGGATTTGATGCATTTCAAACTTGTCAAAATTACTGCATGGCTAAACTCAGATTTAGGTATATTGGGTTTTTTTCCCCCATAAATTATCCAAGGCTGTGTGGGAGGGGGGGAATTTCAGAATAGTGACAAGTTTTAGCCATTTGTCATTCTCAGCTGCTAGAGTTAAAGAAAAAAACTGTTTGTTTATGGAACAATGGGTTAGCAAAGACATCTCTCTCTCCTACTAGTCTTCATCAAGGAAAACTTAGATGTGATGGGCATCTAACCCAAAGCTATCTTAGTGATGTGCCAAGTGCTTTAGTAAAATGGAAATATTATTAATTCTGTCATGGTCAGAATGACCGGGTTCTGGGTTGTGCACACTCGTTCATGACTGCTGTTTCAAAACAGCAACGAGGTGAGACAGCAAATATTTTTTTTCAGAGCTTTTAAAAAAAAAAGTAATTTAGTTATTTCATGGCCGAGTTGAAGGCGTTCCCAGCACAGCCCATTATGTCAGACTTGTGTTTATTGGGGCATCTGAGGAGAAAACCTTTAACTGTCTCACACGGCAGCATAAGAAAAGAAGTTGATGTTTCTTCTGTCATTTATTATCTCTTTTTCTGGCTTAACCCCCCGTCTCTGAGTGTTGCCCCCTGTGCTTTGCCCCCCCCCCAGATCTGGCAGTGCGGGGGGAAGCTGCTCTTCGTCCCCTGCTCCCGCGTGGGACACATCTACCGGCTGCAGGGCTGGCAGGGCAACCCGCCCCCCGTCTACGTGGGCTCCTCTCCCACCCTCAAGGTACCGCTTCCCGGCAGCCCCCGGGGATGGGGTTTGGGGTGGGACAACAACAGTTTTGGATAAAACCACTTCACTTACCAGTGGGAAATCTCTTTGTTGCCTGGAGCTGAGGTGGTCCATCCCCGTGGGATGTGCCAATCCCACCCTTACTAAGAGCGGAGGTTCCTGGAGCCCATCTCCTGCTCCACCTCCCCACCAGCAGAAAGAGAGACCACCCTCCTGTGGAAGGTCTCCTCTTGACTACTTCGAGCTTCCTCTTCTGCAGGGTTTTGGTGTGGGCAAGTCCTCTTCCCAAAGACCTAATTCTTTGGGAATTCTGAGCCCAGAGCTATCTTCCTGGCTGTTGCCTGGGTCGATGACCACTGGTGGGGCCACAGAGTGTGGTTGAGCCGAGCCAGCGGTTGAAACTGTTGAAGGAGGAATGTCCCAGCCCAATTTAATAGTAGAAAACCAACCTGGCACCCCCCAAAAATAAAAAATCCTCTATTAGTAATGGGAATTGATTAATATTTTGATCAGACAAGGACTGGGACCAGTACAAGGGAGGGCAGGGGTGATGGGCACATGGGAGACAGGATGGCCATTGATGGCTCCATCGCCCAGGGCAGGCAAAGGGCTTGTTTGCCTTCCCCAAAACGATAAAAACCCTTGCACTCTCCTGAAAAACTCATCAAAAATATTTACTGAGTGAATATTTACACCTTTGGTGGGTCTGCTCGTGCATTTGCTGACTCCAGCAAAACACCGAAGGTTCTAAAATACAAAGTCCCTTCTCTGCACAAGGGAATTTTGCCTCTCTGGGCTCCTTCCCATCCCACAGAAGATGGGTATGGCTTTGTTCCTGTTATGCTGGGAGGGGATTAAAAGTCAATATCACAATCCCCTGTGCCGTTATCACATCTATGGAGACTGTTTTCCCCAGGCCATTAATGCCATAAGAATTGTGCAAATTGGGGTATGCATCAAGAACACAGGTGATAGAGAGACAGGAGCCATCAAAGGGACTGAGAAGGGAAATGGACTTGAGCCATTTCCATAAACTCCTTTATTTGGGAAGGTAAAATCCCCTGGGTGTGTCACAGCTCACCCCTTTGGTTTTTTCACCCTAAAGGACCAATGTCCATGTTTTAATACGTTCCCTCTATTAAAAGATGGCCACAATCTCTAAATTGCAGGTGGTGATTGCAGCCTTTTATTGCACCCACAACCGAAGACTCTCTATTTTCAAATAAAAAATCCTCTAAACTTAAGAAAAAGACTTTGTACTCTCCTCAAGCAGTTTGTCTTTCCAGCTTCAGCCCTAAAATTTCACTTGAAAATAAGACACGCGTATCTTGCGCTACCTGCGGAAGGTGACAGATGACGAGCGCAATGGAATAACTTCACACTGTTGCTTTTTTGAGGATAAATGCTTACATTTCGGGCCTGAACGTGCAGCAATGTCCTTGTTCCTCCCAGAACTACGTGCGGGTTGTGGAGGTGTGGTGGGACGAGTACCGGGACTACTTCTACGCCAGCCGGCCCGAGACCAAGGCGCTGCCCTACGGAGACATCTCCCAGCTGAAGAAGTTCCGAGAGGATCACAACTGCAAGAGCTTTAAGTGGTTTATGGAGGAAATCGCCTACGATATAACCTCCTATTATCCCCTGCCCCCCAAAAACGTGGACTGGGGAGAGGTGGGTACAGCGCGGAAACGGCATTTATTTTAGGAGATTTTTTTTAAAAAAAAAAAATTTAAAAAAATGGGAATTTAAAAGGAAGAGGTTGTTGACATCACTCTGAGAACAGGCTCTTTGCTGCTGTTCTAAGGTATATGGTACGAGCCAGAGAGTTAGAGAGAGATAACTCAAGGGAAAAAAAAAAATGTTTTCTAAGAGGTCAATTTTTTCAATTATTTTTTCAATATTTCCTTCAAGTTGTGCCAGGGGAGGTTCAGGTTGGATATTAGGAAATATTTCTTTCCTGAAAGGGTTGTCAGGCATTGGGATGGGCTGCCCAGGGAGGGGGTTGAGGCACCATCCCTGGAGGTATTCAAGAGACGAGTTGACATGGTGCTTGGTGATATGGATTAGTGTTGGGTTGGTGTTGTTTTGGGTGTGCTGTGAGGTTTGTGTGTTTTTTTTTTTTTTTTTGGAGGGGGGGGCTGGGCAGGAATTGAACTAGATGACCTCGAAGGTCCCTTCCAACCACGGAGATTCCATGATTCTGTGAAATTAAAAAATAACCGGCTTCGCTGGGAGGTACGGGTGGCAGAGCTGCTGGAGCTGGCACGGATGGAGCCGCCGGATGCCTCCGGGCTCAGGATTTCAAGGGCATATCACGCTCCAGCCGGGCGGCTGCCAGCAGAGCCCTCCCCAGCGCTGCCTGCGCCGCTCTCTTGACTCCTTCCAGCCATATTTTTTTTTTTTATTATTTTTTTTGAAGGCAGCTAATAGCTCCAGGGGAGTCCCGGCGTAATGAGAATTGGCAGGAGCGACCAGACGTTAGGTTTGTTCACCGCCGGGTTTAAATCCTTTCTTTAGCACAGCAGAACGGCCCCGTTTCTCCAAGCGGTAGGTTCTGCCCCCTCTCGCATCACAGTCCCTGTCCGGAGGGGTTTCGGGGGGAACGGGGACGGTGGTGCCCACACGGGGGGAGCGGAGCCGCCTCCATGGGGATGGGAGAGGGATGAGTTGGCCCGGAAAGCGGGGCTGAGGACTCCAGCCCAAGACCATCCCTGTCCCCGGGAGCTCCCACCCGCTGTGGCGTGGGACACGGGAAGAATTTACAGCCCATCGAACCCGGCCCGTGGCTGTGGTTTGAGAATAAAGCCTTAAAAAGACAATTTGGGGAGCTGGACCAGGGGATGCTCCTCGTGCAGTGGAACGCGGTTCCTCAGGGAATCGCTGAGAAAAGTCGCGGGAGAAGTTAAACTTTCACCCCGGCAATTACTGTAAATCTCTTTGGTCAAGGCACAGACCTAAAATTATCCCTCAAATCCTTTTTTGAAGGTTGGGCTTTTTCACTTGATTTTTCAAGTGACTGACCTGGCAGCCTTGCAAACTGTGTTTCCAGGCTTGGAGCCCTCGTTTTCTTTTTTAATTACGGCCCTATAAGGTTACCTGGTGTTGCACCCCAAGCGAGGACAGGCTTCCCAACCTTGTTTTACACGTCCTGAAACAACCAGCAACCCACAGAGGGAAGGCGGACGAGAGCCTGTTGTGCACCAAAGGGTTTGCAGTGGCAAAGCATTTGTCCTGGTGGTAAACTGGGGATAACCCCTAAGCCCATACTGGAGCAGGGCTGGGGCTGGTGGGCTTCCATCCCAGCGACCACGTGGAGACCCCAGGTCCTGCTGCAAGGTGCCAGGAGAAGACACCCCAGGTTCATGGTTCTCATCAGCTTTGGAGAAGCCAGGGTTTCCCGGCTCTTCCCACCTCTGCCAGCTCTCTGAGGTGATGCCAACGTGAAACCTGGGGTTCTTCTTGCCATCACTGCCCTTCCCCGCAGAGGATGGTCTGGAGGGTCCCACGGGGAGGGCAGGGCAGGGCATCTCCTGGATCCGTGGCTGCTGGACCCACGGCGTGTGGCTCCCAGCCCTGCTGGCGATCGATAGCGAGAGCAACGAAACCCTTAATGAAATTCCAGCCTAAGAGAGTATCGATTGTGTATTTTCTTTAGAAATGTCTATGAATGGGAGAGAGAGGTTTTTGTTTTTTGGAGGCGAGGCCGGGGAAGGAGAGGGTTGAATGGAAACACCCCGTTAGCCCTTGCAGGAGATGGGGTGAAGGTCTGGGGTCACCCGTGCTGAGCAGTGGGGCTCCCAGCCTCTTGGTGAGCGTTCATTCCTCCTCAAAACACCCCCGGGAAGGGAAAATGGGGCCAGGCATTCACCCAAAAATCATCACAAGAAAAAAAAAAAAGAAAACAGTGATGATGAAACCAAGGAGAGAAGTCAAGAGTCCATGCCCTGGTTGTGCCTCCTAGACGGCACTTTTGCAAATCCCCCTTTGCCCTGTGTTTCACACCATTGCCTGAAAAACATCCCCCCCCCCCCCCAAAAAAAAGA
>JAOQGM010000031.1:77271154-77282522 GCA_027564225.1 Gallinago stenura | reverse complement strand
GGCTACCGGGCTGGGGTGAGGAAGAGCTGGCACGATTTGATGGGAATTACCTCCTCCCACATCCCAGCTGGGGATCTATAAAGCACCCACTCGCTCGGTGAAACCATGCCTTACGCCGGAATAGTTCAAAAAATAAAAAAAAAAAAAAAAAAAGGAAGGAAGAAAATAAAGCTGCACAATTCTGTGAAACTTAGAAAGAAGCCAATGCTTGGTTTTATAGCGTTATTTTCAATGGAAATCACCTGGAGGAGCATCAAGGCTTTTAATTAAGAGGGGACCACACCTGGGGAACTCTCTGCAGCTCCGTGGGCTGTCGGGTTCTGATGATGAGGAAAGGCATGAAAAACCTCAAATCGCCTTGATTCATACCGATTTGCTTCTTATTTTTGCCACCCGAGGGATGGTGAAGACAGGAGGGGATAGTGGTGCGATGGTGTCCGGAACAGGGACAGGGAAACTCCCCTGGGAGCATGGATTTGGCCCCCCAAGGAGCAGGGAGGGGGAATGACTTATCCCCCCTCCTTAATTCCACATTTTGTGACGATTAAATGCGAGGAAATGCTTCCCCAGAACTCTGGGGTCTCCCTCCTCTTTGGTGACGGTTTTGATCTTTTTCGGGCTGTCTGCTCTGATCCGGGAGTTCCGAATTCCTTTGAACTTTTACCTATCCTGTCGGAGCTGTGAAAAGCAGAAAATAAAGGAGGGAGAAAATGGGGGGAAAAGTAAAAGCAAACAAACAAAAAAAACCCAAAAAAAGGCCAATAAGGGTGCGTTGCCAGCACTTGGTTCCCTCGTGTGTGTGAAAACCAGCTCCCTCGTCGTGCGTTTGGGGAGGATTCGTTTAATTGTATGACTATGCATAAAAGAGAGAGAGAGAAGGGGTAAAAATGGGTATTTAGTGCAATTCCTGGGCTCCGAATCTGTGCCACCCCCAGATCCCGAGCCCCTGGGGAGCTGTAGCTGGAAGGACTCTCCCCTGCCGTAGCCGGCTTGGAAAACAAAAAAAAAACCACAAAAAAACCTAAATAAAACCACCAATAATTCCCATCTCCGTGCTTTGTAAGTGGATGATAATCTCACTATGCATTTCTACATATTTTATAAATTTGATTTATGCAGATTTTGATACACTGTACGTTTATGTAGAAATTGTATAAATCTTTAAAAAAAAATTTATTAGGGATAAATCTGGGAAACCTATGTATATCTTACTTATGGGGTTGCTTGTTTTTTAGGTGAAGTAAATAAAATATTTGAATTTTTGGGTTTACTATACTTTTTACGGAGTAAAAAACGGGTGGTTTTCTCCACAGAAAGTCTCTATCTCTGAATCCAGACAACTTTGATTTTACAAACTGACAAATATTAAAAGTTTTGCTTTTTATTTAGGTACCTGTTGTCCTCTCTGTGGGCAGCGTGGCAGCAGCTGGTCCCTGGAGAGAAGAAGGGACATCTCTCCTCGTGACCAGCCACCCCAGCACCAGGAGGACCATCAGAGACACCGTCCCTTTGGTGGCATCCAAGGAGGAATTCATTTTTTCCCTAATTCCACCCGATCTCCGTGACCACTCCCTGCCTCTTCCACACCATCTGCCTCCAAACCGTGGCCAGGATCCACTCACTGCTTCAAACCGGACCGAGAAGCCCAAAATCTCCTGAACTACACCCGAGACGTCAATGTTTGATGCTTTTTTCTGATCTGGGAGACTTTTCAGAAGAAAAAAAAGAAAAACCACAAAAGGCGCTGTGCTGGATTTTGCTGTGCATCAAGCATGGCTTTTTTTTTCCCTTTAGGTTAAAAAAGAATCAAATTAAATAATTCTCCATTACCATGTAACGTGGGGCATGGTAAAGGAAAAAATAAGTTCTGTGCACAATCCTTAGTTTTTTTACCTCATTGCACTGCTCTGGCCAGCAGCTGATGGAGGCTCTTCAGCGGGGCAGTGGTGGAGCTTCTCCTCTGATGGATCTTGGTGGCCTGACGGAAAAGGCCCCTTCCTTCAGGTCCACGAAGGCCATGAGGACCACAGTCTGTGGGGAGGAGTTGGAGCTGGTCACATCTTACCAAGAGGAAAAAAGGTATGTTTGCACTTTTCCCTTCTTTTTGAGTCCATATTGGGTGGCCATCAGCAGGGCCTTGGGGGTTTCGGTGGCCACCAGCAGAGCCCCAAGGCTTTGGTGGCCATCACCAGAACCTCAGGGCTTGGGTGGCCACCAGCAGAGCCAGTCCTGGAACATCAGGAGACTCTCCAATGCTGAGGCTGGGGGGAAGAGTTGACCTCAGGCTATCAGGATAGAGCAATGTTGAGGTTCACTCACTAATTGGTGCTGGCCTGTGATAATTACTTAATTGCACTAATGAAGAGTCAAGCAGGATTGGTGACCATCCCTGAGCTGTGAGTGCTAGATTATGTACCAATGTTATATCCAAGGTGCCTGTGATGTGCTGGTATAGAACAGTTCAATAGATTATTAAGTAATTAAAATGATTAAGTAATCAAAGATAACACTCCAATTCCATTTGTTTTCCTGATGTTTTTCTCCACACCCGTTTGCAATTTCTTCTGCTATTCTAAAGCAGAAGTTCTGAAAAGAAACAGTTCTAAAGCCCGACTGGAATTCAGTTCCCGGGTCTAAAGTTGGTCTTCCGAGCAAGGTTTTACTTTTGAAAACATCAAAAAGGAAAAAAAAAAAGCCACGACCGAAAAATGAGACCCAGGAAAGACAGCCAGCCATCCTTCAGACCACAGGTTTCACTGGGGAAAAGTCAGCCCAGCTTTGCAAAAAGGTTTCTGCTCAAGAAGTTGACGTAAGAACAAGGAACCTTCATGTTCTGTTGGGAAGATGGTAACAAAATACTAAATGTTTTGTTTTTAACTCTTTAACCAATAACAGGGTAATAAATGGGCGTTTCTGGGTGATTTTCCTTCTCTGGTGAAACCAATGGCCAGGTCCTGTTTTGATCCTGTGTGAAGAACCAGCTTTCTCCTCCTGCAAGGCCTTCAGAGATGACTGACTTCCCTCAGGAGAAGCAGATGAGGCCAAACTCAAGTAGACCGGAGCTCTTTCACCTTCATGGGCAATGATTTCCCCAAAGAGTCACCAACCCATGGGGTTTGGGTTGGAAAGGACCTTAAAGTCCTCCCCCTGCCCTGGGCAGGGACACCTCCCACCAGCCCAGGTTGCTCCAAGCCCCCTCCAACCTGCCCTTGAACCCCTCCAGGGATGGGTCAACCACAGCTTCTCAGGGCAACCTGTACCTGCAGGTCTGTATCTTGGCCACCTCTTGTCCTCCCAGCTCAACCTCAGCGAGAAGTTTCCTGGTGACTAATCTCCTTAAGATTGTCCATATTGAACTCAGATGTGAAAAACTAACTCAGCTTTTCTTCTTTGGCCTCATCTTTTCCAAGCCTTCCTGCTGCACTTTGGCAGAAGTGGGGCTGGAGCTAAAATGAGCCAATTTCACACTAAAAGGAATTGAACCCCAAAGTCCTTATACCTCACCCAGGAATAAAGTAGAAGAGCTTTATTCCCAGTTACCTCAATATGTGCTTATTCTGATGTCATATGTGAAAATCTGGAACCCGTGCAGCTCTCTGGGACACCTGAAGGGGTGTATTTCATTTCAATATAAAAGCACTTGGGCAGAATTTAAAAAAAAAAAAATATATATTTCAAATAATCACTAAAACTAGTCACTTTGCTGCAGTGCTAGTGCTCCACCACCAAAGAGGAAACCTGACCAGAAATGGCTGGAAAGGGGTGACACACACAAGGGCTGGACATGGTCACTTCAGAAGCTGATGGGCAACAGCTAAACACTTTAAAATTAAACATTTATATTACTTTTTTTTTTTTTTAAAATCCAGTCAAAACTGCAGAGGTCAACACTGCAGAGCCTTATCCTCCAGCACTCTGGGAGCACCCAGCCTCTGGGAAACGCCAACAATAAAACACTAGTCATGTACAACGTTTTATTACAAAATTGTTTAGAAAAAGTAATACAATGCAATATACTACAAAATATAAGATCAGCTATTAAGCTACCTCCTTTGTTTTACTTTGCTATGGAGAAACACCTGGCTAACAGTCACTGAGTTTCAACAAAACCATTAAATACGCAGAAACATTCCACAACTCTTTCTTTTTTTTTTTTTTTCTCTAAAGGGAGCTGCAGCAGCCCCTGGGCCCCCACTGACATCAAAAAAAAAAAAAGGGGTGCCCCTACCCGAGCCCCACGCTCCCTGTCCACAGTTCTGTACAGGTTGGTATACTGAAGCTAACCACCAGCTGCACTCGAGTTCACATTCTTAGCAAAAATATTGGATTTCGAGCATAAATCTTTACAGCAGGACGTTTGTTCATTCCTCATCCTCCTCTTCTTCCTCCTCTTCGTCGTCTTCCTCCTCCTCCTCCTCCTCTTCTGGTTCTGCTTTCTTCTTAGACCCCGCGGGCCGACCTGGGCCCTTCTTTCCTGCGTCGCTCTTGCTCTTGGCACGATACGCTGCGATATCCTGCAAGAAAAATGCTCTTTAGTCACGGGGAACATGAGTCTGGAGACAAATCTGTACCAATTTAATAACGGAACACTAATATATACCATGCAGATCAAATAGAGCATGTGTGCAAAAGTGGGGTTTCAGCCTTGGGACCTCCATGCTGCAACATTTTGGCAAGAGAACACATGATCCAGTTTTAGGACTGCAATGTTCTGGATCGTGACCATTTATTTTTCAAGCAGGTGCCACGCTTTTTGGAAGAAAACTGTCTCATTGGCACTGTCTCTAGACGTGGATCCAAAGGGGGCCACCAAGAAAGCTGGAGAGAGATTTTTTACAAGGGCATCTTGTGGTGAGACATGGGGTAATGGTTTGACACTGAAAGAGAGGATATTGAGCTGAGATGTGGAGAAGAAGTTCTTTGGTGTGAGGGTGGTGAGAGCCTGGCCCAGGTTGCCCAGAGAAGCTGTGGCTGCCCCATCCCTGGAGGGGTTCAAGCAACCTGGTGGATTGAGGGTGCTTTGAGCAACCTGGTGTGGTGGGAGGTGTCCCTGCCCAGGGCAGGGGGTTTGGACTAGATGGTCTTTGAGGTCCCTTTCAACCCAAACCACTCTATGATTTTATGGTGCTCCAGCATTCCACCAGTGGCTCAACTCCTAAAGGTATGTAGGTGCCCATCTACTTCATCAGTCTCTGAAACCTATAAAAACCATCCCTAAATGTGTTGTTCCTGTGCTTCCAGCTCTGTGAGATGGTGGAAGGCTTTCCACGTGCTGATGGGCTTTGGGATGAAGGGGACGAGCTCTTTGTGTAGTAATGTGAGAAGTGTTTTTAAAGAGGCAAAATTGTCATCCTGGCAGGGCTCCTGTGTGTGTCATCGATCGGGAGGGAATATTAGCTGGGCAGCAGTTAATGTACTTAGCACCCAAGTGAACGAGGAATGCTCTCTACAGAGAGCCAATGGGAGTTATGGCGTGATTAGCAAGTCTTGGAGACCTCAGGACCATTGATGGGGTAGCAAGAGGAGCGTTAGTGGTGCAACGGCTGCAGAAGTGAAGCCACAGAGGACTGCGAGGTGAAGAACTCTTGTGGTCCTTGGTTTAGACTTTGGCACTTGAAGGAAGTTATAAGTAACGGGGATGAAAAAGATTTCCCAAGCCTTTTCCAAGTTCCTCCTTGATTTCTTGTACAACTTGCCCAGTTTGGTGGAACTTCAGCCCTGGAGCTGGCTGGCGGTGGGTGGGCTCCTGCTCTTTAGCCTCCATCCAGAGAAGGGGACTCCACTTTATACTTAGAAAAGAGAGAAAAGGGGGGATTGTTTTCTCTATGTCCTGCCTTGATTGCTTCATTCTGGGTTTGTGGCAGAACTTGAATGGTGGTTTGTTTTGGGTTGGATTTCTGTTTTGGTTTGGTTTTGCAGAAATGACCTTTGTTTTCACCTAAACTAGCCCTTTTGCCAGTCAGCTTCTGGACTGCTTCATCTCCAGGTGGTCGGGATTTGTACCTGGTCTGTGCTTAACAAACAGCTTTGTTTTTTTTTTCTAGTTTAATTGAGGCTTTTGGTAATAGCTTTGGGTGTCCTTGGTATTATTTGTGCCTCTCTGTGGTGTGGTTGATGGTTATGGGTTAAAGGTGGTGTTCTGCCTTCATCTTCTTTAAGTAAGTAGCCTTAAGAAGTGGTGTTATTTACTAGTTATTGGTAGCGGTGCTTCGGCTGCTGGCGCTGGTACTTTGGCTCCCTCCTGTATGAATAGACTCTTTTATCTCAGTTCCTGTATCACTTGATGCTTTTCTACTCCCTGGATACCCTCATGCCTTTGACACCAGATCTGCTGGACCAGTTCTCATCAGCTTCAGATCCTCCTGTGCCCAGTGGCGGTTGTGATGCTACAAGAAAGCCAGATTTGCTCAGTGCTCATTATTTTTTTGAGGTCAGGTGTGGGTTTTTTTATGTTGATTTTACAGCGGTGAGAACCAAATCATCAAGCAGCAGGGCTCAGGAGATGGAGGACGGGGAGAGGGATGCAGTCTTAAATTGTTGTTTTAAAAATTCTGACTTAAACCTCCTCCTGTACATTTTTTAGTAACCAGGTTTAAAGTTTTTAGATCCTCAAGCACTGGACGATTTTAAGGAGAATTCATGGTGGGTTTCAGTCCATCCTCTCGTTTTAAATGAGACTATTTTCCTCCTCTAACGATGCTGAAGCTGTTATGCTTTTACCCTGTGCTGATCAACCTGTGAGGTGCTCTGGGATGGCTTTGCCTTGCCCAGGCTATATATTTCTGCCTTTGCCTTACACAGGCTATATATTTCTGCGTATCTGTACTCCCCTGTCTGGTCAGGAATAGTGGCAGGACCTCCAGGTCCTGGAGGATGTTCATCTTTGTTGCACCCAGCGAGGCAGGTGAGGCAGGATCGTATTATAGACAAGGGCTGTCTCTCCCAAAGGAGGCTTGTAGTTTCCTTTTGTTACTGTGGTTGAACCATTTCTGGGTTCTCTGACGACACAAAACTCCAGTAAACCTTAGTGCCAGCAGCTTTGTGCCAGCCCAGGCTGTGCCATCACTTGTCACCCATGGGTGCTGCTGGGGCGCCTGGAAAGCACAGCTCATGCCCGCTCCCTCCACAGCAGGAGCTGCTTCTGGTGATTCTTGATGCCCCTCCTGGTTCATGGAGGCTCTGAAGGGCAGCAGAAAACCTGCTTTTTTTCACCTCCAAAGTTATGAACTACATGGGAGTTCCCCATGGGGTGCTGGGGAGCAGAAGACTGTTGAACTGACAGGCTGTAGCCAGGACCCTTAGGTCTGGAGCACGGGGATATTTCTTTACCAGAGACCTATTGGTCCAAAAGATGCTCTTAACAATCTACAGGAGCTTCTTTTCAAACATCTCAGTAGGAACAGGTGCTGAGTGTGATCAAGCTGGTTCCCAGCAGCTAACAGGGAGCAGAGGACTGGAAGCCCCAGTAACCGCAGCGTTAGGATCCCGGTTTCCCCATCCCTGTGTCGTGGGGCTTCACACCCTCGCTTTGCTGCTTGGAGTCAGGTTAAAAATGCACCAGGGAATGAAATGGCCCCCACTGGATGTGATGCTTCTCTCCAAGGAAGGTCCCTACACGATTGCTCCCGAGGAGGCAGGGCTTCACCCTGCAGCGAGCAGAGAGGGACCACTGGTGGGAAGGAAGCCTTTCAGCAAAGGCTCTCACTGCACTGACCCAGAAACAGCATCTTTTCTTGGCATCTGCTGAATTTCTTATGGAATTGGCTAGAAAATTACCTCCTCTTCCACAACTTTAATTTTCCTACTGAAACTAAGAGCTGGGATGTGAAACACCAGGTGGTGGAAAAGAAGGGTCACTAGCCTGGTATCTCAGAATAGACCATCACTACTTTTTTTTTTTCCAGCTAATGAACCAAACTCAGCCTGGGAGCTGCAGATCCCAGCAAAAATCCCTTGGGAAGTGGCTTGGGTTGGAAACACGGCTTTCCCTGGGGAAGCCCTGGGATTGCTGGACCCACAGTGCTCTTCTGGGCTTCTTTGCAGCTGTGGGGTAGGGAGCAGGGGCTGGACCCATTGCTAACCCGTGTCCTTCAGCACCATGTCTACCTGGCTTTTAAATACCTCCAGGGATGGTGACTCTACCACTTCCCTAGGTGTGCAAGAGGCTCTCATGTAGGACACACTGCAGAGAAGCTGCATGGCAGCCAGAACCTTCTGGGAATGCTTCCCCTCTATGAGACAACTTTACAGCCTCCCCCAAGGCTTCTTCAGACCCCTGCCTGGATCTCCAGGAGCCCAGTGGGGGCTGCAGTGGTGGTGGAGACCCCACGCTGGCTTCTCCATGAGGAGCTGTGGTGGTGGCCTGGGTTCCCCTGCCTGCAGCAGGGTTGCTCCTCAGAGTCCCCTCCAACATCTCTGCCACTCCAAAGCCTGTTTAAAGCAGTGGATGCATTTCTATGGACCGTTATGAGCTGTGGAGAACCCCTTGGAGCTAATTAGTCTTAAGAGGATGCCAATTAAACACTGCTCCCTGGAATCTACCACTGCTTTTTCCAAAGCTGCTGGGTTGGAGAGGAAGGTAACAAAATGGAGCTCACTGCATATGTGTTTCATCTGGAGAGCAGGAGAAGGGTGGAGCTGCTCGTTAAATGGCCAGCAATCCAAGTTTTTAAGGGATTTATGAGTGTGAGATAAAATCATGTCCTAAAGGCTGCCTCAAAGCCTCCGTTAAAGTGGAAAATGCTTTAAAAAGTTAGAACTTGTTTCACTAAGTTTTTTTCCCCCATTTTTGGGTTGCCCAAAATTTTACAGGTACAAAAGTTGTGGCATTATTTACTCAATATCATTTAGCCTGAGCAGGAAGAAAAAAAAAAAAAAGATTTCCACTCCCAAAATTACAGTGCTCAGTTGTTGTTCTTCTGTATAACCTATGGGATTTGGGGGAATAAATTATTTTTCTTTATCCCTCAGCAGAGTTTAGCATAACTTTGGTTTAAACCCAAGTGCTTGCAAAGGTCTAAAATTTAAAAGGCAATTGCATCTGTTCTGAAGCTTTCTTGCTTCAAAACTTGGGTCCTGTTTCAGAATCACCTGCATTTAATGATGTTGTTACCCTGTACAACAGGCTGGGGCTCTTCCAGGAGAGCTTCCACCGCCAAAAACTGGTGGGTATTGAATAGGCATCAAGAATTAGGCTGTTAATTAGAAATCAGAAGAGATTATGAGTTGCTATGATGGGTGCCACTGTGATCAAAAACTGCTGCTGTGGAACGTGGAAGATGGGGAGGAAAGCTGTGGCATGCTGATGCTGGTGTCTTTGGTGTTGAAGTACAGAGGACGTCTTGCGTGTTGGCTGCAGACACTATGGCAGAAGTGAGATGTGAGGGTGGTGAGACCCTGGTGGCCCAGGTTGCCCAGAGGAGAGGTGGCCGCCCCATCCCTGGAAGGGTTCAAGACCAGGTTGGAGGGGGCTTTGAGCAACCTGGTCTGGTGGGAGGTGTCCCTGCCCAGGGCGGGGGGGTGGAATTGGATGGTCTTCAAAATCCCTTCCAAACCATTCTGTGATCGGTGTCTGACATTTCAATTGGGGCAGCATCACGTGTGCATAGGTGGCTGGAGAGAATAGAGCCTGGCCCAAACGCATGCCTACCTTTGTAAATCATAGAATCATGGAATGGTTAGAGTTGGAATGGACCTTAAAGACCATCCAGTTCCAAACCCCTGCCCTGGGCAGGGACACCTTCCATTAGACCCGGTTGCTCAAAGCCCCGTCCAACCTGGCCTTGAACCCCTCCAGGGATGGGGCCTCAAGAGATGCTGTCCCTGAATTGTGGCTTAGTTTAAGGAATACCAGTAAGAGGAATGGACTTTCAGGGTTAGCACTGCTGGGGAGCCTGGGTTGAAGTGTCCTTCAGCCATGGGTCTCCCACATGTTGGGTCACTTTTTTACTCTCCAGAGTAAACTTGTTGGTCACTCCCTGGGTCCCAGAGAGGTAAATTGCCCGATCTGTGCCCTTGCTGCTCTGAGCAGGGAGCAATTTCAGACCTTTTGGGAGTAATCCCTTAAAGGCAACTTTCTTAATGACTCTTCATATCTGGAAAGTAGCTGAGATGGTAAAAGTGCAGTATATCATTCATGTGTTCATAGTTAACTCAACTCTTGCTTTCCCTATACATAGCACTTACTATAAGTGAAACTCAAGCTCTTTTTTTTCCCTGGCATCAAGCTTCTCCATATGTAGAAGCCCCATAAAATAATAATCATAAAAAAAATAATCTTTCAAACCAAGCTGTTTCTCCAAGTCTTTCTAAATGGTATCCCTTTTGTACGTGTTGTGTCTGGGCTCCACTGGACTCGGGAGCCGTTAATCTTCCTGGTGTTTTCTTCCCTGCGGCAAATGAGAGACAGATGTTCCCATCTGGAAAGTTTGCTCCCGCCACCATCGTTTCGCTTGGAGCAGGAGGATTTGGAGAGCCCTGCAACAGGCCGAGACTTTTAAGAACTAATTTTTCTGTGATTGTGATAATTGCCTGTTTGATATGCGTGATGGCTTTCATTTTTCATTCAGAGCATTTTAGCCTGATAAGTAAATAGCATGGAGGAGTAAATATTTCTTAATACTGCAATGGAAGTGGACAATTTTAAAAAAAAAAGTCTTGATTCCGTAACTTTAAATGGAAGATGAACTAATGCGAAATTAGCAAAATGCTTTAGCAGTGATAATCAAAAGAATTGCTGAGCATCCAAGAATTGCTGAACCATCCATTTTTGGGGAACGGGAGTAACGTCCCTCCCTCCCTAAGGTTTTCCCACCCTCAAACTGAAGTGCTGGCTGCTCTTTAGGCTTTGGTTTCCAGGAATATCTTCTGCTGGGATATATATTCCAGAGGTATTATCCCTCCCTGTGAGGTGGGTGTCTGTGATGGGGGCAGAGCAAGCAGCTGGTGAGGGTTCCCTGCCCTGGGCCTTGGCAGTGCTGACTCCATCCCTTTGAGACAGCTGATGAGCAAAAGTGGTTGGCGGGGACGTCAAGACATGAACTTGAGTCCCCAAAATGTACTTGTTTGGGCACTCGCAGGGTGGGAAGGGAATTACTCTGGTGTGTTGGTAAGAGCAGCAACAGCTCCCAGGCGGCTCTGTGCTGTGGGGAGATGGTCTTCAGGGCAGCTTTTGCAGCCTGAGCTTCATGAAAAAGAGAACAGAGAATGGAGGGAACCATACCAAAGTAGTTGGTGTACTTGGAGAATCAAAGAATGGTTAGAGTTGGAAGAGACCTTAAAGAGAATCTAGTCCAAACCCCCTGCCCTGGGCAGGGACACCTCCCACCACACCAGGTTGCTCCAAGCCCCCTCCAACCTGCCCTTGAAC
>JAOQGM010000031.1:77222773-77233178 GCA_027564225.1 Gallinago stenura | reverse complement strand
AGAATGACTTTCCTGAGAGGGTGGTCAGGCACTGGAAGGGCCTGCCCAGGGAGGTGGTGGAGTCACCATCCCTGGAGAGGTTTAAAAAACGTGTAGACATGGCTCTTCAGGGCAAGCTCTAGTGCCCCAGATTGTTGGAGTGTGGTGAGGTGTTGGTATGGGGTTTGGTTGGTGGGTGGTATTTTTTTGTGTGTTTTGTTTTGTGTTTGATTGGTTGTTTGTGGGTTGTTTGTTTGTTTGTTTTGTAGGGTTTTTGATTTGTTTGGTTTTTTTATGTGGTTGGACTCAATGATCTCAGAGGTCCCTTCCAACCAGGGAGATTCTGTGATTCTGTGACTCCGTGATGGGCAGCCTGGTGGTCTGTAGAAGGAGCAACAATGAAAGTTGAACGGTTGCTCGGGTGGTTTCATGGTTTCCATGGGTTTGGCCAACTTTGGCCAGCAGAGTTTCTATCCTCCAGCCGACTCCTGAACTGGGATTGCAGAGCTGGAAGCTGGAGACTCAGAAAGCCCTTCATGCCTGGGTACCCCCTCTCTGTTCCCAGGTCTGCAGGATGCTTCCAGGTCGGGAAGTGCATTTATTCCAGGTCTCTGAGAGCTAATGGAACGGGCGTGCTGCCAGCCACCCAGCTCCTCCTGTTATCTGAGGTTCCATCTAAGGCTGAAACACTTCTGGAGCATCATTAAGGTGGTGTTATCCCTAGTTTTTATCTCTTGGCTCACCTTCAGCTCTGATGAACCCCCGGGGCAGGAGGCAGCAACACAGACTGATGCTGATGGCAAAAAATAAAAAAAAAGGATGAGTGCTTTTAAACCTTGTTAAAGGCTCCTCGGGTCCTGGAGTGACTGCACAGTTAGTGAGGTTTTCTATGAAGGAAAAAAAAAAAATATAAATAAACAAAGCATGGATTTATTTATTTATTGTCACCCACCTCAGCCAGCTGCAAAACTGGGGGGGGTGTTTAAACCCAGGGCATCAGCAAAGCTTTGCAGCAGAGGCATGAATGTTTTGGGGGAAGGAGGGGGGGATGTGTGTAACTCTACTGCTTTCTAAGTAATTTGGCCAACATTTTTGGTTCAGGTGGTCAGGTCCCAGAGAACCAGTAGCCGAGCGGCCCTGGGAATAGGCAGGTACTCTTCTGGTCACCTGACTTCTCTTTTAATTGGGTTTTAAAAAGCTCTGCCCCCGGCCAAGGGAGCACTTACACCTTCCTGGGTTGACAAGTCTTCTCGTGGTGTCACCAGGGCTGGGAAAAACTCTGCCCTTCCTGCCATAACCTCTCAGACCTGCTCTACATCAAGGCCAAGATAGTCCTCTATTTTGCTCCCACCCCCCCCAAAAAAAAAAAAATGAACCCCCCTCCCCAAAATACTGCTGGCCAAGCCTGCCGTCCATCGGCAGCGCAGACCCCTGGTGGCTCAACATCAGCCTGTTTTGGGTCAAATAGTGGGGTTCCAGATGATAGATGGAATGGCTGCGTCGTATCTCGGGAAAACATTTAAAAGGGTGTTTTGTTTCTGCGAGCACACGGGGGATTCGGTGTAATAGCGCTTGCAACAGTTGATATAGAGGAAATTATTGCTTCCCAATAAAATTCTCCATTTTTATTGGCTCCCATACAGAGAATGGCAGCCAGCTGATAAAATACTCTGTGGAATTTTCCTTCCATCCAGCCATGTACTCTACAGCTATGAAGTGTGTCTCTTTTTTATTTTTTTTTAAAGTGGGCAGATTATGATTGTTTGAAAGCATTTTATGTTTATCGTACGACTCCTTAGGTGGGAGTCTTTGCATTTTTTGTGCTTTAACTGAAGCTTTGGCTTTTAGACCGACTGGATGTGACAGTAGAGTAAAGAATAATCACAAAAATAATCACATAAATCTCTTACCTCTGTCAGATATTTACAGGCAAAGTAAGACGTATATTCTGCAAAAGCATTTTTAACTTTTCACATGCAATTCAGATTCCTGATAGAATGTCTAGTTAAGGAGATAGATAGATATATACACACACATATATATTATATGGCTTTGTAAGACTGAAACTGTAAACAACATTTGCAAAATATTACTTCATCAGGGGCATGAAAGTCTAGAGAACAGATCAGCCCTACTATCTTCCCTAAAATAAACACAGACGCCCTCAGAAATTTAAACTCTGCGGCGTTACGTGCGTTTACTAATAACAATTCCTTAACTTTCCAGAATGGAAAATCTTCAGTTTCCTCCTCATTTAGTTACTGGAAAGTATAAAGCATTTCATCATATTAAACTGGGATTTCTTTGTCCACGAGAAGGAATTTGGATCCTAAGGGTTAGGGCCAGAAGAGGACCCGGCCAGTGGGGTTTTTAGGTGCCTGCTCTCCAGGAACAGATGCCAGGCTCTGGGTCTTCCTGGGCTGGGACCAGAGGAACCTGGGTCACCCAGGAGAGGACCTGGGAAACTGCATGGAGTGGCTCTGCTCCAGCCCAGGCACGGGGCAGCTTAGGATCATGGCCTCATAGGATTGTCAGGGTCAGAAGGGACCTTTCAGATCATCGAGTCCAACCATGGCCCCAGCACTGCCAAACCCACCCCTGACCTGTGTCCCTTGGCCCCACGTCTGCCCAGATTTTAAATCCCTCCAGGGATGGGGACTCCATCACTGCCCTGGGCAGCCTCTGCCAAGGCTTGACAGCCCTTTCCATGAAGAAATTATTCCCAATATCCATCCTAAACCTGCCCTGGCACAAGTTGAGGCCGTTTCCTCTTGCCCCATCACCTGTTCTTTGGGAGAAGAGACTGACCCCCCTCAGCTACCCCCTCCTTTTGGGGAGTTGTAGAGAATGAGAAGGTCTCCCCTCAGCCTCCTTTTCTCCGTTTCTTGGCCCAGCCCTCTCCAGCACTCACGGAGCGGTGATGCACTCCTTCTACCTTCTTTTCTGTCCCTAGGAATTTACAAAACCACCTTGAGCTTTCTCGTCACCAGCCCCTTTGGTGTGTCAGGATGCTCCCCCTGAAAACCTGATCAGTTCTGCTGGGTAGCTCCAGAGGGGGTGGAAACACCAAGCAAAGGTGATGGTTGACCACTTTCCTGTCGTTTGCCAGGTGATGTGGTGGCTGGGCTTTCCCCATAGCTGTGGAAGACACAGACCCTCTGGTGGCTCCTCATGAGGGGGGCAGTGATGGGGCAGAACCTCAGTCGTGGCAAACCCTTCCCTTTAACTCGATATATATCTATAAATCAGATTTCACCTGAAGAACAGGAACTTCTCCCCTCTGTTGTTGGAGGAGTGTGAGCCATGAAGGACCTGCAAAGTGCATTCCAGCACTCCCCAACGCTCCTCAGCTTTCCAGAGGATCGTGCCATTGATTAGAAACTTCTCCTTGTTCAAGTCCCAGGGTTCTCCAGCACTAAAGTCCCCCTGTTTGAACTGTGAAACAGGTCGTTGTCACCAGAGAAAGCTGGCAGGGGACATAACGCCGTGGAAGAGTGAAGTGATACGGAATTTTTATGAAATGTTTTACAAATCTGTATTAAAACCAGCCTTTTACTTCTAATTAAATTAACATCATACCACGCTGAAACTTTTATGCGCTGGTTTAAGAGTTACAGCTCAACGACGTTATGAACTCATTATGTCAATACACTGCAGCATTGACCCAGACTTGTCTCCCAGTCCTCCAGATCTTACCCATTCCACTCTTGGTTTACCACAGAAAAGGTCTGGATTACGATGAACTTAAAACGAGAGGACACGCTTCAAGGTAGCTCCTGTGCTTCAAACGTGAGAAGATGCACAAGAAGAGGGTGGTGAAGACTCAGTGATGCCTGTTGACTCCTTGGTGTTTCTCCAGGGCTTGCTGTAGAGAAGGTGGAGGCACCTTCTCAGGTGTGAAGAGCAGAAGGACTGCAGGCCACAGGCACAGGTTGGAACTTGACATAAACTTGGTAGAAGGAAAAAAGTTTCTTCACCGTGCGAGTCATCAGACCCTGGAGCAGATGGTCCAGCCAGGTTGTGCAATTCCCTGGTTTTGGACATACTGAAAAATTGGCCAGACAAGGTGTTGAGTGTCTGCTCTAACAACCTTCTTTGTGCAGATGACTTGGTCAGATGGGTGTTGGTTCCTGCACAAGACTGCTGTTTGGATGAGATTTTTTTTTTAAAAAAAAACAACCTATTTTTATTAATGCACTCGTTCTTCATTCTTCTTCCCTTAGTAAAAACTAAACTAGAGGAAAATATGCATTTTTATGCATGTATTCACAAGGACAAACTGTGTCAAATATGGTTGGGATGAAGATCCAGCTGCAGCAAGAGAGCAACCAACTCCATTGTGAAAAAGGTGCAGGGAATTGGAGCACGGTGAGAAGGCAAGAAGCTGCAAGTGAGAAGAGGGTGGTGAAGACTCAGTGATGCCTGTTGACTTCTTGGTGTTTCTCCAGGGCTTGCTGTAGCAGAGGGCAAAAGCCAAGGGCATACAGTCATCGAGCCACAGCACGGCGTGGTGGTTGCTGTTGATGCCAGCAAATTGGCAAGAAAATAGAGATAGTGGAACCACGCAGTGTGTTTTTTTAGAGCAATAATCAGTATTTTAGTGACTGCTTTCAGAGTCAGCTGTGAGTGTACGGGTTGTACATCTCATCTGGCTCTTGGTGGAACCAGCCATGGTTTGAGGCATTGGTGAGGGACTTCTGCGGTTTGGTTGATGACTGTCTTTCGTTTCTTCAGCAGATTGGGGTTAACAATCACTGGCTGGCTTCAAGCAAGCCTCCTTAGAACAATGCTTTTGACGACAACTGAAACACTTAACAAAAATGGGCATTTAAGAATTATTATAATCCTAATGATGTAAAGAGCGTTGCTTGGTGGTTGGGTTTTTTTTTCAGATTCACAAGTGTATAGAGATGTCATTTATGTCCTAGACACATTAATTTCTGATTTTTTTCCTTTAACTCTCTTAATTGGAAGAAAGTATGTTGCTGTTGATTTATGAACTCTTCAGAAGTGCCAGGGATCATTTTAAATGTACACAGCTGCTCTGCAGTAGTTTAACTTGGCAGATAGTATTAAACCATTGAATTGTGTCATTTATTTGTGTATGCGCACAATAAGTTCCTTGTGCAGGTTCTTCAGAAACAGTCTCAACGTCGATTCGGAAACGTGGCCTAAAAATAACCCAGCCCCCATGATTTATTGTTTTGGTGCCTGTCTCCAAACAGTACATGGAGGATGAAGTATGGGATACCACGTATACCCCAGATAAGGCAACGGAATGGAAACCATCCGTAAGAGGAGCTGGAGGCCGAGGTCTGAAATGGAAAAGTTCCCAGGGAGGGTGAGGGAGGGAGGGAGGGAGGCTCGTGATGGGAACCGACCTGCCTTGCTGGTGTTTGGGAAGGTGGCCACTGGCTTCCCAGCTGGGCCAGGAGCCACGGGGCGCTGGGTGGTGAGAAAGAGCAGTGGCCATGACAGCAGCATCACCCCTCAGAGCGGAGCATAAATCAGGGCCGTTCACTCTGTCGGTCTTCTGTGCGGGGGCATCATAAAAGTAACGCCCGCCCGTCGTCTGGAAAAAAAAAATAAATAAATCTGAGCTCGGAGAATAATATATAATGCGTTTCGCATACGGCCCCGCCGAGCGCGCGAAGCCCTACAGCACCGGAAAATAAAGCACTTAGGAAGCAGGTCTCTTTCATACTGAGGGGTGACATCTGCAAATATAGTCTACAATCAATGCTATGTGACTTGATTTATGCCTTAAAATATTCCGTGAGAGAGAAGAAAGAAAAAAAAAAAGAAAAAAAAAAAGAGCAGTATAGATTCTATTATAGCTCTAAAAAAATAACTTTTTAGGCCACGATACTAATCCCTTTGATCCACACCACTTAGTGTATTGGAAAGCAGAAGAACTTCCCTTATTTCTCCTCTGGCTGCGAAATGGAATAAAAGCAGCCTTCGGGGAATTGTAGATTGGGTTCCATCCTCAAGCAGAGGAGCTAAGGGGCAGTGTTTAGAGACTGATTGATAGGCATCATCTCCTGATGATCGTAGCAGAACTTCTCATGGGCTGCTGATTGCAAGCACAGACATGCTGGGGAGCAAAATTTATGGCTGTCAGGCTTTTCTGCTGCGCTTTGTCTCCTCTTTTCTTCCCTTCTCTTCCCCTCGAAGCAGATTTCAGCAGTCTGACATGGAAATCAAGAGCAACGGCCAGACAAACCTCAGCCAAGGACTAATATCAGACCCATAAGTTTCAAATATTTTTCTTGGGTAAACAGTATAAAAGAGAGAAATTAAAATGAAATTGAGGGTAAATTGCCTTAATCTGAACCTACATGGTGTAGGAGATGACTTTGTAGAGTAGGGTAGATGGTTGGACTCGATGATCCCAAGGGTCTCTTCCAACCTAGACAATTCTATGATTCTATGAAGGAACTTTAGCACGTCAGAAGCTGCAGGAGCCATAAAGACTTTAGGAGGTAGATGTAGCATCATTTATTCATGATGATTCAATTCTTCAATCCATCACTGTCACAAACTTTCCATGTGCTCTGGGCAGGCACAACATGGAGAATGAGTTGCTTTCAGGAGGTCATGAAACTTCTGTTCCCTCATTAGGAAGGGCTGTGGAGCACGGATTTACTTCTGATCCGGGATCAGCACTGGCAACAGCTGATGACATTGAAATGTCAGTGGGGTTTCTCTCTTTTTTCTCCTTGCCTTCTGAGGTGGCAGCGTGGTCCTACCTGTGAGGGGATGGTGGAGCTCAGAAAACCAAAGCACCTCGAGTCTTCTGCTTTAAATGACCTGGGTTAGTGACCCCACTCAAAGAGCTAAAGCAGAACGTGGTATCATCAGCAACTGGCGTGAAGAACCTGGTGGACAGTTGTTGCCTTTTTGCCTGACACAACCTCAGACCTCAACGTGGAAAAATAAGAAGGCCCAGGTGCTAAGGTGGGTACACGTGGCATGCTCTGTGGGAGCCGGGTCATGTATGTATGAAGTGGTGGGCAGTATCCTGGAGAGATCACCTGGGACATCTAATTTAACCCTCATTTCTATGTGGGTCTTCTTGGTCCCCTTCTTCATCCCCACTGCTGTGGTGCAAATCATCTGGTCTACACTGGCTCTCCAACTTCTACTCCTCCCTTGCAGTAACGGTTTTGGGGGGGTTTTGAGGTACACATTGTGCTTTGGAGAGTAGAAGAGGCTTTTGCTGAAGTCAGTGGGGAAGGAAATAAATATTGATATAAATAAGAGAAGATACAATAATTGCCTTGGTAGAGATTGATCTTCTGCTGCTAAATCTTTAATACATTTTAGTTGGACAATCATAACATAGGACTTTTTTTTTTTTTCCCAACACTTATTTTATTACCTTTACTTAGAGCTAAATTTTCTATAGTCTAGGAATTATAAAATTTTTCTATATTTTTTTTCCTATTTCTATATTTTCTATGGTCTAGGAATTCTAAAATTTTCTATAGTCTAGGAATTAAAAAATCCAAGTAGGGTGAATTTGTTCTTGTTGTCTTTTAAGTGCATTTTATAGTATCTGTGATAAAAACAAGGAGGAAGAAATAGAAGTGGTTTAGGTAGGTCCTGCAGAACCACAGGAGGTTTCCATCAGACACTATTGCAAGCTGTGGACAATTGTATCCTGTAGAGAGGAGTCAGCCACAGCGGGTTGGTGTCCAACACCACGTCACAATTAATAAGCATTTGGGATGCCCTTGGCCACCCCCATGAGGGGAGGGATAGGTGTGAGGAGGGCAACAGGGAATTGGGTTTGAGGGTGGGACACTTGTCTGGAATGTTGAAGGACTGTATCAGACACCCAAGTGTGGACGTGTGAGGGTCTGGTTGCACACCCAAGAGCATGGCTTGGGTGGACCTTCATGCTCGGAGTGAAATGTGGACCACGTCCAGTCCTGCTCCTCCACCCCTGTGTCCTGGTGTCTTTGTCTGCCCCTCCAAGCCAGAAGAGCAAGACAACTCAGCCTTGGGTAGCCGTTCTTAAGCAAAATTTTTTGGAGAAGAGCTAGTGATGTCTCTCCTTCAGTCTTCAGAAAAGCTGTCTTGCTGAAGAGCAAGACGCTTTTGACCATGATTCCAAAGCTCATCAAATACTTGGCTTTGATTTCAACACCTTTCACCAATCTGAATGAATTGGATTAATTAAGGGGAACGTATGTCATAACATCCTAGAATATTTTGAAAAAACTCCCTCTTTGGCCTTTCAAAGAAAAAAAAAATCTATTTAATGCAAACCAGCCCAACAAAAATGTTAATTCTTGTGCCGAAGTGAGAAAAATCCAATAGTCATGGCTCGGGAGGGTGTTAATGTTATAATTTGTGCCAGAGCAGATTTCTGGCAATCTTCATTAGGAGGAATCTGAGGGTGCTGGAGGCAAATAGCAGTGTCCCGACCTTGGGAGAACTGGGGAAATGCAGTTATTGCTGGAGAGATGTGGCCACCCAGAGACGTCAGACACGGGTTAGGGGGGGGCAGGCACTCAAATCCTGCCTGGCAACGGGATGGGTGACCTAGAAAGTGATGGAGAAAACCTCCATCAGCTTAGAAAAGGCCACATCCTCAGATGTTAGGAAAAAGCTGTGCTTTTAACGATGAATATTAAGAGTCTTAAATTTTTTTTCATTCAATATTTTCAAGAAGGGAAGAAAACAGTGTGGTTGTAGTCCCTGCTGGGCAGAACCTCATGAACAGCTGGGTCACCAACTACTTCTGAGTAAAGGTGTGCAACTTTTTTATAACAAAACATCAAGCTGGGCAAAACCTCACCTGAGTTCAGTTGGTTTTTTTTTTTTAATGAGCCTGAAATTCAGGTTGGGGTTTACTGAGGGTAAATCGCCGATCGCCAGAGAGATATTTGCGGTTTGGGTTTGGAACATAATTCTCTGCTTGCCAAAACTCAACGGCGTGACAGATATAAACGGAGTGTCATAGGAAAACCCTGCCACTGCTATTCGGGCAGGAAACTTGAAATGCTGTGGGATTTATTTTTCTAGGACAAATGCCTCCATAACCTAATTCTTCATTTTCTGTACCGCTGCATGCGAGAGGACACAAGATTTCTATGGAATTACGGTAACTAGAAATAAACTAGATGATTCCCCTCTGGAAGTCCTCCCCCAGGTGTGTTCAAAAGGTCAGGTTAGAAGCTTCTCAGCTTTGCATGGTCCACATTACTCCTGGAAAAGAACCCTACATTAATCAAAACAAATGAAGGTTTTCCTTTAGCTCCAGTGGTGCGAGGGCTGTGGTTTGGGAGCAGAAGGTTGTGATTACTGCTCCTCAGGCTGTCCCCAGACCAGCTTCTGCTCTGCTACACTGGTGTAAACCAGCAATAATTCAGCATGAGGTACTGGGATTTGTATCACAACGCACTGGAAGTCAGAAACTGATCCACCTCCAGAAAGGCTCTCAGAAATGAACTTCCTCTGATCATTTTACCATCAGTATTGCCATTGCAATTCTTCTGTTAACTCATTCAGACACCCCTGTGGTAGCCACACTGGGCCAACGTATGCTGGCCCATCCAGGACACTCAGGTTTGGACACTTCCATGGACTTTCCCAGCTCCAGAAGAACGACCTCTGAAAGTCCCACTGTCCCTTCTCCCACTGCAGTCCTTTCCATCGTGCCTGTGAAACAACCTTTTAGGACCTGCTTCCCAGAATGGGAAAGCTCCCACAGGACAATATCTCCACTGACATCTGGGATACCCGTGCGGGGCTCCAGCACTGCAGCCCCAAAGCCACAGGAATGTTGATGGATTGGAGCATGGTCCCACAGCTGCCACCACACTGTCCTGAGACACCAGGGATGAGTGATGACCTCCTGAGTTGGGCAGCAATGTTGCATTAATAGAACAATTTTGTTTATCAACACTGTGTTAAGGTTAATCAATGACTATCTTAAAAATTGAGGCTCTTTTTTAACACCTGATGCTCGGTGGGTTTAGATGCAGGTGCTTGATGGTTGTCAGGGCACATGAAAATGGCTGTCTTGAACTACATTTTGGGAAAGAAAAATCTTTGGAGAGCTGCTGGGTTGGGCTCAGCCCGGTGATGGGCCTGCACTGGAACATGCTTTGGTTCCCCAGAAGCACAGACCTTCATCCAAGGGGGAGTTTGTTACAGCTGGCCACAGCTTGAGACCTGTTATCACCAGAAAATCTTGCACTTACTCATTTCAGTGTAAAGGTTGGCACTTCCCACCCCTTCTCCAACCCTCCTTTTGTTTGCCCCCAGGTTCTTCTTGCAGGAGAGAGCTGGCTACCACCTCTGTGGGGATTGTCCACGTCCTTCCCCATGTGGACATGGGGATGTGGGGAAGAAGTTCTTTGGTGTGAGGGTGGTGAGAGCCTGGCCCCGGTTGCCCAGAGAAGCTGTGGCT
>JAOQGM010000031.1:77207165-77217307 GCA_027564225.1 Gallinago stenura | reverse complement strand
GGAGGAAAAACACTTTTTTTTTTTTTTTTTTTTTTTTGCGTAGATGGGCCAAACCTGGTTTGGGGGTCTCTGAGCGTGGGTTAACATGGGGTTTCAAAGGTCTGTAGGTGGTTGTGAGCTCTAAGGCAAGGGGAGGAGATGGGGACACAGGCTCAGGAGGGCTTCCCAAGCATCCGACCCACCTACCCCTGCCTCCTCCCTCTTGTTTGGGGAAATATGTAAGGAACCAGGAATGTACAAAGTGACCCATTCTCAGATACACTGCCCCGGCCCCAGCGGTCTCCACAGCAACCACATCCCGTGCTCCGCTCCCCGGGACAATTGGGGGAAAATTAGGGTTTGTTTGGGTGCAAACAGCCCCTTCCAGCTCGGGGACTTTTTCTGCCAGGGAGGATAAACCCAGGGACGAGCAGCAAACGCAGAGGGAGGGAGTCAGGGGGATGATCTTCTGCAGAACCTGGGAAGCCTGGAGCTGGTCCCGAGCTGGGAGGCAGGCAGCCAGTCCTCAGGAATAATTTGGGGATGCTCAGCCATCCATTTCCACGGGGGAGGGAGCCTGAGAGTGCTAAGGACAGGGTGGGATTCACAGCGAGGGGGCAAAGGGCTACTCGGGTGGCTACTGTACGGGTCACCTTCTTCCCTGCTCCTGCTGTCCTTTGCCTGGAAACCAGCCGTGGAGGAATTCATCCAGGAACGCCTCCATAAAGCCTTCTAATTTTCTGTTGCTGGCCCTTGCTCCTCTCTTTGGGAGTGAGGGCTGAATATCGCCTGTATCGTTTACAGCTCACTGCCATCAGTTTCTGTGGAATAAAATAATCCCCCCCCTTCCCCTTCTGCTCCGGCTTCTCTGAACATGAGAAATACTATCTAAGCTGCAGGTGGGCTGCGGGACGGTGGGTTATTTGCACATCTCCAGCAGGAACACGGGGAATGCGGGGGCTTTGATTAGCACAGGCTGGAGCATCCCTCCTCTGGGAGGCTGGGAATGGCCTGGCTTCGTGGTGCCGCAGGTTCGGCGGGGGCTTGTGTGAGGGCATCCGTAGCAGGAGGCCAGAGGGACCCCCCCTCTGGTGCTGCTGGTGATGTCCTTCCCCATGGGGGGGCTCCTGCCCCCCGTGCTGGGCGTCGTGAGAAACATCTGTCGGGCGTCGCGCCTGGGAGGAAAGTGTGTGCAGCAGATTGAAACCCCTCCTCGGGCCCAAAGCACATGTATTTCATTTAAAAGTCTGACACACACACACACAGAAAAAAAAAAAAAAAAAAAGGAAAAAAAAAAAAAAGAGGGGGGGGAAGAAATAAATCAACATGGTCTTACCCTCACTGTTTAATTAGTTCGTATTGTATTCGTAGCCCGTTTTCACTTCATTATTCATAACTGTCAGTTCACTTTCCCCCCCTCCCCTTGTTTAATTAAAATTATTTAAGAGAAATCAGAGCTAGGGGAGGGTGCCTGACTTCCAGGCTTGGGGACCAGCTTCTTTCTTTCTGCATAGGTCAAGGCCGGTACCGGCAGCTGCGGTGAAAGCTGAGCTCTGCTGACCCACCACGAGCCACCATGAGGGGAAAAGATGAGGTAAAACTGCCTTCCCACTAATTTCTCCAGCCTGGTTTCTTCTGCTCTCCTTCATTCTGTTGATACCTAATTCTGAGGACGTGGAGGTGAGCCTCAGCCTTCCAGCCGTCTGCTCTTACCTGACCAACAGCAGAAAGCAAGTCCAAGGTCAGATGAAGACCTTCAGAGAGCTCTTGGGAGAAATCACAAACCAGCAGGGCTTCCAACAGAAGCCAAATACTTGTAGCTCTGCCCTTGGTGACCTAAGGCACGGCAGTCACAAAGGTTGGAAGTCTCCTTCCCTGAGAAGAGGACCTGAAGATGGCCGTGACGATTGCTCATCAGCCCCAGGAATGAGCTTGGCTTCATTTGTTTGCTTTGTTTGACAGGCGTTTTGGAGACCATGTCAACACCACCCAGAGGAGACCTCTGCCTCTCTCATTAAAAGCAGCTGGTGCAGATGCTGGGCTGGTGCCATGCCATGGGGAGCTCAAGTGCCAACAGACACGGGGACCAAAGGGGACAGCCAGCGATGGGGTTGTGGGAACAGTGATGGTGGCTCCTTGGGTTGGAGCAGATTACCCACCTCTCCTTCACGCTGGGACACACTGGAAGGTGTTTGCAGCCTGCAAAGTGCTTTTGGTCACTGATGAGGTGAGGTGAGAAGCCACAGCCATGGACAGAGGGGGATAGCTGAGCTCTTCAAGGTGGTCTCTGGAGAAGTGGGGTCCAAAGAGATGCCCACCTTCTTCCTGCTCTCCATCTTGGCAGAGGAGCAATGACAACAGGGTCTGACGGGGGGCAGTTGAGGGCAAGGAGATGGTGAGGGTTTGGGGGGGTGCTGGGAGGGAGACAGCAGGAGAAATTAAAGTGTGAAAATCCCCCATTGAGATGTACAACCATTGCACCTGGTCCTCCCAAGGTGCATCTCACCCTGCCCCACAAAGTATGGCCAGGTACAGCTGAATAGACCAGCAAAGTTGCCCGTGCTCCACGGCATTGCTCTGCGATGTTGGAACAGCCGAAGCAAACATCTGATCTCAACATCTGGTGGGAACCATCCTCGGAGAGGAATCCCCAGCCATTTTCATTTTCTCCTTCCTAAAATCCCAACGTGCCTGTTGAGGTAACGCTGTCGACGTTTCTGAGCTTGGAGCACTCAGGGGTGACCAGGGTTTAGATATTTGCTCTTGATTATGATCGCCCCAACGTTAATGAGACCCTGGAGTCAACACATCATTGCTTCAACCTCAAAAATCAACGAAACTGTGACCATTGTAAAAAGCTAACCCGGGGCACGGCTCAACTTGTGTATTTTATGGTGAACACTCGTTTTTGTGCCTTCTGTGCTGGCATAATTGGGCCACTGTTCAGGTGTGTGTTGCTCTTCAGGAAGGACACATAAGCACGTGTTTAAGACCTATGAAATCACCAGCCTTCTTTTGCCTTTCCTAAATCAACAGGACTTAAGCATGTGCTTAAAGTGCTTTTTCCGAACTGGGGCCTTAAAGAGCTGAGTTAGCTTATCCACCTTCCTCTTTAAAAGATGGATGTGGAAAATTTCCCAGATTATACATCTGCTCTTCCAATTTACATCGCGGAGGGCAAGGCCGAGTACGGAGGGAGCAGAAAAGGGGAAAGAAAAAGTAAAAACAATCCTGAGCTGGCAGCTTGGCAGAAAAAAAAGAAAAATGAGGAAAAAAAAAAAAAAAAAAAAAAAAAAAAAAAAAAAAGAAGAGAAGCCGAAGCAGCTGCCTGCCAGATTGGGAGGGCTACGAGCCCCATGGCCGGGCCATCTGCACGCCAGGCTCCCACCAGGTGCTGGGGAGGGGAAGGGGAGCCCATTGAGAGACAGCAAACCCATGTACGGCCAAGAGGTGGCTTCTTTTGGGGTCTCCTCCACCCTTTTGTCCCCCAGCTGATGCGTTCCTTGCTCCTGTGGGCCATGGTGTGGGTACCAGCTGAGGAGTGATGGCTTTTAGGGAAGCTTCTGCCTTGAGTTTGCTTTTTCACCCCATCCCTCCCTGTTCCCACCCCACAAGGACACCTCTGGCCAGTCGGGGAGGTGGCATTTGGGGTGCCCTGCAGACAAAGAAAAAAAATGGTGACATCCTCTAGTGACCCAAGATGTTATAGACACAACTGTTGAGGCTCCAGCTTTGACCCCAATGTGCTGCTTCTCACCCCGGGACAGTTCCCCCAAAAGCCTGGGTTTTGGTTTACTTTCCCAGTAGCCAGAGTTCCCGGCAGGGCTGGTGGGGTGGGATTTAGTGGTCCATGATGGGCGCGGGGTTGATGTTCTGAGCACCCCTCTGCCCTCAACCCTGGGGGGTTGATGAGCCTTATCTTGGCCGCCGGGTCTTCCTTCTCTCCCTCTGCTTGCTCCTCCCTTCCTCTCTTACGGGTTTAAAACTTGATCTGGACCGAGGCTGTTCCTCACATCACAAACTCCCCCTTTGATTTCAAAGGCAGAAGGGGAAGTTATTTAAAAATAGGCTCCGTCGTAGACGGCGTTCTGGTAATTAGGCACGGAGCTAGACCTCCTAAGGACATCTGTGGCTCTGGGGGAGGTCAGCACACTCCGACTTTTGAGGAAAAGAAGAAAATCAAACCGTTTCACCCTCTGCCTGGCGAGAGCCAGGGACCCCTTTGTATGGATTCCTTTGTGTTGCTGCGTGGCTTTGGCTGGTTTAGTTGGGCTTTGCGTTGGCTTTGGCAAGGCAGGGGTTAAAGAATGGTCTGTGGGGAAGAGCAGGGGGTGCTGGTGGGGCTCAGTGCCTGGGTCCCAAAAAGTGGCCAGAGCACTGCTCTGGAGACAACTCGACTGTTTGAAGCTGGGGTGAAACGGCCAAACTGATGTCTTCTTCAAAGATGATCTCTTACTGCTCTTTTTTGAACCAGGCCAGGGTTCAAAAATCAGCTCTGGGGCTGATTTTCTTCTCCGTGAGCTATAGACCCCTGAAATGGGTAGATGTGTTTCTCCATTCCTTGGGTCCAGGGTGGCAACAGGCTGTGGAGGCACCAGCAGTTTCATCCTGGGTCACCTGGGAGGATGCTGCTCGGGGACCAGCTTTGCCACTGTAACCTACAGCATCACCCCATCTCCTCCACCTCCCTTTTCACCCACAGCATAAACATCATCAGAGGTGGAAAAGCTCCATAAAAGAGATGTAGATTGTTACTATTTTTAATTATTTTAATTTTATTTTTTATTATTTATCTTATTTTATTATGTTTTTATTGTTTATTTTTATTATTTATATTTATTTTTATTATTTATATTTATATTATTAACAATAATTATATATTTATCATTTTTGTTTTACTTTTATTATATTATATTATTTGTATATTATTATTTTTATATTATATTATTGTTTTTTATTTTATTATTATTTTTATTATTATTATTCACAAGCAGTGAAGCATCAGTCCCAGGGAAAACCGCGGAGGTGAGAGGAACATATGGCTTATCTGTATGTCATTACCAATCCCCGGAGCCTCCTGTCTTCCCAAAGCTCATAAAAGGTGATGGGAATGTTTTAAAAGTAACCTTTTTTAAAAAAAAAAAACTAAAAATCTAAAAGGCTACTTTAATTAAAAGAACATATCCTTTCTCTGAGATCATAACCTCGGATCCCAATAGCTATGTTGGGAATTCAGAAGCATTTCAAATAATTAAAAAAAAAAAAAAAAAGAAAGAGCGAGCGATGTTCTTTTATAGTTGGCAATTTTTCAGGCTTCATATATTAAACCAGCTTTTCCTTTTGTTAAAAGCAAGCTGAAAAGCTTTGTAATCAGATATTAAAAATTGTTTAGCATCCTGGATCATTAATGGAAACGCTTGAATGTAGACTTTAAGACTTTAAAAGGGCGGTGCAAGTCTATATATAAAAAATTGATTCCTTTATCTGCCCCTTTTTTGTTTGACAGAACAGGATCTTAAAAAATAAAAGTACTGTGTGCCAAAGCGGGGCTTTCATTCCGAGTAATAAATAGAACAAATAATGGTACTTTTTTCGTCGTTTAATCTGCTGCCATCCCCGGTGCAAAGGAGAGGGGAGCTGGGGCTTGTGGTCTGGGCTGTGTCCCAGAGGACACGGTGGCCCGCAGCGAGCCAGGGCAGGCAGAGTGGCTACCTTGGGCCACGGGGCAGTGGCCAAGGGTTTGCAGAGTCAAGTCCCAGCAGCGGTGATGTCTTGGAGCTGGGGCAGCACCACCCGGAGAGGGCAGGGGATGGCATCAGCTTGGAAAACCCTCTTGGGAACCGGAGAAATTCCACTTTCTCACACCCCAGAGCTCCGTTTCTCCCAGATCCAGAAGGACTGCTCCTCCCAGTCCCTTAAAAATAATGATGGACAGAAGATATTTGTTTCTCTGTCTCCACTGGGACACTATGGTAACCTTTCCTGTCCTTCAGGACCACTGAATAACCTGAGACACGGACCCTTGTGTTGCAGACATAGGGCTGTCATTTGCATCGACATTCCCAATTTTGGCTAGTTTTAAAGTTGTCAAACTGCAGCATTTACTGTGGAGACCCATGGCGTGTGTGTGGACACTGACTACAACATTTCCACGTGCTTCCTTAAACCCGTCAGGCTCCTGGTCTTCACAACATACAGACAGGAGTGTCAAATTAATAATGTTTAAAATACTGTTGATATTTCTCAGGTGACCACTAAGAGACTTGTCAAGGTGGGTCTTATTCCCTGGTTAATTTCGGCTGAGCACTGGTGTGTTTGGGGTGCTCTGAACTACGTGTGGAAGTTGAGGGCACTTATTTATCATTATTTCAAAAGCTTGTCCTGGCCTGGCAAAATTTTCTAATTATGTGGCCCAATTTTGTTCAATACCTAGAGCTAAGATGGCTAGAGACCTCTGGCTAGAAACACCAAGAAATTAAAATCAGTGTCGTACTATCCTGATGGGTCCTGGTCCCCAGGTGATTGCTCCACCAAGGCATCTTCTCCGTTTGGTACCACCCAGAGGTGCCACCATGGAGGGAGGCCTAGGCGAAGCGTGACGCCTGGCACCTCGAAGACCAGTTTGGTGGGAGCTCGTGCCTCTCTTCTGCTGGAAACCTGTTGGCCAGGGCTCAGAACTTCTTGGCCATTGTCAATCGCCAACGTTTTTTGGTCGTTGCCCACCTCAGAGCCAGCGCAGCAGCTGGGCTTCATGGAGCAGAGGCAGGGCCTGGCTGGGAGAACATCTGGGCGACGTGTTCGCTGAGGGGCTCTGGAGGAACTCATCTGTGAAAGTCAGTGTGTTGGTAAATGGTAGCTCGTTCACGAGGAACAACACAAAGGAGTCGGATCTACAAGTCACGACAAATTATTTACTGTGTCCAGATTCGTTTGCAACAACGGGCCTGGGTGCAAGAAAATCTTGAGCTTTGGCCAGAAACCCCCTTCTTTTGTTGTTAGCAGTTACATCTGCTGCTTCTTTCTTCCAGTGCTACGCAGATCTCTTTAATCCCTAGAATGTGTTCCCAATTTGATTGTATTTACATATATGTCTAGAGCTTCACTGAAAATACCAGCCCCACTCTTCATCACATTTCCATGCTGTGTTAAGGTTTGGTTTGGATAATGTCACTTCTCTTGTGCCTGGAGAATTTGGCTTCCTGTGAGCTTTTGGAATTCGACTTCTTCCTTTAAATATCCAGCTTTTTTTTTTTTTTCCCCTCTCTCTTTTTCTCTTTACTTTTTGTTTCCTTTTTTTTAATTTTTTTTTTTTGTGTGTTCTTTGTAGTTCTCTTTTCAGCCTACTAAGGGAACCGGGGGATGTGTACTGCGTGCCCTCTGGCTTGCCACGTTTCATTTATGATGAAGCCTCAGTATGAAAAAATATACAAGAGAAGTTGCCTTGTGTGTTTGAAGTGGGTGCTCCGCGGCCGAGGGTCCTGCAGGAACCGCGCTGGGGCTGCAGGAAGTGGCAATGACTCATGTCTGAAGCAAATCCAGCCGAACCAACCAAAACAAACCCCCAAAAAATAAAAAAAAAAATAAAGAAACACCCCACCCCCCTTATATCTGAGTTAATAAACTTTAGGGCTCGGCTCCCGCAATCAGAGCTAATGTCACCCAAGGCGGAGGCTCCCGGCCAACGCAACCCCAAAAATCAGTGCCGCGGGTTGCGAGCTCGCGCCGGAGTGATGTGATGATTCACCGACTCCCCCCCCCGAGGACAGTCTGCGCCTCATTACGGGATAAAATCCAGAAGCCTAAAGCTCGTGTCAAACACTGCGCCGTGCGCCGATGGCTGACACAATCAGAGCAATGAAATGCTGCCCAGGGACAGCCCCCCGCAGCCCCTCCCCGAGTGCTGGCAGCCCCCCCAAGGACAGAGGTGCCCATCTTGTGCCCCTCACCATGGACTCCCGCCTGGAAAAGGAGCAGAGATGGGCTTGGAGGGCAGGTAGCAGAGCAGGATGCTCTGAATCATGCTCCAAGGAGAGATGTTGGGGCTGAGAAGAGGTGGGTTCCCATCAAATCCTGCCCCAAGGAGAGGTGCTTGGGCTGAGAAGAGGTGGGTTCCCACCAAATCCTGCCCCAAAGAGAGATGCTCAGGTTGAGAAGAGATGGGTCCCCATCAAATCCTGCCCCAAAGAGAGATGCTTGGGCTGAGAAGAGGTGGGTTCCTCCAGTCCCCATGGCTGCTTCCTCATCAGGTTCACTCCTGCAGGAAGGAAGGAAGGCAGGAAGGAAGGAAAAAAGGAAGGAAGGAAGGAAGATAGGTGCTGTGGTGGCTCACACCAGACCTTCTCGGCATGGCAGGGCTTCTTCCATGCCATGAGCTGCCCAGCCTTACCCCTGGGAGTGGGTTTTCTAAGGGTCCAAAGTCTCTGCAGGGTCCAGAGCTGACAACTTTTTTGAGGTCAAATGTATATTGAGACAATCACAAAAGCAGAATGTTTCTTAATAGGTATTTTTTCCTGTTGGTACAGAAAATGCAAAATATTTTTGTCCTTATGTGCTGAAAATTGTATGCTTAAAAGAACTGTTTCCAGGAAAATATTGACTGATCACGGCTGGTAGTGAAAAAAAAAATAACAAAACCAACCACCAAATCAGTTCTGTGAAAAACTACTAACCCAAGATTCAGGGAGCAGATATATGCAACTTTAAAAAAGTTTTTTATGGGATTTTTCCCATGTTTTACCACTGAGCTTATAAGGGAAAAGTAGATTAATTTTAAAAAGATATTATCAACATTTTTCACATTAAAAATCAACATATTATACTGCTTCCCTTGAAGTTTAAGGAGAAACTCAGAGCTTTCCCCAGCTCCGGAGAAGGCGTCCTGCCTCTCTGGCTGAACAGATCTGCTGCATTAATTTACCAAGAACATCCACTTGATTTAGTTGAAATAACACTTATAAAGTAATAAATGTTTAGTTTAAAAGGAGGTTAATGAGCAGAGTTTATTACTTACTGGAAAATCATTGAAATTGAGAGCCACGTATATTTACATAAAGTATGCGGCATCTGAAATAAATCCAAAGAATTTTGTTATTAATTTCCTGTGTTGTTTACATGTGTTAGAGCTGTGTTTATTCCAGCAGAACCACTCACCAGGAGCCATAGAAATCAAAGTGCAAACTGGTTTATTTTTCTCAGCAACTTATTAATAACAGCATCGGTTTTTAGTGTTAGATAGATGATATGCAACAGACATTTTTCTTCAAATGTGTACACGATAAGTGAGAAAATAAAGCAAAGGACTGTGCAGTCAAGTGAGTTTTTTATTAAATGAAATGAATTAAAAATTAATACCATTTTTGCAATCTTGTCGGGTTTTTTTTCTATTAATTCCAAAAGCTATTGAGTAAGTTGCAACAGATTTAACAATATTAGTGTGTGTTTCAATAACCAAATACTTATACAATGAAGCGCTAATCGAGGTCATAAAAACATCAAGGGTTTCGTTATGTTTTCTCACAAAGTTGTGAATTAAAAAAAAAAAAAAAGAAATGTAAAATTGCCTTAACAAATCAAAGATGAGCAGAGTTTATAAAGTCTGCTTTTAAAGCTGGAAGGGGACACGTATCACATTTTTATGGTGAGTTACGATATGTTAAAGCAATTTCTCCCTTTTCACATTTGGTATGAAAATTATCCTTAACCTCAGACCATCTCCTCTCAGATTTGGCAGGACCGTAGAAAGCAGCTGGCTTTTTCTAAACCGGCTCTGAAGGAAACCTCTCCTGAGCTCCTGAGCCTGACTCCTCCAGCCTTCGCTCTGCAGAATCCTCCTGGGTCGAAGTTTTGCCGTAGAATAAATACGAGGGCTCCTGTGGTCTCCTTAGGGGGCCTGGGAAAAAAGAAAGAAAAAAAAAAAGAGACAGACATGGGCAGGATTGAGTCCTTCAAGAGAACGTCTTCTCCTTCTCAAGGACCTTCTTGTCTGAAGAAGACTTCAAGAGAAGAATTCTTGGCTGAATCAACCTTTAAGGTCCTTCTTGACCTTAAAGCCCACCTGGTCCTACCCTCTGCCTTTGGCAGTGACATCTCCCACCAGCCCAGGTTGCTCCAAGCCCCCTCCAACCTGCCCTTCAACCCCTCCAGGGATGGGGCAGCCACAGCTT